>CM042016.1:83685881-83845881 GCA_023525715.1 Cichorium intybus | reverse complement strand
ACAGTAGCAAAAATACTGATGTTGGAGAAATAACACCTGATCATTTCAAGATTAGTACAAGAATGTCTTATAACTCATTGTTCCATGCAATGAAATCATTGTCTTCTAATTAAAAAGTAATGATAAGAGAATGTGGCTTTGGCAGTTTGTTGGATTTACAAGTAACAACATTACCTTCCCAACTAGGATACTATCTAGTATCAAAGTTTGAACCAGAAGGTTGTAAGATACAACTAGAGAATGATACCATTAAAATAAACAGAAGTATAATGTATACCATGTTAGGGCTACCAATGGGAGGTATACAACTTAGCCAAGTAGAAGATTGTTCAATCAACAATGATTTTTATGTTGCTTGGAAAAATCAATACCTAAATGAGAAGTTCAACTTAGGGACATACTTAGAAAAGATTAGGAAAACCGACATAGTAGACTGTTTCTTCATGTTGAATTTTGTTTCTTTGTTCATAAACACATTTGCAGAACAAGACATGAGTGGATCCTCAAACATAGCATTCATTAGAAAACTAATAGCAATGAAAGAATGGAGGACCATAGAATGGTGTGGATTCATTTTAGAGAGTCTACAAAAACAAGGCTAAAGTGGAGGCCTTTAGATAAGAATTGTTACTATACGGGTCCTATTACACTGCTATTGGTATGTTAAAAAATTTATTATTACAACTTATGTATCATAAAACTCGATTTGAGTTCATGTTTTTCT
Source organism: Cichorium intybus (assembly GCA_023525715.1). Classification (NCBI taxonomy): domain Eukaryota; kingdom Viridiplantae; phylum Streptophyta; class Magnoliopsida; order Asterales; family Asteraceae; genus Cichorium; species Cichorium intybus. The sequence continues at coordinate 83,845,157 of CM042016.1, read as the reverse complement.
TCGCAAATGGTGTACGCAGATAGGAGCATCTGTGAAGATGTTAAGCTGAGGAGAAAACAATTTTTCCTTGCAAAGATTGATTCAGAACATTTGAGGATCTTAGAAGAATATGAAATACAGAATGGGGGTTTTGGGAAGCTACCTTTGAGGAATGAGAGTTTAGATCCATATGCAATAAAATATGGACTTCAAAGCATTGAGGTACTTGTCATATTCTATTAAGAATATACTAAATTCTATATATTGTTTATTATCATCAATGATCATCAATGATTAAATTTTCATTACTTTGAGTAGTACCTCCTGGAATTAAGTTTGTATGTATAGGAGTTTGATAGGGTTCTAAGCTATGGAATGAAAGTTGTGAAAGAGCATAAGCAGGAAATGAAGGATACCATTATACTGTTGGATTAGGTGTCTAAGCCATGACTAATAATTAGTATTTACCTAATTAATAGAAGCACAGTCCATTTGGGTTGCCCTCATGGCTGGAGGTTTGGTAGAAAATTCGGTAGAGAGAAAGATTGATTTATTATGGGATTAATAAATCAACAGGAATTAAATATATGGTTTATTAATATATTAAAGTTATAATATATTAATTAGAAACTATATTGATTAATTAGAAATTAATCTGGAATTAATTGGATTTAATTTGTTGATTAATTTAATTAATTAAAGGTGCAGGGACTAAAACTGTAATTATTCAATAGTTGAGTAAGTGACAGTGTGGAGTGACCAGTTGAAAGTCGAAATCTATATATGGATATATATAATTTTGAAATTGATAATTAGTAGATAAATAGGTTTTTGAATTGTAAGATAAAAGGTTTATCTTATTTGAATTCAAAAAGGTTTATCTCTAAGGCTTATCAGTTAGTCATCTGGAAACTATAAATAGGGGTCACTGGAACCCTATTTTCTGCGCCACTTTTCTGCATACTCTCTCTGGAATTTCGATCTCCTCTCCTCTCAGCTTGGGTGTGATCTCATTTGAGGCAGGATATTTTTGCTGCTCAGCTTCCAGAAAATTCTAAAAGGTTGGTTTTTCTAATTTTATTCTTTTAGTTAATTTTCTTATGGCGTTTAGGTTTTGTTATATGTTCAATTAGAAGAAAACATAGATCCTTATAGGTTGCATGTGAACTTAGGTTATTTAGTTCATGGTTTGTAGAAAACCTTTCAGTGGTATCAGAGCCTGTTTTGTTTTCTTGTTGAATTGCTATAACTGTTTTAGGGTTTAAAGCCTATAAACCCTAATTATAATGTGGATCGATTTCTAGGATTAGGGTTTTGGAAACCCTAATCCCCCCCCCCTTGCTAATTTCGAAAATTGATATTAGGGTTTTAGGAGGTTTTCTATTTTTGGTAACTTTATTTGTTAATTAAATGGATAACCTTAACCCCCATTATTTGAATTCGAAATCTAGGGGGTTGAGGATAGGTTTTAATTAATTTGATTAATTTGGATAAACCTATCTTCATTGAATTAATTTAATTAATTGTTAATTAAAAGAGAATTCAAAAGGGATTTAATTAATTTTAAATTTTCGAAAATTAATAGAAAAATCCGGAAAAATATTTTAAAATGTTTAAAATATTTAGATTTAATTAATTTAATTAATTGGTAATTAAAATTGATTAAATCAATTTTAAGGTTTAATTTAATTCAAATTTTAATTGTTAAATTTGGTAAAATTAAAAGACAAACCTTGAATATTTTAAAGGGTTTTAAAATACATCTTATATATGCTATTAAAAGTTAATACTATATATATGAGATAAATTTGGTTAGTCAAATCAATAGTAGGCCTCATTCACGAAGCTGGTCTATAAAGTGGGTATAAGGAGACTGCCTATAAAATGGTAGTCTAATGGGTGAACACTCTCACCCACCGCTCGCCTGATCAGTGGAGGGTCGTTAGCCGAACGGTTTTGACAGAACCGCTTAATCATTAAAAGTATAATGATCAAAGTACTGGAACTATTTACAAAAATCCCAATCTAGTTACTTTAGGGAAAAATGTGAATTTGATGCTAACCCATGAAATTGCACATTGCACTTTATGAAACGTTGGTGGAGCGTGTGTGGTTTACCGGCACACCAATGGGGGTTCATAAAGAGTGGCAATGGGTGTCTCGGGTGTTATCATTGTTGATGGAGCGTGTGTGGTTTACCGGCACATCAATTTGAGATGATAATGGACCCCGAGAGTACAAAGCTAATTTGCATGGTTATTCACACCCAGTTTGTGATCGTCGGCATCCCAGTCACAAACGGTGGGGCATATCCGAGATTAAACATGCTATTGAACAGTTCAATAAATCTTAAAAGAAACTAGGAATTCCATTTATAATAAGATTATTTTTCCGCGGTGGAATTGGCTGAATCGTCATTCGCCTACCTTTATAAATTTTGCTTATAGATTACGGCATCCCTCTTCTATGTTGCAAATTGTTATAGTTGGATCCTAGCCTTATTTTATATTGGGTTATTATAAGGACCGACATGTATCTAATTAACTTACCTTCTTTTATAGATGTCTTCTGCTGATCAATCCGCTCCCCAATCAAACTCCAGTGTTCCCTCTATCCTCTCACTGTGTTCCAAGGTTCAATTGAACGGGACAAACTACAATGACTGGATTAGAAATATCAAGATGGCTCTGAGGTACGAGAACAAAGAGTATGTCCTCGAGACCGAGCTTGTCGATATTGACCCTGAAACTGCTACTCCCGAGGAGATTGCCTCGTACCAAAAACATTCTGATGATGCGACCAAAGTGGCCTGCATCATGATCGCCACAATGAACCCCGAATTGCAAAGGATATACGAAGACTACTGGACCTTTGAGATGCACAAGGAGCTTGCGGAAAAGTTCCGTAAGCAAGAGCGCATCGAAAGGTGCGAGGTGGTCAAGGACTTCACAAACAGCAAACCTAAAGATGGAGAGTCCATCTGCGCTCATGTGCAAAGAATGCAAGGTTACGTGGAGCGGCTTAGAAAGCTTGCGATGCCTGTACCTGAGGAGTTGGCCGTTGACATAGTGCTTAACTCCTTACCGAGTTCTTATGACCAGTTCAGGCTGGCTTATCATTTGAACAACAATCAGGCTAACCTGACTGAGTTGCATCGCATGCTTTGAGTTGCTGAGGATGGGATGAAGGGTAAAAGTGTACCCTCGGTTAATCAGCCCGTCCTAGCCATTGGAAGTGGCAAAGGAAAGAAGAGGAAGGGCCCTCCTAAGAAAAATTGGAGGGAAAAGGTTCAGGTCGGGTCGTCAAGCAATGGCTCGAGAACCAAGTCTTCCCAGATTCCTTGTGTGGCCAACCCCGATGAAGCCAACTGTTTTTACTGCAAAGAGAAGGGCCATTGGAAGAGAAGCTGCCCCAAATACTTGCAGGATGTCAAGGATGGGAAAGTATAGCCATCGACAGCAGGTATATACACTATCTCTAAAAACTCACCATCTTCTAATTCTTGGGTCCTTGATACAGGATGTGGTTTTCACATTTGTTCTGATCTGCAGGGCCTAAAGGAAAGCAGGGAGGTGGAGCACGGTAGACTGAACTTGATCATGGGCAATAGGAGATCGTCCCCTGTTACCAAGATCGGTGTTTACAGTTTAGTGCTTAGTAGTGATGTTAGTATAGAGTTATTTAATTGTTTCTATTCGCCAGAAATGGCAAGAAACATTATTTCATTTCACGCATTGTTCAGACAAGGATTTCAATTTTCTTTTGATAATAAAATTGGTTCGATTTCTGTTTTCACAAATGGTATTTTGATTTTTACTGCTTATCCTTGTGATGGTGTGTATGAAACTGTTGAATGTGTTGACAATTTAGGACATAGTGTAAATTATATTGATTCTACTAGTGGCGTAGAAAAGGCATGTCTATGGCATAGTCGGCTCGGGCACATCAGCAAGAAATGCATCGCCCAACTCCAAAAGGATGGAGTGTTGGAATCATTCGACCTCAGGTCCGATGATGTATGCGAATCTTGTTTGTTGGGCAAGATGACTAAATCACCTTTCAAAGGATCTTTTGAAAGAGGTAAGGGTCTGCTGGACATCATTCACACGGATGTGTGTGGTCCATTCAGATCAACCACAAAGGATGGCACGCGGTTCTACGTGACCTTTACCGACGATTTCAGTAGATACGGTTATATCTACTTGATCAAGCACAAGTCGGACACCTTTGAAAAGTTCAAAGAGTTTAAGAACGAGGTAGAGAATCAATTAGACAGGAAGATAAAGATGCTCAGGTCCGACAGAGGCGGAGAGTATCTAAGTATCGAGTTCCTAGACTATCTAAAGGAATGCGGAATAGTTTCGCAGTTGACACCTCCCAGAACACCACAGTTGAACGGTGTTTCGGAGAGGCGCAACCGAACCCTGTTGGACATGGTTCGTTCCATGATGAGTCGAGCTTCACTTCCCATTCACTTCTGGGGGTATGCCTTAGAGACTGCCGCCCATATCCTCAATCTTGTCCCTACTAAAAAGGTTGCTAAAACACCTCATGAAATATGGACGGGGAAAGTTCCCTCGTTGGCACATATCAAAGTCTGGGGTTGTGAGGCTTTCGTCAGACGAGAGACTCAAGACAAACTCGCAGAAAGAAGCGAAAGGTGTTTCTTCCTTGGTTATCCCAAACAGTCCTTTGGATATCTATTCTATAGACCGAGCAAGGACGTGGTCTTTGTAGCTAGACGAGCGGTCTTTCGAGAGAGAGAGAGAGAGCTCATATTCAAAGAGGACAGTGGGAGTACCATTGATCTGGAAGAAATTCAAGAGTCATCAGATGACGCAACCTTATGAGAAACTAGCAACCAACATGAGGAAGAAGTTCCTGTTGGTCTGACAGATGTATCCTTACCTCTTAGGCGTTCCGGTAGGGTTAGCATGCCACCCGAGTTTTATGGGTTCCATATAACTTTGGATGGGGACACGTTTGTCAGTGATAGGACACTGATAAATTTAGATGAACCAGCTAACTACCAGGAAGCAGTGGCGGGCCCTGAGTCTGCCAAGTGGAAAGAGGCCATGGATAGCGAGATCAAGTCCATGTATGACAATCAAGTTTGGAACTTGGTTGATAACGTACCGGGTCGAAAGACAGTCGGGTGCAAATGGATCTTCAAGAAGAAGACCGACATGGACGGAAAGGTACACACTTTCAAGGAAAGACTGGTTGCGAAGGGCTTTACTCAAACCCCAGGGGTTGACTATGACGAGACCTTCTCACCAGTAGCCAAGATAAAGTCTATTAGGATTATGCTGGCCATAGCTGCATTTCATGACTATGAAATTTGGCAGATGGACGTCAAAACCGCTTTCCTTAATGGGAAGTTGACTGAGGATATTTACATGAATCAGCCAGAGGGTTTTGTCGATGCAAAGTATCCTAATAAGGTGTGTAAGCTTGAGAGATCAATCTACGGATTGAAGCAAGCTTCTCGCAGCTGGAATCTTTGTTTCCATGAGAAAGTCAAAGAGTTTGGCTTCTCTAGGAGCGAGGATGAGTCCTGCGTATATGTCAAGGCTAGTGGGAGTATAGTCACCTTTCTGGTGCTGTATGTCGATGACATACTGCTCATGGGAAATGATATTCCAACCTTGCAAGATGTCAAGGCTTGGCTTGGGAAATGTTTCGCCATGAAGGACCTAGGAGAGGCTGCCTATATTCTCGGGATAAGAATTTTGAGAGATAGGAAGAAGAGACTGATTGGACTTAGTCAGGCTACATACTTGGAAAAGGTACTGAAAAGGTTTAGTATGGAAAATTCCTAGAAGGGAGAGCTACCTATCCAAAGTAATGCAAAATTGAGTAAGACTCAAAGTCCGAGTACAGACGAAGAAATAGCTGAAATGAGTCGGGTACCTTACGCTTCGGCTGTAGGATCGATCATGTATGCTATGATGTGTACTCGACTTGATGTGGCTTTTGCTTTGAGCATGGTCAGTCGGTACCAGGGTAACCCTGGAAGGGCGCATTGGATAGCTGTGAAAAATATACTCAAGTATCTGCGAAGGACCAAGAACATGGTGTTAGTCCTCGGTGGCAGTGATACCTTGAGAGTTGAAGGATATACAGATGCCAGTTTTCAGACGGATAGAGACAGTGGTCGGTCTCAGTCGGGCTGTGTATTCCTTTTGAACGGTGGAGCAGTTACTTGGAAAAGTTCCAAGCAAGAAACAGTGGCTGATTCTACGTGCGAATCAGAGTACATAGCAGCAAGTGAAGCGTCAAAGGAAGCGGCTTGGCTGAAGAACTTTATCAGTGACCTTGGAGTAGTCCCGAGTATTCAGGAGCCCTTGGAACTGTTCTGCGATAACGAAGGTGCGGTCGCCTTGACAAAGGAACCGCGAGATCATGGAAAGTCCAGACATATCGACAGAAAGTACCACTACATCAGACATAAGGTAGAAGAAGGTCACCTCCTTGTAAAGAGGGTATCATCGGAAGATAATCCTGCAGATCCCTTGACAAAGGCTCTGAGTAGGATTAAGCATAATCAGCATGCTAGGAGCATTGGATTAAGAGATGATATAAGTTTTTGTAATTAGATAGGTTTTGAAACTTGTAACAATGATATTGTATTTGACTTTTGTGATTTAATAATGGAGATTTATTAATGAGTAATGGTTTACTAATTTTTTCAATATATATATATATATATATATATATATATATATATATATATATATATATATATATATATATATCATTGTGTTTCATTTTGCATGTTTTACTTCCTGAATAATTGGATTATTCAAATATCTACAGTCGCTCATGCTTTTAGGGAGTAAGTATGAAGCAAGGCTGTCATGAATTAGTTGTAGATTGTCTAAGGAGTTAGACATTTCAATAAGATTGCTGCAACATTCGTGAGTACTTGGAAATGGAGATTTGAGTATTGGATAAACCCGCGCTCAATGGATTGCTTCATGGATTACATCACGAGCAATATTGAGACGATAATATCTTTTGATCTTTAAGCTAAGACATATGAGTTATGATTTACTAGACGGTTGTTCATTGATAATACGAAAACGCATCGGTAACTCGGTGTTATAAAACGTATTGTTGTGAGTAATTTGTCTGGTAAAAGACATAAGTATATGATTCAAAGTTTATTCGTCCCTTGACCTTAACGGGGAACAGATATCTGTAGGCCTCTCGATGATTTTGAAGTTGACTAAAATGGTTGGCCAACCGGGACTGAACTAATAGTCTAAGAGTCATATGCAAATCGGAAATCGAGGAACAGTGAATCAGACCAGATTGATTTTATCCATGTCTTGAGTCTGAAAAATATCTAGTTGGACGGAGGATCATCTGATCACTTATCTTTGGACAGAACTGACTAGGTCAGAGTTTCGCAGTGGTTTCTAGGAAGCTTAAGGTGCTGGTTAGTTAGAGGCTAAATTGGTAATTATAGTCATAGACTTATCCAAGTGGGAGACTGTTGGATTAGGTGTCTAAGCCATGACTAATAATTAGTATTTACCTAATTAATAGAAGCACAGTCCATTTGGGTTGCCCTCATGGCTGGAGGTTTGGTAAAAAATTCAGTAGAGAAAAAGATTGATTTATTATGGGATTAATAAACCAACCGGAATTAAATATATGGTCTCTTAATACATTAAAGTTATAATATATTAATTAGAAACTATATTGATTAATTAGAAATTAATCTGGAATTAATTGGATTTAATTTGGTGATTAATTTAATTAATTAAAGGTGCAGGGACTAAAACTGTAATTATTCAATAGTTGAGTAAGTCTCAGTGTGGAGTGACCAGTTGAAAGTCGAACTCTATATATGGATATATATATATATAATTTCGAAATTGATAATTAGTAGATAAATAGGTTTTTGAATTGTAAGATAAAATGTTTATCTTATTTGAATTCAAAAAGGTTTATCTCTAAGGCTTATCAGTTAGTCATCTGGAAACTATAAATAGGGGTCCCTAGAACCCTATTTTCTGCGCCACTTTTCTGCATACTCTCTCTGGAATTTCGATCTCCTCTCCTCTCAGCTTGGGTGTGATCTCATTTGAGGCAGGATATTTTTGCTGCTCAGCTTCCAGAAAATTCTAAAAGATTGGTTTTTCTAATTTTATTCTTTTAGTTAATTTTCTTATGGCCTTTAGGTTTTGTTATATGTTCAATTAGAAGAAAACATAGATCCTTATAGGTTGCATGTGAACTTAGGTTATTTAGTTCATGGTTTGCAGAAAACCTTTCATATACAAGGTTTGGTAAGGTATCCAAGAAACGACAAGTTGATGCATTGGTTGTCAACAGTTGAAGCCATGTTCTCTATCACAGAATTTACACGATTAAAAGAATCTTTCTCCATTGGGGTGTTAAAGGATGATACTGCTGAGGAACATGTTCCAACATAATGCTACGATTAAAAGAATCTTTCTCCTGGAATTATGTTTGACCCAATAAAACACAATCAAAATATGTTTCCTGATTTCATGGGATTAGATTAAACATTACCTATTTAAATAAAAATGAAATTACATACTTAACCCTCCTTATAATCGGTAATCAAAGAAACCCGGATTATATATATATATATATATATATATATATATATATATATATATATATATATATATATATATATATATATATATATATATATATATATATATATATATATATATATATATATATATATATATATATATATATATATTCGAAAATAATAAAGATAATTATCCTTATAATTTCGTCCAAATATATATCCTTCCTCAATTGTCCATTGTTCAACTATTAAACACTTACAATTCAACCCCTACACTTTTAATTAATTAAATTAATCCCAAAATTAATTCTAATTAATTTCTGATTAATTATTAATTAAATATTACTATTTGTAATTAATATATTATTCACATAATACATTAATAAACTATTTATCTTGATTTATTAATCATATAATAAATCAGTTTCTCTCTCTTAAAGTCATCATGTCCAATTGCTAGGTTTGAGGGCAACCCAAAAGGACTGTGCTACTATCAAGTCAAGTATATACCAATTATAGTTTATGGCTTAGACACCTAATCCAACATGCCTTAGAATCAAGAACATGACTTCTGATCCGGACGAAGTAGCAGCTTCGGTATAACTATTCTTCATGCCTTCAATTTCAACCTTCTGTTGATCTTCTGAAGGATCACCTCCTTCTTATTCTGATCCGCCATGGTTGATCTGACCGGAGCGTAGAACTCCCATTTGACACGAAGACTAGACTTCTCTGAGATGCAAACCTCAGCAGTACTGGCTGGCCATGCCTCTGTTTTCTGGTTACTTCGGACATCATGTCCTCTTCAGTTGTCATGGATGACTCCGGTTCGGATTAGGCTACACACTTTGTTTAACATAAATGAGGATTTCACGGTTGGTAGATAATATTTTACAACTAGTGACTTTACAAAAAAAAAAAAAGAGAAATAGTCGATGATGATAGGGGTGAGCATGGTGCGGTTTGGTGCGGTTTTTGGTCAAAACCGAACCGCAAACCGCATTATGCGGTTTTTGAAAACCTAAAACCGTAATTTGCGGTTTCTAATGCGGTGCGGTTTTATTTGGTGCGGTTTCGATTATTAACCGTATAATATAATGGTGTGCGTTTTTTTCCTATGGTGTGGTTGTAAAACCGCAGAAGTTCAAAATCGACGCATTTTTTATAAAATTTTTAGTAGTTTGACTATATATTTAGTATATTGCCGCTATGAAAATACAAAATAAAACTCATTTGTTTCTTTGTACTTAGTGTAGTAAATCATGAAACAATTAAATGTTATAACTTACAATTGGTGAAAATAACAAATGGAATTGCCTCTATCAAAATACAAAATGAAATTGTCGTTCAAACTCACTATTTTATTTAATCTATGATGTCATATTTAAACTTAATAATAAGTAAATAATACATATATTATATAATTATTTAATACATGGTAATCGGTGCGGTTCGGTTATTTGCGGTTTTTCCAAAAGTAAAAACCGCACCGCACCACAATTTTGCGGTTTTTGTAAAAGTATAAACCGCACCATCGGTTTTCACATCGGTTTCGGTTTTTCGGTTTCGGTTTTTGCGGTTTTTTCTGTTATTTTTTGTTGCGGTTCGGTTTTTGCTCACCCCTAGATGATGATGAGGATTTCATATTTGGTAGATAGGATTTCTTAGATGGTGCCTTTTCAAAATAACAGGTTTGAAATTTTTTTTTATATTGGAAAATGAAATCATAGTCCATAGAGATTGAAAATCCCAGTTTTAGATAAGGAAATCACAATTTTATGGAGTAAATTGCTAATGACAATGGTCATCTGCGATTTGCATGACTACTTTGGATATTTTTAGTTATTTTAAGGTAAAATCTAATGTGATTAAATTATTTTATTTTAAAAGTTTTCACATGATATTCTAAACCAAACCCGCATATGGTGTACTTTTCCATTATTTCTGCGTATGTAATTTGTAGTTTGATAAATCATACATTTCAAAATGATTTTCAAAAAACGTTTTGGGTAATATGAAATTAAAATAAAACTATTTGAAAATGAAAAAATGACAATACCATCAATCAATATACTACAATTTCGTGTAAAGGGTAGTACTGTTTGACAAGTGATCATGCCTTACGAAATCACATGAGTTGGACATGCATGCCCACAAACACCTCTTGCCCCAAAGCAATAAAATATGATATAAAGGGCTAACGTGGGTCAAGTTTGAAATTCCACATTTGTATTTTGTTGAAATGTATGATTCTTTGACCCATGCCTTTGACGACTCAAACACCCAGCCTCCTCTTCCTATTTCTAGATGCATATAAATACATGCATCGTCTCTTCATAAAATACATGATTTTAATTCTAGTTTCTGGAACTTCCAATTTTCAACTAGTCTGTATATAAAAGCAAATCAATCGCTTCAAGAAAAGTATTCGCTTGTGTGCAACTTTGAAAAAGTTAACCAAGAGATTTAGATTATGGATGTCGTCTGCTTAAGATAAACCTGCGCTCTTACGTTAATTTAATCAGCCACAACTAGTTGAAGCTTATTCTCCGATCAATAACGTCACGGCTGCCGTACCTACCTTTCGTGAGTAATCTCTCTCTCTCTCTCTCTCTCTCTCTCTCTCTCTCTCTCTCTCTCTCTCTCTCTCTGTCTATCTCTTTCCGGTTATCATGGTGCATCTTCTTCCGACAGCCGCCGGTTGCCGGTCAGTATCGCAAGGATTTTTGACGTGGGGTGGCGTGTAGGGTTTACATAGCACAACTTTATCATCTATTCATCTAATTATCTTCTAGTAATACCGTTTGTTTTAGTAGTTCTTAACGGTTGAGTTTACTACTTAACGTATGGCTAACCAATTTATTTAATTTAATTACTCGACGCTTCTTTATTTAATTTTGTTTCGTGCAACTTGAAATATTTGTTGCAAATGGGACCATCATATTAATTGCATTCAACATAAAAGCAACTTTTTTTTTTTTTTGTCAAAGTAGGGAGGCAGACCGCGACTTTCTTGGCTTCAGAGGAATGACACCTTTTAGACTTTAGTGACAGTTTTATATAAAACATGTTTCATTTTTTACTGATCTATTTAATGAAAAGGCTTTATAGAATTTCGCTGACAATGTTTTAATTTGTTAAATATTTCCGATCAACTTATACGGTGACAATGTTTTGTTTAACAGTTTATTTCTGGCCAAAAGGATATATGATTTGATCCATCTATGGTTATTGAGATTGATATCCTGCTTAAATGTCATCTAGAAAATATAAAAACTAAAGCTACTAACGATCTCAGGGATAATAAAAAAATATCATCATAATCTTATACTCCAAACTAATTGCATATTTATGGATTTCCATCATTACCACACTTAAAATTATATTTGAAGTAAACAAAAGCTTCTTTTTAATTTTTGTTATATATTATTTAATATTTATATTATACATTCTGAAATATTTATTTGGTATGTATTTTACGAAAACGCAGGAGGATGGAAATGAGATTGAGCAGAATATGGTTTGTATTAATGTTGCTTTTGGCGTCAAACGTCTTTCGTATTCAAGGGCAACCTCCCACGACCACGCAACCAGGTCAACCCTCATTTAGTTGCTGATGCCTTGTAAATTACTTGATAATTAAATGCTATAAATATAAATAGATTTAAGCATGAACCTTAAATAACGATAGATATACGTATTTTTTTATTTAAAAAATGTAAATCATATATGAGAAACTGATTTAAAGCCTAGGTCATTTTTAAGCAATTAGTTTTTTATTGTTTATAAGGATAATGTAAATTTCGGTCACCTAAATTTTACTTTCCGTAAAATTACGTCATTTATACTTTTATTTGTTGGCTAGACCATTTTGATTTGAGTTTGTGGCTACCTAATCCCCTTAGCCATAAAGTAGTCAAGTTTGGTTAAAATGCACACCACTGTTGAAAGAAAAATATATAAATATAAATATTAACAAGCCTAACTTGTCATAAATTATTGTTATTAGTATATATACATATTAAACACCAAGGCTAATAGAACCGTTTGACTTTTTTCTTAACAGAAAATGTGTCAAAAAAAAGCCTATCAGATGAAACCGTTAGACCCGATCCTTTGGAAAAGCTCAGAAAATATAGGGGAGGATATGATATCACCAACGTCCATTATTGGAGCGTAAGTTTTCTTATTTTTACATTAGTAAATAAGAAACATCTTATATGTCAAAAATTATATTAAATGTTATAGCATAAATTTCATAGTACCATTGTCTTAATATTTTTTATTTTTAAGTTCTTATATGTTTTAGCTAATGCTATTAAGGTGAATACCTCTAAATCAAAAGAAATTAACTATAAGTTCGACGAATATGCTCTTGAAACTTTTTGTTGTATACATCTATTGTATATTGATGGTGGAACTATTGTAATATTGTTGTTGCAGTCAACTGCTTACACAGGAATAGCGGGATATGTTCTTGGGGCACTATGGCTATTGTGCGGCGTCGTTTTTGGAATATTCCTTGTTGCAACCACTTGTTGCAAAAGAAACATTAAACTCATGAAGAAACACACGACCCCACCATCCCACAAGCAATATTACCTTTGGCACATACTTCCTGCAGCCTTCTTCACACTTTTAGCCATGTAAGCCTTCGGTTCTCTTTCTGCGCATTATAGAGTTACATCTACTCTATTAACATTACAATGATCATGCAGTTGTACACACTACACTCTTTGTGAAAACTGAAACTTTTTACGTTCTTTTACAGAGTTGGAACAGGGTTGGTACTTGGAGGGAATGCCAAATTTCATTCCAGGGCAGATACAATAATCGATATCATCATTGACACAGCCGATGATGCCTCAGAGACGATATATAATACAACTGGGGCAATGATGGAGACAAGAACAAATTTACAAGGAACGAATGTGGAAGCAAGTACAATACGTTTCCTTGACTCAACTTCTAGGCAGCTTAACTCTACAGCCAATGATATACAACACCAAGCTAGAAAGAATAGGCGTAAGATTGATCTAGGTCTTCGTATCTTGTAAGTTTCTTATGCCCTTCCTATTATCTTTTTCTCCATTAAGTAGTGTCTACTGTGTAGGGCTGGAAACGAACTGAACGAACACGAAAGAGGGTCTGTTCATGTTCGTTCGTTTAAGTTAGCCGAACAAAAGAACGAACACGAACGGGTAAACGAACGACTTTTTTTGTTCATGTTTGTTCATTTAATAATTATCTTATTCATGTTCGTGAACATGATAAATGAACATAAACGAACAAACATAATGAATAGAGATAAACAAATAGAATTGAACATATATGAACATAAATGAACATATAGTATTGTAGTGTAATCAAACGTACACAACTGAATATATATGAACATAAAAGAAACTTAAATGAATAAATATAAATGAACAACAAAAACCAACGTTCACAAACATAATTGAACGAACGAGATCATTGTTCATGTTTGTTCGTTTAACTAAACGAAAGAGAATTTGTGTTCATGTTCGTTCATTTATTAAATAAACGAACTTCCACCCGAAAAGTTCATGAACGGTTCCCTAAACATTCAGTTCGTTTACAGCCTTAGTAGTATTTGAATAAATGACATAATTTGGAAAATGGAAGAAATGATAAATATAAGACAAAGTTGTAAAAAAGTTAGCACTAATTAATATTGTCGAATTTCCTAGACTTTTTCAGTTTAGTTGTGTTCCATCAAGTAAAAAGTAAACAACAGTTGACTCGATAATTTTATATGCGATTACTTTGTTTTGTGTTGCTAAATGGTGCTCGTGTTTATGATTGCAGGTATATTGTAAGCACGGTTATTTTCGCGTTGAACTTGGTTGCGGTCATTGCCTTAACTTGTACGTTTTCCGCCTATTGAAGTCCATGTTTTGTTCAATTTATTCCATATATAAAGTATAAACACTTGGACTTATAAATTGATAGAATCATAGAACGAGAAATGGGTCTTAAAATATTGTTTTTGTATAAAATGATTTAATATATAAAGAACTTTGGCTTCCGGAAAACTGAATTTATATAGTCAAGTGGTGATTACTCTGCTAAATACGCGTTTCTTTTTGGCATGCAGCCGTTGGGGCCGTTAAAATAAAACGAGCTCTTCACATGTAAGTCGAGCAACATAACTCCTTATCTATGAAAGAATAATATTAATTCACCAGTTTCTCACGTTGGTTTCGAATTTGTAATCATTGCAGATTGATAGTGGTGTGTTGGTTAATAACTGTTCTATGTTGGGTGTTCTTCGGGGCCTACTTCTTTCTATCACGGTAAGTTTGTTTCCTCTTTTGCTTTCTCCATATATCAATGTATGGGAACATAAAGTGACGTACGTAAATTGGTAATAAAATTTCCAGATTTGGGGGTGATACATGCACTGCGCTCGAGGGATTCCAACAAGATCCTTACAACAACAGCTTGAGCTCAATCCTACCATGCGATCAATTGCTTTCAGCAGAATCAGTCCTTAACGATGTTAGTGCAGGCGTTTACAACCTCGTGAATCAGGTACGTACCTTATATTGCTTAATGTTTTTAAGAATATACATCCAAATTTTTGAACCTAAACCTTAAATTCTTGAAAAAACTGTAGGTGAATGCCAACATATCTCGCATACAACAAGATTCGTCTTTTGGTGTATGCAATCCCTTTTCAGGTCCACCGGAGTACAACTACCAGCCAAACAACTGCTCTGAAAACGACATCCAGATAGGACAAATCCCTGAGGTACAATATACATACACTAGCACATTGTAGTTAGGTTTTTATAACGTATATAAAAACCAATTAATCCAATTCAAAGACACGTGCACTTAGCAATCTCTGGTCAAGGAACGGTCTGGTTTTTTCTCATGTTGCATGTTTACGTATTTTCGGTTTAAGAAGGTTAAAATGCTTGTTTATGCGCAACTGACTTTTCTCAATTTATGCCTAAAAGTGGGCTTTTAAGACGAAATATGCATAGAAGTTTTATTTTTAGACAAATGTATGCAACATATATATTGCAACAATGTTTGGAAAAGTATTTTATTGTGTAGATCAACATTGTTTAGAAAAGAGCTTGAAAGTATTTAGAAATGGAAAGATTAGGAATGAAACTTACACTTCATTGACATTATATTTTTCTTTTCTTGAAGCTGTTAAGGTTGATTACCTGTGTCGATCCTGTGGACGGAATCTGCAATGGAGGGATTCCAATATCAGGGAATGACTTTAGGACAGCAGTGGCTTACGCGTCTTCCATTCAAATACTTCTAAATTCCTATCCAGGAATGGAAAGCCTCCTTCATTGTCAAACAGTGAAGGATGCGTTTTCAGAAATCCTTGAGAACCATTGCAAACCATTAAAGAGAGAAGTAAAGATTGTATGGGCGGGATTGGTGTTTCTATCGATTGTAATGGTGTTTTTGGTACTTACATGGACTGTTGAGGCATACCATGAACACAACCATCGGTTTTCAGATGGATCAGTGAAGCCTCATCATACAGATGACACGGTAGAATCTGGAATGGTAGAAGGAAAAACGAAAAACGTAGTGTAAATAGCAATTAATAGAAGATTTGAAGGTGGGCATGCATCCTTGAAAGCTATATTGATGATCAAGAGATGATGAGGGAAGTAATTTTTGAAAGAACAGGAGTGCAGATGGGCAATGCACGGCAAGAAAATTTAGAAATTCGAGTAAAGAAATTAGGTTGTTCGACAGATCATTTGTTTCTTCTTTAGTTTATTATGGGGACAAACCCCAGATATATCATGTAATGATTTGTTACACACGCAATTAAAAGTTTTTTGATAATAAAATTTCTCTAAGAGATATTAACGTCAAACATCTTCTTTCGACGTGACGCAATCACGTGCGACGCACGTCCACGAAACGAAATACTGACTCAAGGATACGATCATATGTGACGCATGTTCATCATGATATAATAGATAGTCCTTACCATTGCCACATCAGCAATCTGTGTGCTTTAATTCTATTGGTATGTGGCTAATGTAGTTAGTTAGAGATTGTGTTTCTTGTATTGAGACATCTATATATAGATGTGCTCTCTTATGTAAATCGTTACAAAAACAAAAGCACAAGTGACTTTCTCTTTCTATTCTTCTCTCTTAATCATTTCATGGTATCAGAGCTTAACGAGATCATGCCTGGATTTGATTTTTCACGTGAAGATGCCTCTTACGTCTTGATTCGCATGAAGATTCAAAGTGAGAATAAAGATCTGGATCTGAAAATCAACTATTGAGGATCACACATAAGAGATAAGTAATCAGGTCACTTTTTCTTTCCTTTTTCTGTCTCTATTACTACTGATTCAATTTGTTCTTGAATCAATTTACGTTTCTTCAAATTAAGCCCTTGATTTTAAATCGCTCTTAAATCAAATCCTCTTTTTCTTTTGAAATACTTCAATCAGTTCATTCTTGTTCTTGAATTGATAAAATGACAACAGAAACTACAAATACGTCTAATATTTTACCACTGACTACAAATATATCCAACTTCGCCTCAGTTCAGTTAAAAGATGATAACTATCTGGTATGGAAGCATCAAATAACTTCAGTGTTTGAATCATTAGATCTTCTAAGATTCATAGATGGAACGAGTTTACAACCCGATGAAAGAAATAATGAGTACAGAAACACGAGGAAATTAAACAAGTACGTTGAAATTTGCATCAATGCAACGTTAAGTTCTTCAATTGCTCATGTTGCTGTGGGAACTAAAACTACTTTTGAGTTATAGAATAAACTTGAAGAGATGTTTTTACAACAGATTTCGGCAAAGAAGTTCAACTTCAAACTCGAATTCATCAAATTAAACAAGGCATAAAGAAAATTGATGAATATTGTAATGAAATTAACACTATTGCTCAGTCGTTGGTGTGGTTGTAAAACCGCAGAAGTTCAAAATCGACGCATTTTTTATAAAATTTTTAGTAGTTTGACTATATATTTAGTATATTGCCGCTATGAAAATACAAAATAAAACTCATTTGTTTCTTTGTACTTAGTGTAGTAAATCATGAAACAATTAAATGTTATAACTTACAATTGGTGAAAATAACAAATGGAATTGCCTCTATCAAAATACAAAATGAAATTGTCGTTCAAACTCACTATTTTATTTAATCTATGATGTCATATTTAAACTTAATAATAAGTAAATAATACATATATTATATAATTATTTAATACATGGTAATCGGTGCGGTTCGGTTATTTGCGGTTTTTCCAAAAGTAAAAACCGCACCGCACCACAATTTTGCGGTTTTTGTAAAAGTATAAACCGCACCATCGGTTTTCACATCGGTTTCGGTTTTTCGGTTTCGGTTTTTGCGGTTTTTTCTGTTATTTTTTGTTGCGGTTCGGTTTTTGCTCACCCCTAGATGATGATGAGGATTTCATATTTGGTAGATAGGATTTCTTAGATGGTGCCTTTTCAAAATAACAGGTTTGAAATTTTTTTTTATATTGGAAAATGAAATCATAGTCCATAGAGATTGAAAATCCCAGTTTTAGATAAGGAAATCACAATTTTATGGAGTAAATTGCTAATGACAATGGTCATCTGCGATTTGCATGACTACTTTGGATATTTTTAGTTATTTTAAGGTAAAATCTAATGTGATTAAATTATTTTATTTTAAAAGTTTTCACATGATATTCTAAACCAAACCCGCATATGGTGTACTTTTCCATTATTTCTGCGTATGTAATTTGTAGTTTGATAAATCATACATTTCAAAATGATTTTCAAAAAACGTTTTGGGTAATATGAAATTAAAATAAAACTATTTGAAAATGAAAAAATGACAATACCATCAATCAATATACTACAATTTCGTGTAAAGGGTAGTACTGTTTGACAAGTGATCATGCCTTACGAAATCACATGAGTTGGACATGCATGCCCACAAACACCTCTTGCCCCAAAGCAATAAAATATGATATAAAGGGCTAACGTGGGTCAAGTTTGAAATTCCACATTTGTATTTTGTTGAAATGTATGATTCTTTGACCCATGCCTTTGACGACTCAAACACCCAGCCTCCTCTTCCTATTTCTAGATGCATATAAATACATGCATCGTCTCTTCATAAAATACATGATTTTAATTCTAGTTTCTGGAACTTCCAATTTTCAACTAGTCTGTATATAAAAGCAAATCAATCGCTTCAAGAAAAGTATTCGCTTGTGTGCAACTTTGAAAAAGTTAACCAAGAGATTTAGATTATGGATGTCGTCTGCTTAAGATAAACCTGCGCTCTTACGTTAATTTAATCAGCCACAACTAGTTGAAGCTTATTCTCCGATCAATAACGTCACGGCTGCCGTACCTACCTTTCGTGAGTAATCTCTCTCTCTCTCTCTCTCTCTCTCTCTCTCTCTCTCTCTCTCTCTCTATCTCTTTCCGGTTATCATGGTGCATCTTCTTCCGACAGCCGCCGGTTGCCGGTCAGTATCGCAAGGATTTTTGACGTGGGGTGGCGTGTAGGGTTTACATAGCACAACTTTATCATCTATTCATCTAATTATCTTCTAGTAATACCGTTTGTTTTAGTAGTTCTTAACGGTTGAGTTTACTACTTAACGTATGGCTAACCAATTTATTTAATTTAATTACTCGACGCTTCTTTATTTAATTTTGTTTCGTGCAACTTGAAATATTTGTTGCAAATGGGACCATCATATTAATTGCATTCAACATAAAAGCAACTTTTTTTTTTTTTTGTCAAAGTAGGGAGGCAGACCGCGACTTTCTTGGCTTCAGAGGAATGACACCTTTTAGACTTTAGTGACAGTTTTATATAAAACATGTTTCATTTTTTACTGATCTATTTAATGAAAAGGCTTTATAGAATTTCGCTGACAATGTTTTAATTTGTTAAATATTTCCGATCAACTTATACGGTGACAATGTTTTGTTTAACAGTTTATTTCTGGCCAAAAGGATATATGATTTGATCCATCTATGGTTATTGAGATTGATATCCTGCTTAAATGTCATCTAGAAAATATAAAAACTAAAGCTACTAACGATCTCAGGGATAATAAAAAAATATCATCATAATCTTATACTCCAAACTAATTGCATATTTATGGATTTCCATCATTACCACACTTAAAATTATATTTGAAGTAAACAAAAGCTTCTTTTTAATTTTTGTTATATATTATTTAATATTTATATTATACATTCTGAAATATTTATTTGGTATGTATTTTACGAAAACGCAGGAGGATGGAAATGAGATTGAGCAGAATATGGTTTGTATTAATGTTGCTTTTGGCGTCAAACGTCTTTCGTATTCAAGGGCAACCTCCCACGACCACGCAACCAGGTCAACCCTCATTTAGTTGCTGATGCCTTGTAAATTACTTGATAATTAAATGCTATAAATATAAATAGATTTAAGCATGAACCTTAAATAACGATAGATATACGTATTTTTTTATTTAAAAAATGTAAATCATATATGAGAAACTGATTTAAAGCCTAGGTCATTTTTAAGCAATTAGTTTTTTATTGTTTATAAGGATAATGTAAATTTCGGTCACCTAAATTTTACTTTCCGTAAAATTACGTCATTTATACTTTTATTTGTTGGCTAGACCATTTTGATTTGAGTTTGTGGCTACCTAATCCCCTTAGCCATAAAGTAGTCAAGTTTGGTTAAAATGCACACCACTGTTGAAAGAAAAATATATAAATATAAATATTAACAAGCCTAACTTGTCATAAATTATTGTTATTAGTATATATACATATTAAACACCAAGGCTAATAGAACCGTTTGACTTTTTTCTTAACAGAAAATGTGTCAAAAAAAAGCCTATCAGATGAAACCGTTAGACCCGATCCTTTGGAAAAGCTCAGAAAATATAGGGGAGGATATGATATCACCAACGTCCATTATTGGAGCGTAAGTTTTCTTATTTTTACATTAGTAAATAAGAAACATCTTATATGTCAAAAATTATATTAAATGTTATAGCATAAATTTCATAGTACCATTGTCTTAATATTTTTTATTTTTAAGTTCTTATATGTTTTAGCTAATGCTATTAAGGTGAATACCTCTAAATCAAAAGAAATTAACTATAAGTTCGACGAATATGCTCTTGAAACTTTTTGTTGTATACATCTATTGTATATTGATGGTGGAACTATTGTAATATTGTTGTTGCAGTCAACTGCTTACACAGGAATAGCGGGATATGTTCTTGGGGCACTATGGCTATTGTGCGGCGTCGTTTTTGGAATATTCCTTGTTGCAACCACTTGTTGCAAAAGAAACATTAAACTCATGAAGAAACACACGACCCCACCATCCCACAAGCAATATTACCTTTGGCACATACTTCCTGCAGCCTTCTTCACACTTTTAGCCATGTAAGCCTTCGGTTCTCTTTCTGCGCATTATAGAGTTACATCTACTCTATTAACATTACAATGATCATGCAGTTGTACACACTACACTCTTTGTGAAAACTGAAACTTTTTACGTTCTTTTACAGAGTTGGAACAGGGTTGGTACTTGGAGGGAATGCCAAATTTCATTCCAGGGCAGATACAATAATCGATATCATCATTGACACAGCCGATGATGCCTCAGAGACGATATATAATACAACTGGGGCAATGATGGAGACAAGAACAAATTTACAAGGAACGAATGTGGAAGCAAGTACAATACGTTTCCTTGACTCAACTTCTAGGCAGCTTAACTCTACAGCCAATGATATACAACACCAAGCTAGAAAGAATAGGCGTAAGATTGATCTAGGTCTTCGTATCTTGTAAGTTTCTTATGCCCTTCCTATTATCTTTTTCTCCATTAAGTAGTGTCTACTGTGTAGGGCTGGAAACGAACTGAACGAACACGAAAGAGGGTCTGTTCATGTTCGTTCGTTTAAGTTAGCCGAACAAAAGAACGAACACGAACGGGTAAACGAACGACTTTTTTTGTTCATGTTTGTTCATTTAATAATTATCTTATTCATGTTCGTGAACATGATAAATGAACATAAACGAACAAACATAATGAATAGAGATAAACAAATAGAATTGAACATATATGAACATAAATGAACATATAGTATTGTAGTGTAATCAAACGTACACAACTGAATATATATGAACATAAAAGAAACTTAAATGAATAAATATAAATGAACAACAAAAACCAACGTTCACAAACATAATTGAACGAACGAGATCATTGTTCATGTTTGTTCGTTTAACTAAACGAAAGAGAATTTGTGTTCATGTTCGTTCATTTATTAAATAAACGAACTTCCACCCGAAAAGTTCATGAACGGTTCCCTAAACATTCAGTTCGTTTACAGCCTTAGTAGTATTTGAATAAATGACATAATTTGGAAAATGGAAGAAATGATAAATATAAGACAAAGTTGTAAAAAAGTTAGCACTAATTAATATTGTCGAATTTCCTAGACTTTTTCAGTTTAGTTGTGTTCCATCAAGTAAAAAGTAAACAACAGTTGACTCGATAATTTTATATGCGATTACTTTGTTTTGTGTTGCTAAATGGTGCTCGTGTTTATGATTGCAGGTATATTGTAAGCACGGTTATTTTCGCGTTGAACTTGGTTGCGGTCATTGCCTTAACTTGTACGTTTTCCGCCTATTGAAGTCCATGTTTTGTTCAATTTATTCCATATATAAAGTATAAACACTTGGACTTATAAATTGATAGAATCATAGAACGAGAAATGGGTCTTAAAATATTGTTTTTGTATAAAATGATTTAATATATAAAGAACTTTGGCTTCCGGAAAACTGAATTTATATAGTCAAGTGGTGATTACTCTGCTAAATACGCGTTTCTTTTTGGCATGCAGCCGTTGGGGCCGTTAAAATAAAACGAGCTCTTCACATGTAAGTCGAGCAACATAACTCCTTATCTATGAAAGAATAATATTAATTCACCAGTTTCTCACGTTGGTTTCGAATTTGTAATCATTGCAGATTGATAGTGGTGTGTTGGTTAATAACTGTTCTATGTTGGGTGTTCTTCGGGGCCTACTTCTTTCTATCACGGTAAGTTTGTTTCCTCTTTTGCTTTCTCCATATATCAATGTATGGGAACATAAAGTGACGTACGTAAATTGGTAATAAAATTTCCAGATTTGGGGGTGATACATGCACTGCGCTCGAGGGATTCCAACAAGATCCTTACAACAACAGCTTGAGCTCAATCCTACCATGCGATCAATTGCTTTCAGCAGAATCAGTCCTTAACGATGTTAGTGCAGGCGTTTACAACCTCGTGAATCAGGTACGTACCTTATATTGCTTAATGTTTTTAAGAATATACATCCAAATTTTTGAACCTAAACCTTAAATTCTTGAAAAAACTGTAGGTGAATGCCAACATATCTCGCATACAACAAGATTCGTCTTTTGGTGTATGCAATCCCTTTTCAGGTCCACCGGAGTACAACTACCAGCCAAACAACTGCTCTGAAAACGACATCCAGATAGGACAAATCCCTGAGGTACAATATACATACACTAGCACATTGTAGTTAGGTTTTTATAACGTATATAAAAACCAATTAATCCAATTCAAAGACACGTGCACTTAGCAATCTCTGGTCAAGGAACGGTCTGGTTTTTTCTCATGTTGCATGTTTACGTATTTTCGGTTTAAGAAGGTTAAAATGCTTGTTTATGCGCAACTGACTTTTCTCAATTTATGCCTAAAAGTGGGCTTTTAAGACGAAATATGCATAGAAGTTTTATTTTTAGACAAATGTATGCAACATATATATTGCAACAATGTTTGGAAAAGTATTTTATTGTGTAGATCAACATTGTTTAGAAAAGAGCTTGAAAGTATTTAGAAATGGAAAGATTAGGAATGAAACTTACACTTCATTGACATTATATTTTTCTTTTCTTGAAGCTGTTAAGGTTGATTACCTGTGTCGATCCTGTGGACGGAATCTGCAATGGAGGGATTCCAATATCAGGGAATGACTTTAGGACAGCAGTGGCTTACGCGTCTTCCATTCAAATACTTCTAAATTCCTATCCAGGAATGGAAAGCCTCCTTCATTGTCAAACAGTGAAGGATGCGTTTTCAGAAATCCTTGAGAACCATTGCAAACCATTAAAGAGAGAAGTAAAGATTGTATGGGCGGGATTGGTGTTTCTATCGATTGTAATGGTGTTTTTGGTACTTACATGGACTGTTGAGGCATACCATGAACACAACCATCGGTTTTCAGATGGATCAGTGAAGCCTCATCATACAGATGACACGGTAGAATCTGGAATGGTAGAAGGAAAAACGAAAAACGTAGTGTAAATAGCAATTAATAGAAGATTTGAAGGTGGGCATGCATCCTTGAAAGCTATATTGATGATCAAGAGATGATGAGGGAAGTAATTTTTGAAAGAACAGGAGTGCAGATGGGCAATGCACGGCAAGAAAATTTAGAAATTCGAGTAAAGAAATTAGGTTGTTCGACAGATCATTTGTTTCTTCTTTAGTTTATTATGGGGACAAACCCCAGATATATCATGTAATGATTTGTTACACACGCAATTAAAAGTTTTTTGATAATAAAATTTCTCTAAGAGATATTAACGTCAAACATCTTCTTTCGACGTGACGCAATCACGTGCGACGCACGTCCACGAAACGAAATACTGACTCAAGGATACGATCATATGTGACGCATGTTCATCATGATATAATAGATAGTCCTTACCATTGCCACATCAGCAATCTGTGTGCTTTAATTCTATTGGTATGTGGCTAATGTAGTTAGTTAGAGATTGTGTTTCTTGTATTGAGACATCTATATATAGATGTGCTCTCTTATGTAAATCGTTACAAAAACAAAAGCACAAGTGACTTTCTCTTTCTATTCTTCTCTCTTAATCATTTCATGGTATCAGAGCTTAACGAGATCATGCCTGGATTTGATTTTTCACGTGAAGATGCCTCTTACGTCTTGATTCGCATGAAGATTCAAAGTGAGAATAAAGATCTGGATCTGAAAATCAACTATTGAGGATCACACATAAGAGATAAGTAATCAGGTCACTTTTTCTTTCCTTTTTCTGTCTCTATTACTACTGATTCAATTTGTTCTTGAATCAATTTACGTTTCTTCAAATTAAGCCCTTGATTTTAAATCGCTCTTAAATCAAATCCTCTTTTTCTTTTGAAATACTTCAATCAGTTCATTCTTGTTCTTGAATTGATAAAATGACAACAGAAACTACAAATACGTCTAATATTTTACCACTGACTACAAATATATCCAACTTCGCCTCAGTTCAGTTAAAAGATGATAACTATCTGGTATGGAAGCATCAAATAACTTCAGTGTTTGAATCATTAGATCTTCTAAGATTCATAGATGGAACGAGTTTACAACCCGATGAAAGAAATAATGAGTACAGAAACACGAGGAAATTAAACAAGTACGTTGAAATTTGCATCAATGCAACGTTAAGTTCTTCAATTGCTCATGTTGCTGTGGGAACTAAAACTACTTTTGAGTTATAGAATAAACTTGAAGAGATGTTTTTACAACAGATTTCGGCAAAGAAGTTCAACTTCAAACTCGAATTCATCAAATTAAACAAGGCATAAAGAAAATTGATGAATATTGTAATGAAATTAACACTATTGCTCAGTCGTTGGTTTCAATAGGTGTTAAATCAATGAATCTAACCTAGTTATTCATGCTCTAACCAGCTTGAATCAAGATTACAGAGTCTTAGCAGTCAACATAGAAAATTCAACCAAATTGCCTTCTTTTATAGAGTTACGATCCAAGTTACTGGTCTATGAACAAAGCCTGATGCGAGAGTCGCAAGATTTGTCTTCTGTTGAAGTCTCTGCTATGGCTGCCTCTAATGTTCCTCCACATCTAACTCAAAGTCAGAATACACTCAGTAATGGTGGTAGCAATGGCGGTCGAGGAAACATTAATTTAGGGAACAATTATCAAATATGTCACAAAGATGGACATCTGGCCTCAAAATGTTTCTGGAGATTTGATAATGGGGGAAATCGAGGTCGAGGTCGATCTAACAATAGAGGAGGTTTTCGTAGAAATCGTGGTTCGTTTCGTGGAAATCAAAATTTCAGAGGTGGAAATGGAAATAGGGGTGGTAGAAATAACTTCAATACTGATGGTTATGGTTATGGTTATGGCAGTGAGAATGCAAGCTATGGTGGTCATGTTGTTTCTTTTCCTAGCCGACACTTGTAAATCAATTTTCTTTTGGTTTAAAAAATGGACATGGAATTCTTGAAGATTCATTTGTTGGAGGATCATAACACTCTAACAATCAGACAACAAATCCCTTTATGGATCAAGGTTTACATGGGGTGCACTCTAATGGATCAACTAATTCTTTTGGACAGTTCAATACTTCATGGAACTCTGGTCCATCAAACTATTATGGATCAGACAGTGGGTTTGGACCTACACATTTTGCTAACTGGGCTTCATTGACTGTTGATAAAAACAAACCAAACTATTGGGCTCCTCCACATGCTTTGGTTGCATGTCTTGAGCACAGTTCACTTTCTGATATTTGTGATACTGTTGAATCATGGTTTTCTGACTCTGGAGATACTCTCACATGACCTTTGATCCTACACTTGTGCATGATGCAAAGCCATATACCGGAAAGGAAGAGTTATAGTTGGAAATGGTATGGCTCTTAATATTACCCATATTGGTAACTTTAATCTGAAAATTTCATATTGTGTTTTGCATCTTAAAAATGTGCTCTTAGTTCCAGACCTTAAGAAAAGCTTACTCTCTATTCCTTAGTTAGTGCGTGACAATTCATGTATTGTTTCCTTCTCACCATTTGGTTTCTTTATACAGTGTTTTGTTTATATGATTGAATCCCAACACCTGTCATGGCCATTCAACATGGTAAGGGAAAGAAAAAAAAGGCTTCTTCTAAGCCCAGTTGGAAAGGGAAAGTCCAGGCTGGATGTCACACCCCGCTGAAGCGGAAACACGAGGAATGAAAGCAATAACAGTTTCATAGCAAAAGATAAATATACATCACCATAATAGTGATATTTAAAGTTTACAATCCATAATCAAACATAACAAAAGACAAGTTTTTCCCAAAATAACATTGTTCAAAAGTTAGATTCACGAAACAACTTTTCCACACGATGCAGCATGCTCTATGCTGATGAATCTTTATAATCACTTACTAATTTTTCCCTGAAAAAACATGTAAAACAAGGGTCAACTATGGAAATAGTTGGTGATTTCACATGTTTACAAAGATAGAAGTTTTATGAGTGTGTATTAATCAAACAATGAGTACACAACTAAACCTACGACTGAATAATGCCCTATCAAGATCTATGCTTATCGTTAACGTAAATAGACATGGTAATATGCACTCTACAAAACGGGTGAGTGAGGAGTTGTCAAGTTCCTAATAGCGCTATCCATATGACCATTGGCTCGAAGAGTTAATGGATTGTGTAAAGTTCCTAATAACGGTTTCATAGCAAAAGATAAATATACATCACCATAATAGTGATATTTAAAGTTTACAATCCATATCAAACATAACAAAAGACAAATTTCACATTGCATACACATACATGTAAAATTTAACAATCAATTTGATACAAGTAAATTTAGATACAACGAACAAAATTAAATATCGACATGCTTTTCCACCCCAAAACATTGAAAACTGTAAATAGGGGATGTGAATACTCACTATGATTCGAGAAGGTACTAACGATGCTTCGAGATATTTCCACACATCTCACTACCGGGATCCTATGATAATGAATACACGCTAGTGAGTTTCTAGATTGAATATCTAACACTAATATACTTAATCCTACATATAGATAAATGTCAATATTGTTTTAAAAGTTGGTTTTATATAAGTTGTAACCATTTTTCTGAAATATTCATATTTTCATAAACAATTTAGTTCAAGGATAATTCTAAGTGATAAATCTCAAATTTTGTGATATTATTTGTAATGTATTTTAGTATTTTCGAAGGTGTTTTAAAGGTTAAAATTTCCAAAAATAATATTAAAACATGACTAAAATTCCCAAACTTTTTATTCCAGTTCTTACTGCATTCAAGAGTTTCCTTGCAAATTTTCCATGATTTTAAATATGTTTAATTGTTTTTCCATCATTTAATCCCTTAAAAACATCATAAAATCATGGAAAAATAGTAAACAGTTGAGCAAATTCATCAAACGTTTTATTTTCGTTTCCGCTGTAGTCCAGGACTTCCAGATAACTTTTCATGGATTTTAGATATGTCTGGCTATTTTTCCTTTAATTTATCACTTGAATCAATACAAATTAATGGAAAATTAGTAAACAGTTAAGAAGGTTTCTCAATATTGTTGTACAACTGTTATATATGTATATAAGTTGGGAAAAATGTCAAAAGTTGTTTTAAATAGTAGAGTCTGATTTTATGTTTTGTGTGTGTTTAATCTAGAAAATATTGAAATAAATAGTAAACAGTTAAAGGAAACTCCTTAATCTTTTTACATTTGGTTAAACTGAAAATTGGGACAACGTGGTCAGTTTGCATAATTTTTAGAATGGTTTGGATATTTTTCACTCATTTATTAAATTAAATAGCTATTTAATTCGCAAAAATTAGTAAACAGTAAAGAAGAATTACTAAACTTTGTTTTTGTGATTACACTATAATAAAGGATGTCATGGTAACGTTTTATAATTTTTGGATATGTGTAGCTATTTTCTTTGATTTAATCCACTAGTTACACCATAAATCATGGAAAAAATAGAATAATGTTATGAAATTTTCTCAAAATAGAGTTATACAGAGTCAAGAAGCTGCAAAAAATCTTAAATATTGTTTTTATATCTCAAAACTTGGTTTTGTTTCTCATTTGAGTTTAACAAAGAAAAAATAAAAAATACTAGTAAACAGTAACAAACATTTATGAAACTTCATGGGGGATGTTCATTTACATTATGGGTCATCCCGATATTTTTCTAGGATTTATAAACCTCAGTAAGTATTTTATGTGATTTATCCCCTTGGTTTCTTTCCGAAATTATAAATAATCAAGAAAAATGATTAAGCACTTCGAAATTTCCAGATCATCAGTTTATGTTACTGAGTTCCTGGAATAAAAACAGGTTTGACTAGAAAATGAGTTTTAGATATTTTTGTGGATTAAAATATTTTATGTACATTTTTGAAGCTTTTAACAACCAACTTTGAACATCTTATTAGGAAAATATATACCGAAAATGCCAACGAACAGGAAAAAACAAGAACATATGATGAGGCTTGTGTTTGACACAGTTTCCTTAAAACAAATTTGCCCGGTATAGGTGTTTGTTTTCCACGATACAACAACGGGAAGCAATTCTTCTAGATTGCCCGAACCGTCACTAGACCCGGATCATACCTTGGTTGTAAGACGAGAACGAAGTGTACATAGAAGTTGAGAGGAAGAGAGAAGCGTTTTATCAGTGTGTTCCATCTGTTGCTCGAGTGCTGTTTATATAGCACAAATCGTAACTGACGAATTAAACACACAAGTAGTAACTGACGAATTAAATTCTGTTTAATATCGTATCAAAACTGAAATATGTTTTAATTGTATTAAATTTTCAGTTACTAACAGTTATGAAAAGGAAAAAATATTTGCAAAAAGGTCCTTGAACTTTTCTGGTCGACCGGTGGTGCATTTGTACCCGCAGGCAAGAGAGAGCCTTTGTGCTTTAAGTCTTACAAAGCATGAAAGCTTTTAGACTTATAAACCCATTTCCTTTTCATTCCCCCACCAATGTGGGATAAGTTAAAACTCATTAACTCATTTTCTAACTTCTTCCAACTTCCTCACTTTGGGATACAATTTCTCATTCATCTTAAATTCGTTTTAGAGGTGTGAACTATCAAAACGAAGGTAACACGGAGGAGAACACAAATATGTAACAGTTTATTTATATTAAATTGTTTTATGGAACTATATTTTGTGTTCAAAATGGGAAAACCCCATTTTATGAAATTAATTAAAATTAATTTTCCAACAATCGCCCACATGAATGAAATTTGATCGTACATTCTCATCTTACTCAAGATAAAATCCAACAGTTGAATCATGCATAGGATAGGTAGGTGTGACCCTTTGAACCTTCCCTTAAGAAACATATTTATTTACTAGCTGACCAGTAGACTCGATGTCCTTGAACTGTTCTGCCATTTATGTAAATAATCAATATGTGTCTCACATGATTCGCCCTGACCTAGTTAGGTTCTCATTGATGTGTCTGTTATGGTCATGGACACTTGCCTGGTTCTGTAAGAGCTCTTAGGAATGTGCCTACACAATTCCCTTTGAAGCGACCCCACTTCTCTCTTACATAGGTGATTCCATCATAATCATTAAAAGCTAATGTGTGATGATCTCCAATCTATCATCAACAAGTAAAAGCTTAACATGCATCACTGTATGTTTTAGGAATGGGTTAGGGATGACCCCCATAGTGATTCAAAAATGTTAAATGCAAGTAGGTTGTTCCATTGAACCTAGATCTTGGGATCTCCAGTCAACTAGGTTGGGTTTTCCTTTGCAATAACTTGTTCATGCATGGGTTTTAGTCCCATTCCTCTCGAGGTTCTCGCAACTGACTCCCTGTTTAACCCTTTGGTTAACGGATCTGTAATGTTATCCTTAGACCTTATGTAGTCAATAGATATAATGCCAGTAGAGAGTAGTTTTCTAATGGTATTGTGTCTTTGACGAATATATCTAGACTTACCATTGTATATAGCACTTTCCGCTTGTCCAATAGCCGATTGGCTATCGCAGTGGATAGATATTGTGGAAACTGGTTTAGGCTATCTCGGTATGTCCTCCAGGAATGGATGTAGCCACTCAGCTTCTTCCCCACTTTTGTCAAGTGCTATAAACTCAGATTCCATGGTGGATCTAGCTATAACTGTTTGTTTGGAGGATTTCCATGCTATAGCTCCACCTCCAAGTGTGAACAAGAAACCACTGGTTGACTTGAAATCATTTACGTTCGATATCCAATTTGCATCACTATACCCTTCGATCACCTCAGGATGTTGTGTATAGTGCAAACCAAACGTGCGAGTATACCTTAAGTATCGTAATACTCTTGTAATACTCTTCCAATGTTCAGCACTTGGATTACTGGTATATCTGCTTAGTTTGCTTATTGCAAAAGCTAAGTCAGGTCTAGTACAACTCATGAGGTACATCAGACTACCAATAATTATTGCATATTCTACTTGTGCAACTCCTTCACCTCAGTTTTTGCTTAGGTGATGACTTGTATCAATCGGTGTCCTTGCTATATTAGAGTCACCGGAGTTGAACTTCTCAAGAATTTTTTCCACATAATGAGTTTGACTCAATGTAATTCCATTGTCAGTCCTTGTGATCTTCACACCCAGGATGACGTCGGCCAAACCCATATCTTTCATGTCAAATCTTGCCTTTAACATGTTTTTAGTTGACTAGACCATTTTATCATTGCTACAAACTATAAGCATATCGTCAACATAAAAGCACAAGATAACATAACCATCATTTGTGTTTTTGACATAAACACACTTGTTACATTCGTTAATCTTGTATCCACATTCCATCATCACATGGTCAAACTTCTGATGCCATTGTTTTGGGGCTTGTTTCAACCCATATAATGACTTCACGAGTTTGCAAACCTTGGACTCTTGTCCTGGGGCAACATACCCTTATGGTTATTCCATGTAGATTTCCTCTTCTAAATCTCCGTTTAGAAAAGCTGTTTTGACATCCATCTGATCTACTTCGAGGTTCCTAATTGAGGCAATGACAAGTACTAGTGTAATCTAGGCCATTTTTCTGTCTATAGCCCTTT
Organism: Cichorium intybus; assembly: GCA_023525715.1. Taxonomy (NCBI): domain Eukaryota; kingdom Viridiplantae; phylum Streptophyta; class Magnoliopsida; order Asterales; family Asteraceae; genus Cichorium; species Cichorium intybus. Next base: position 83,813,616 of record CM042016.1, on the reverse strand, counting down.
ATTACTAGCCTCGCCTTATACTTGTCAATGGAACCGTCGGCTTTCATTTTCCTATTGAAAATCCATTTATAGCCTAGTGGTTTGCATCCAGGAGGAAAATCCACTAGCTCCCATGTATGGTTTTGCAAGATGGAAACCATTTTGCTATTAATTGCCTCTTTCCATTGAGGTCCTTAAGAAGAAGTGACTGCTTCACGAAACATTTGAGGTTCTTTCTCAACCATATATGTATAGAAATCATCGCCAAAGGATTTCTCTACTCGTGCTCTTTTGCTTCGTCGAGGCTCTATGTCCTCTTCTCTTGCTTCTTCATGCGAAGATGCATCGTGTGCATTCAGTTTCGGAGCACTTATCTCAACTTTATCAAGACACGGAAATATGGTTTCAAAGAACGACGTGTTTCTTGATTCCATTATTGTACCCTTGTGAATATCGGGTATTTTAGAATCATGTACTAGAACCGATAAGCACTACTGTTTTGTGTATACCCAATAAATATGCAATCAACAGTCTTGGGTCCGGTCTTTACAACCTTAGGGGTAGGTATGACAACCTTTGCGAGACACCACCACACTCGAAGGTATTTGTAAGATGGTTTTCTACCCGACCATAACTCGTATAGTGTTTTATCTGTTTTCTTCCGGTATACCTTATTTAAAAGGTAATTAGCTGACAATACAACTTCCCCCCACATTGACTGGGGTAACCCAGAACTAAGCAACATGGCATTCATCATCTCTTTTAAGGTCTGATTTTTCCATTCTGTAATGCCATTTTGTTGTGGTGAATAAGGTGCTGTAAGCTCATGTCTTATGCCATGAGTTGCACAAAATTCTTGAAATGGTGATACATACTCACCTCCACGGTCACTTCGTATTACTTTAATATTTTAGTTGAGTTGATTCTCAACTTCACTTTTATACACTTTAAACTTGTCTATTGCTTCATCTTTACTCTTAAGTAAATAAACATAGCAAAGTTTAGTGCAATTGTCAATAAAAGTGATAAAGTACTTATTTCCACCTTTGGATGGAATCGAATTCACGTCACACACATCGGAGTGTATTAAACCAAGGGGTTTGGTAATCCTTTCAACGGTTTTGAGCGATTGTCATGTTAATTTTGATTCAACACATGTGTTGTATTTGTATTTTGAGTCAATAGTAAAGTATGGTATATGTCCTAGTCTAGCATGCCATATATTTGAAGACTCAAGCAAGTAAGTAGAAGAGTTATTTATTGCATTAGTACTTAGCTGAATAGCCATTACACACAACTTAAACATGCCCCTCTCGGCATACCCCTTGCCTACATACACACCACTTTTAGTCAATACAAATTTATCTGACTCAAAAACCAAGTGAAAACCATGCTTGTTCAACAACCACCTGGAGTCAACCTCGTGGAGTCTAATCCAAGTGAATAGAAATGAGATGGTAAAAATTGAAGCTTTGAAAACAGAAAACTTTTACTAGAAAAACAGTTTCTGAATTGCAAGAATTAACAGCAGAAAAATTATTTTCGTTGTTCATTTGGCACAAACGAATTTGTTTCAAGACTGTTAGGAAAATATATACCGAAAATGCCAACGAACAAGAAAAAACAAGAACAGATGCTGAGGCCTGTGTTTGACACAGTTTCCTTAAACCAAATTTGCCCGATATGGGTGTTTGTTTCCCAGGATACAACAGCGGGAAGCAATTCTTCTAGATTGCCCGACTATTACTAGACCCGGATTATACCTTGGTTGTAAGACGAGAACGAAGTGTACATAGAAGTTGAGAAGAAGAGAGAAGCGTTTCATCAGTGTGTTCCATTTGTTGCTCGAGTGCTGTTTATATAGCACAAATCGTAACTGACGAATTAAACACACAAGTCTTAACTGATGAATTAAATTCTGTTTAATACCGTATCAAAACTGAAATATGTTTTAATTGTATTAAATTTTCAGTTACTAACAGTTATGAAAAGGAAAAAATATTTGCAAAAAGGTCCTTGAACTTTTCTGGTCGACCGGTGGTGCATTCGTACCCGCAGGACGCGCGCTCACACACAAGTTCAGTGAACTCAACCCAATTGGGTTCGCATTTGCACCCCCCCCCCCCCCCCCTTGTGCACGCAAGAGAGAGCCTTTGTGCTTTAAGTCTTACAAAGCATGAAAGCTTTTAGACTTATAAACCCATTTCCTTTTCATTCCCCTACCAATGTGGGATGAGTTAAAACCCATTAACTCATTTTCCAACTTCCTCACTTTGGGATACAATTTCTCATTCATCTTAAATTCGTTTTAGATGTGTGAACTATTAAAACGAAGGTAACATGGAGGAGAACACAAATATGTAACAATTTATTTATATTAAATTGTTTTATGGAACTATATTTTGTGTTCAAAATGGGAAAACCCCATTTTATGAAATTAATTAAAATTAATTTTCCAACACATCTAGCATCTAAGCGTGAAGATCATCCCATTCATTATGGTTTGAAGGCCATGCATTGGTTTGAGATGTTCAAAAAAAAAATTTTGTAAGAAACCTTATGGTGCATGTGGTGATTTTCCACCAAAACTAGTAAAACGTGCATTACTTTAATTTTGACATAGGTTTTGGTCATGGAACTTCACAATCTTGCAACATGCATGATGTTTTTGAGTGAAGTTCTACCACCATCATCATCAAAACCGTGATTAGGTGCATCTGTTCATGATTTTACAATAGAAAGGTGTAGGAGAAGAAGATATACGTGAAATTATGAAGAAAAATGAAGAAAATGAATGAAGAATGCAAGCTTTTTGTGATTACCTTTGAACAACACTTGTTGAATCTGATTTTTGTGATTGAAGAAGTGTTCGTGGCTGCTAATTGTTCGTGGATGAGAGGGAGAAGGAAGAGAAAATGAAGTGATGGAAGTGGTGGAGTGTGAGAAAGAGTGAAAGAGATAAAGTGGAGTGAAGAAATGAAACAAATGATTAAATTGTGGGGAAATGGTGTCTTAGGAGGGGAGTGGCCGGCTCATGGGATGAGAGAGGCCCTATCACTCTTAAATATTTAAAAAAAATTATTTCCCACAATTGTATAAACTTTCAAAATTTTTACAAGAATTTGGTCAGGATTTAATTTATGTATTAAACTTTGTTTATTTAGCTTATAACTTAGGAATAATGTTCATAATTAAATTTTTCTATCCTTGATTAAGTTCCATAATTTAATTATTTTAACTTGGTATTATAAGTTTCATAAAATTTGTTATGGAATTTTAGATGTAAAAGTCTATAAATTTGAGTTTTTAAGGCTTTTAGGGTTTTTGTGATTTTGTTAGACTTTTGACAATTATAATGAAGTGAAATTTGGATATTTCAATTTGGTTTCATGACTCTTTTTCAACTCTACATGACATTTGTAGTTTGTTTTAATCGGATATTGGCATTTTCTATAGCAGTTGAACAATTCACCCGAATTGTAAAAGTTAAGTACACTAGTCCTAGATTCTAGTTGGATTCAAGTCTCTATAAGGCTCTGACCTAATTGCTACTGTTAAGTCAATGCTATGATGTGTCTACATGTTCAATGCAACTTATTGAGTCAAGGAATGACATGAATTTGACAGTTTTCACACTCGAGAGTCTAGCCATGGGTCAAAGAGAAAGGCCGAGTATGAGATTCCTCCAACAGTGATCCGAAAGAGGCCACTTGCTTTTACTGCACCCAAAAGGGCCATTAGAAAGGAAGCTGCCTAAAGTACATGTAGGACATAAAAGATGGTAAAGTCAAGGTGTCTGGCTCCGCCTCTGGTATGTATATGATCCAACTCAATAACACTAATACTTATAATTCGTGGGTCCTTGATACAGGATGTGGTTTTCACATTTGCTCTGTATGAAAGGCCCAAGGGAAATTAAGGAGATGAAGCAAGGAGAGCTAAACTTGATCATGGGGAATAGACGAATCGTGCCTATTACAAAGATCGAGATTTATGACCTCATGCTTGATAATGGAGTTAGGATAGATTTATTAGATTGTTGTTATTCATCAGAAATGTCTAGAAACATAATTTCTTTCCATGTACTATTTGGACAAGGATACAATTATTTATTTGATAATAATAATGGTGATATTCTTTTATATTCAAAGTTTATCCTTGTAATGGTGTGTATGAATAACTTGAGTAATATAATATTAAGCATTGATTCTTTTAATGACTTAGACAAAGCGTGCCATTAGCATTGTCATCTTGAGCATATAAACAAGAAACACATCGCCCAAATCCATAGGGATGGAGTTTTGGAATCATTTGACTTAAAATCAAACGATATATGCGAATCTTGTTTATTAGGAAAGATGACAAAATCATCCTTCTCAGGGACTTTTGAGAGAGGTGAAGGATTGTTGGACTTAATCAACACGGATGTGTATGGACCCTTCATATACGCCACAAGGGACGTAAATCGCTACTACGTGACATTTATTGATGATTTTCAGTAGATACGATTCTGTTTATTTCATTAAACATAAGTCAGACACTTTTGAAAAGTTCAAAGAGTTCAAGCATGAAGTAGAGAATCAAGTGGGCAAGAAGATAAAGATCCTCCGCTCCGACGGGGGAGAGTATCTTAGTATCGAGTTCAACGACTATCTAAAGGAATGTGGAATAGTTTCAGAATTTTCGCCTCCTAGAACACCCCAGCTTAATGGTGTTGCTGAGAGAAGAAATCGTACCTTGTTAGATATGGTTCATTCCATGATGAGTCGAGCTTCTCTTCTGATAAGATTTTGGGGATATGCCTTAGAGATAGCCGCTCATATCCTAAACCTTGTATCGACTGAGAAGGTTTCCAAGACACCTCATGAAATGTGGAGTGGAAAGCGTCCTTCACTCACACATATCAAGGTCTGGGGTTGTGAGGTTTTCGTTCGGTGCGAAACCCAATATAAACTTGAATCCAAAGCCGAGAAGTGTCTGTTCATTGGTTACCCACAGAAGTCCTTTGGAAATTTTTTACAGACCCAGTGAAAACGTGATGTTTGTAGCTCGAAGAGGTGTCTTTCAAGAAAGAGAACTTATATCCAAAGAGGACAGTGGGAGCACAATTGATCTTGAGGAGATTCAAGAGTCAGCCAATGAGGAACCTGTAATTGACACTAGCACTCAACCAGAGGCTGAAACGCTATTGTGCCGGTTGACAATTCATTACCTCTTCGCATATCTAGTAGAGTTAGCATGCCTCCCGAGTTCTATGGTTTCCATATTACTGCGGAAGGGGACATGTTTATCAGTAATAAAACACTGGTAAATTTGGAAGAGCCAGCTAACTACAAGGAAGCGATGGCAGGCCCTGAGGCATCCAAATGGAAAGAGACAATAAATAACAAGATTAGTCCATGTACAATAACCAAGTTTGGAATTTGGTTGATCATACACCCGGTTGAAAGACAATGGCTTGTAAATGGATCTTCAAGAAGAAGACCGACGTGGATGGGAACGTACACACGTTCAAAGCTAGGTTGGTTGCAAAAGGTTATACTCAAACTCAAGGGATTGATTATGATGAAACCTTTTCACCAGTAGCTAAGATCAAGTCTATTAGGATAATGTTTTCCATAGCCGCCTTCTATGATTATGAGGTGTGGGATAGGATGTCAAACGACTTTCCTCAATGGAAAACTTTTGGAGGATGTATACATGACACAACTAGAAGGTTTTGAATATGCTAAGTATCCTATAAAGATGTGCAAGCTTGAGAAGTCGATCTATGGGCTTAAACAAGCATCTCGTAGCTGGAATCTTTGCTTCCATGAAAAAGTTAAAAGAGTTTGGATTTTCTAGAACTGAGGATGAGTCATGCATATATGTCAAAGCTACTAGGAGCATTGTAGTCTTTCTAGTGATATATGTGGATGAAATACTCATTATAGGAAATGATATCCCAACTCTGGAAGGTGTAAAAGCCTGGCTTGAGAAATGTTTTGCTATGAAGGATCTAGGGGATGCAACGTACATACTTGGAATAAGGATATATATATATATATATATATATATATATATATATATATATATATATATATATATATATATATATATATATATATATATATATATATACACTAGTGGTGAGACCCGTGTATTACACGGGTTGATTAAAAGAAAATGTTAAATAGAAAGATCTGAGGACTAATAAATTTATATAAAAATTGTCGACAATATATAGTGAAATTTTTGGATAATATGTTATTAAATTAAACACTACAATATAGTTGTTGATAAACTTTTAAGAATTATAACAAATTACAAGTTTTGAAAGACTTCTTTGAATACAACATTTGTTGTTTTATTGGTAAGTTTACCGTCGTTGTCTAAAATTACCATTTTTAATCCATCTCTACTTTGAACTCTAGACAATGTAACATACAACTGGCCATGTGTGAAGACTGACCGTCTAAAAAACAAACCCATCTTTAATAGTGATTGCCATTAACTCTTATTTATCTTCATTGCAAAACATACAGTCAATGAGAATTGTCTTCTTTGAAACTTGAAAGAAATTCTTTTATCTGAAGGAGTCAAAGACATTCCTGGAATAAACGTGCGATTTCCAATATTATTTTCAGATATAACCTCGACTTCTATAACACAATTACCTAATGATATTACCCGTAGCCTGGTCCCATTACATAAACCAGATTTCTGATCGATATTCCTTAGTAACATCACTAGAACACCAATTTCATTCTATATATTAGTTTCCTTTCATAAAAATCATAATATACGATATTTGATAAAACTAAAAGTACGCCTCCGTTTTCTATTGAAACATAAATACGTTGTTGTTTGATTGTAGAAACAGAAATATATAGCCTAATAGGGTACATACAATTCAACGGGCTACGGACGTCTAACAGTAGTTGGATTTTGATGAATAGTTTTTTTTGACGATTATTAAATTATCTTTTGGGGACATAATATTTTCTAAGGTTTGTACTGAAATATAAGTTACTATGCAATGTCAAATTTGTAGCATGTTTACGTTCAAAAGTCAAAAAATTACGTTTCTCTATGTTCTTATTCGCAACCCACGTTTAGTTCAGCGCTATAAATGCGTTCAAAAGAAAATCAAGGATCAATAATATTAAATTAAGCGGATATTTGTATTTCCTTTTTCTTCGGTAATCCCATTTTTTGCATTCGAATGGTTACCAAATTTACACATAAAACATATTCTTTTTAAATGATACGTACGGAGATATTATAAATTTATGATTAAATATTATACCCAATTGGTAGTTAACCAATGCTTAAAATAGTTCTTATTTTCATACGTTAAAAACATGATTTTTACCCATGAAACAAAATATGAAATAAAAAACTGTTTGTAAACTACATTCATCAAATTTTATGTTTCATCAAGTTGATTATTTTTTAGAACAAACAGATTTTATTAAAAAAATTAAAGGGATAACTTGAAAATTTACAACAGAGAATTGTAACATACGTGATTCCCCTTTTTTTTTCACTTTATTTAGATTGCTTTTTAAAATTCAAATGAGGCTTTTATATGGAACTGCTAAAAATACAAAAAACTAATAAAAACCAAATAAGCAAACAACAGTGCAAAAAATTAGCGTGGAACATGGCATTAAATGCGACTGTCTCTTTCCGTAATTTTTCTCTGAAACAAAAATATCCAAAGAACGACGAACATGGCATTATACAACAATTTTGAAGGAAAAATAGTGCAATAGAATAAAACGGCAGTAACATGCTATAACAAACAGAAAAATGAAAGTATGTTGCTATTTCTTGCATTTACACATTAAGAGAAGTCAATGATTTATGAGAAAAAAAATGAGATGATTGAAGTCAAACAAATTACTTTGACCACCGACAGTTATTCACTTACATTTTTCATTTCATAGACAATCAAACTGAAGCAAAGGTACTTACAAATCATATTAAAAATTCAGTTGATTTGCAGATCCAACATTTTCTCGTAGGCAGAAGCATCACTGACTGTAATAGAATTTAGCAAAAGTGTTAAATTTGCACATCCACACACAGCAATATACAAACTCATACAACCACTAACATATACATACATAAAATATCTTCAAAAATATAAACTATTACAAACTAACTAGGACGTCATTCAAGTTCTTAAAGGAGACATATACATATTACAGATCCGTGTAGTGTAGTAGTTAAACCTTAAACCTTTGACTCATAAAGGCGTACCTCCTTCAAACCCATTCATGTGTGAAATCATATGCTGATGAAACCTTTTATCGATTGTGAAGGTAGCAACAATAGAAACATTCTATCAATTTTTGGAAAACATATGCTGATGAAAGCTTCACGATTAGGTTACATATGTGTAATGGTTACACAGATCGATTTTTCAAATCAGAAAAAATATTAAAAAAATGGATGATTTACCTATTGGAACATATTTACCAGCAGTTGCGCCACCTAGACTATCGTCCCCACTGCCACTACCAAACTCACAAGGAAAATCAGGATTACCATAAGGAACACCGCCTTCAATTTTTATACATGGGTTTATTTTAAAATGTCATAATATGATAGTTTATGGTATTAACTATTAAAATACCTTTATTTTTTGGTGGTCTTGGATATTGGAGTCAAATGCATCAGTCATGCACCACTCATATGCAGCAAATGATAGGCCAGGCTTCAAAACTCTATATATCTCTTTGTAGCATCCCACATTATGTCAAGGGTCAAGGTTAAGATTACACATACCGATGCACAAGTTTTTATATAACTCAAGGGTATTTTGGTCATTTAGATAAAGGTTGAGATTTCATTGCACTCACCCAGTTCGATTGTTGTTCCTATTCAGCTGCCTCACAAACCCCTTGATTGGCCAAAAAGATGAAACAAATCAACGAAATTAAATATGTAAATTCATTTTATTGATTACCTAACCCACACATTGATATACTCACAGATATAACACACATCGTGACATGTACAAAATATTAAAGGGCATTTCAGACATTTTAAAGAGTTCTCTGGTCACATGGGCATTGAATAGTACTTGCACTTGCACTTTTGAATGGTTTTTATGCATTGTATTGTACTTACACAAAATATTAAAGGGCATTTCAGACATTTTAAAGAGTCCTCAGTTGATTTAAATTCAGCCAAGTAACGGAACTAATCACCATTCCAGTTAATAAAAAATGTACAAAGTCAATTACCAGATCGGTTGGACCATCTGTTAATTAAATTAGTTTATAATCATTGAAAAGAAGGACGAACATCTTATGATAGAAGACAGAATATTGTCCAGTTTTTTATGATGGAAGCAGATGGTGGTCGATTGTGTAAAGTATGTCATTGCATATAGTTGCAAGTTAAAACATTGAAGTCAACAGAGATCAACAAAGACGCAACATCAAATCCTTAAGAAACAGAACTCATTCAAGAAACAAAAATCAACCAAGAATAGCAGTCCTTTAAGAAACAGAAATCACGTAATCTAAACATTGAATATTTAAAGAAACAGATACCGTAGGCAGTGGTGCTGCCATTTCCATAACAACCAGCAGCACCGGCGCTACTGCTGCTTCACACTTCTTCTCTCGTTTTCCCTGCTTCCCTTTTGGTTTCCCCATCTCGATTTCCTTTTCTCTCGATCTCTCTACATTTCCGAACATCTCTCCTTCTCGTTCTCGCTTTGATTCTCCCTGTCTCTCTTCCCAATTTCCAAATCGTGTGCGTGGGTGTGTTGTGAATTTGGGGAGGGTTAGAAATTTGAAATGTGAAGCTTAGATAAATAATTGGTAAATTAATTGTATACGTAAATTGGGGAGATATTTTACAGATCAAGCTAAAAATCAGGAACCAATTTCAAGCAATTGTTGACTTAATGGGAGTGAAGAATGTTTGAGCGGGAGAATAAGGTTGAGGGGTGTCGATTAAGAACTTCTACATCTCTTTAATCTCTACTCTGTTGCACCATTCCCATGGTGTTAACAGGTGAATCCACAACTAAATTGATGAAATGGATAAAATTTTTGTACATCAATGGCGGGCATCTCATGGGAATGGATTACTGATTTTTTGACTTCTTTGTAACAGATCGATTGGAATTGAAGAGAATAAAGATAAGATGCCAATTACAAATGGTCGGAGGAAACAGGGAGCGGAAGAGAGAATCAAGGAGGGAAAAGAGTAACCGTTTTTTAAAGAAAATAAAAAATACTAGAAAATGACATGTGGCAAATTCAATGAGGAGATGACATGTGGCTTTAAGTTACTTATTTATTAGGATAATAATAATATAATATATATATATATATATATATATATATATATATATATATATATATATATATATATATATATATATATATATATATATATATATATATATAGCTCTAAGCGTCTATTAGGACTTAGCCAAACTACATACTTGGATAGGATTTTGAAAATGTTCAATGTGCAAGACTCCAAGAAAGGGTCTTTGCCCTTACACCATGGCATAAAGCATAGTAAAGCTCAATCTCCAGCCACTAATGATGCGGTGGACAAAATGAGTCGAGTCCCATATGTTTCGGCTATAGGATCGATCATGTATGACGTGACATGTACATGTTCTGATGTCTCATTTGCTTTGAGCATGTGACAACACCTAGTAATTTCAAGTATTTTAGTCGTTGTTGAGCTCTATTCTTGGTGAATTTATATCATATATGCTGTGGTATTCTCACTTTTTGTGTCAATGCTTGTTTGGAAAGAAAAGATGTAAATAGGGGCTAAATACATACAAAATGGAAGAAGTTTAGAGATAAAGAAAAAAGAGTTGAATACACACGCGCGCCACGGAGATGTACAAGGGCGCGACGCGCTGAGTCATGATTGAGGTGGTGAGAAGAATTCAAATGCCCAAAAATCGGGGATAAACTCGTACGCACGCCGCGGATTCTTAATGCGCGACGCGGCCTCTTATTTTCTAAAACTATAAATAGAGGGTTTTAGGTCGAAATTAGCAGCAAAGACCTGGCATAGGAACGATACCCAAGGCTTCTTTAACTCCAAGTTTCATTTTTCAGTCGACCATACGTGGTATTTATGTTTTCCTATTTAATTTTCAATTAGTTTAGTAGTTTCAATAGCTTGGCTTGGTGTTATTGGGTGTGACAACCATTAGCATTAGGTTTTAAGTTTCTGAATTTTATGTTTACTGTTTTGAACAGTTGGGATCTGAGTTTTTATGCAAGTTAATCATTTGGTTACATGTTTAATGGTGTTTTTGGTATTTTTGGTGTTTGAATGAGTTGGATGTTTTGGCTTGATCTTAATTACTTCTGTGTCTGAATTGCATTTCTAATTTCAGTAAGTAATTAGATTAAGTTTTGGTTTTGATCTTAGTTTAAGTTTATGCTTGGATTGGAAGTTGTTGGATTTTATGCTTTTGGGACTGTTTTGGTAAAAGTTGGAAACTAGATCCTCTGGTTGTAGCGTGACACTACAATTTGGTAATCTGTTGCCTACCTTGACCACATAACTCCTGTGGATCGACCCTGACTACCACTATACTAGTGAGAGTGAGGTTTTTATTATTTTTGACCGCACGACGACCGCTGCGATGTCAAATTTTGGCGCCGTTGTCGGGGAGTTGTGAGCTTAAGAGTAGGCGATCTGTAGGGTTGTTTCTGATTTTTGATATTAAAATTTAGTTCGCTGATTTTTGGTATGTGTGCATCCTCATAATGGGTGATTACATGTACCCGGATCAGTATTATGAGTATTATGAAAATCCGGCCGACAACTATTACGAGGATGATTGCTACAATGGATCATTCGATGACAATGGATAGCGGACCGAGGAGTCATCTCAACCTGAAAATTCTGTAACTTGGGCCCAAGTATTGGAGCTCATGGCTGACACCCACCAAGTTCAAAAGGATCAGGCGGATGCTCTTGAAAAAGTGCAAGAACTTTAGATAGGTTAGAGAAAAGCTGGAAATATCCGCCAGAACCTGAGGCGAGTGATTTTTATACCAATGATAATGTGTGTGAACTTGCATCACCTGAATATGTGATGGAAGGGCATGCACCTTGGGAAAGTCAAGAGACCCCCGAGATGGTCGGAAATGTTGTTGAGGAGGAGGTTGTATGGACAATGCTTCCCCTGACTCAACAGCTCTTAATGTTTTTGATGTTTTTGAAAATGTTGATCTGGTGATGAGTGAATCCGTACCATTACCAGACAATTTAGTTGATGAGGATGTTGTGGAGGGGGCTGTAAGTGACAGTATAGACCCCAGCCCAACAAATCTCGAAATTGCTGAAGTTGTTGATACTATTGGGGAAGGGGGTGTAGATGACAATACTACCCCCAAACCTATAATTTTTGAAAATTTTGAGCATTTTGAAAATAAGGATCTGGTGGTGAGTGAATCTGTACCATCGCCAGATGATACCAGTTGCTCACCCTTAGTATCGATCCACCTGTTGGACGATGATCAAGAAGATGATGCCAACAAGTTGGTCTTTGAAAATAATAAACATGATTTTATCGCCACTCATGATCCATTCATGAATGGAAAATTAGATGTGATTAATACCATCGATGAGGACATTCAGGAGCATTTCAATATGTTGCCTTCTGATCCCATTCGATTGGAAAATTTTTATTGGTATTGCAGACCAAAACTACAAACTGCAAATGACACACAATATGTGAGCAACAAACAAGGTGCAAAACAACTACTGGGAGCAGCACTGGGGGCATTCCACATCAAACCTGTGATCTTGAAGAAATATAGAAGGAAGGATCGAGCTTGGAGGTTCAAACCTACTTCCAAGCACTCGCAGGAAATCATCAGGAGACGGCAACCGGGCAGTAGCAGGAGAACCGGCAAGCCATTCGACCCAGGAAAGTTTGAGGAGCAGTGGGTCAACAAAGGGACGGTGGTGATTGAAAATCTGCAAAGGAAGAAGGCATACGATCCACCGTAGCTGTAGAAGGACTCTCCGTCTGGCTGAACACATTAAACTTAGCGCTTGTTGGGAGGCAACCCATCCTTATAGGTAGGTATTGTATTTCTTAGGAGTAATTAGGAAGATATCATCATCATCGTTGCAGGTGTTATTGGTTCGAGGCAAGTGTGGGGACATAAGAAGGAATTTGGAAAATTGAAGACCGCGCCACGGGAAGGCGTTTTGCGCGCCGCGGGATCGCAGAACAATCCGATGCGTAGGGGTTGATTTGGGAATACGCGTGCCGCGGGTTGTTCCTATCCGCGTCGCGGGAAATGATCGGTCAGATTCCTCTTTATAAGGTACGTCGCTTTTCACTATTACACACACACAAACCCACGACGCGCATCAGAGCTCCGATCAACCGAAGTTTTTCTCGTGTTTTTCTCGCCCATTCTATTCCTACGATTGAGGTACGTCATTCGAACTTGTTTCTACTTGTTAGAACAGGCGATTAGGCTTTGAAATTGATTGATTTATCCAAAAACTAAAAAACTTAGAAATCGGCAATGCTGACTCGTAGGGTGCTTTGTTTGCCAAGTGACCACCCTAGAGGGGCTAGTCGGTGCTTAGGCTACCTTGTAGTGGGTTTGCATTGAGTTAACACGTGAAAATCAGTGAGTTTAGGGCTGGAATTCGAAACAGCCGCTCGCCGCGCCGCGCCCTGGTTCTTGGGTCGCGCCGCAGTTCGGTGGGGAAGATAAGGACTTATTTTGCAAAAAAATTTTGTCTTGTGTGGTTGGTTTGTGCAGATGGCTTTCAGGCACAACCATCCTTTTCTCCAGTTTCCTGATGATCTGGAGAGTTCGGTCGAGTATATACAGCGGAGGGACGCACTGATCAGTCGCCGGGTTCTTGAGGCAACAATTTTAGATCGGGACATTCTTAGGGATGCCGGGCTCTGGGCCGAGATCGAGCCCTTTCTTCACCGTACTTAGTCCCATGGGGAGCTTACATTTATATGTCGTGGTTGGGACAAGCGTATGGCCAACCAAGACGATGTCGTCTACACGGAGCTTCTTCTGGAGTTCCTATCTACGGTCTGCTATGCACCAGCTTCGGCGGAGGCCCGATCTAGGCTGGTCAGATTTCGATTGGGGGATCCCTAGGGAGTGCAGTCTTCGGGAGTTTGGGAGACGTACGGGGATATATACGGAGGAGGAGCTCCAGAGTCATCATTTTATGCCTTTTCTTCGGGCGTGCATTCAAGGGCAGCCAGATCGGGCTGCCAACGTAGTTATTTGGGCTACGATGTCCAACATTCAGTTTGAGGCAGGGTCGGCTAGGGAGAGCCAGCTCCGTAACCCGCTTCACCGGCTCATGCACCACATCATCTCCACTTCCATTATGCAGAGGGAGGGGGTAAGAAGGTGTCTGGTGAGGACATGACATACATGTGGGTACTCCTTGACACCACCACATTCCTCCACCTATCGTACGTGCTGGCGATCTCTCTATCCACCCGGGCAGTAGGTGCGTCAACCAGCAGTCCTTTGACCGGAGGGCACTACATTACCCACCTGGTCCGATCTTATAGGTTGCTCACTGCTGCGACCATGGATTCCATGACGGCGATACCTCCTGTTCAGACATCAGTCAGGGCCTTGGAGAACATGCACCTGATCCATCAGGTACAGCCGGGGCAATATATGAGGGTGGCGACAGAGGCGCCGAGGGTACCGCGACCAGCCTATGAGGAGGGACCGCCGAGGCATCGCCAGAGGGTTGTACCACCAGTTCCACCACCACAGCCACATCAAGAGGAGACGACAGCTCTCCGACGATTGAAGGATCGGGTGGCTAGGATTGAGGATCAGTTGGAGTGGATCGGGGAGGTACTTTTAGAGATGGCCACACAGCAGGGACGACACCCCCGACCATTCCCGACCTGAGCTCATGATCACGAGGCAGGTCCTTCCAGGCCACCCAGGGACGATTGATGTATTTTTCTTATCTTTTTGGGATATATGTACTGTACCTATGACATTATTTTTTTTGTTTATAGTTTTATTTGTTTTGTTTGCATTTAATGTTTTTTGTGAGTGATGCATGTAATACCCAAATAGAGGAGTTGTTTCAGGCAAGTGTGGGGTCACCGTGCCCCCTCCACTTGCCATGATCACCGGCGTGTTTTACTGTTGCACTACAACTCCTGAATTCTGAGTCGAGGAATTGTTCGTGTTTTTGTACCTGTGACAACCAAGTACCATCAAGCAATCTACCATCTAAGGGGTAACTCTTTCTCCCTAGTTTGAAATATTTTTATGTACAACGGGGACGTTGTACGGTTTTAAGTGTGGGGTGTGGACGGTCGAAAGAGTATTTTTGAAAATTTTGCGGGAAATGACTAATTTTCAAAAAAAAAATAGCAATTTTTCAAAATTTTTAATAGATTGTAATTTTGAAACGAATAGCTTCTGAATGTTATAGCTTTGGTATTTTTTGAGAAATACTATTTAGTTGTTATCTGGCTATGAGTTTAGTCAAATAAGTTGAGTTTTAGGAGTTAGAAGATTGGAATATTTTAGGATTGGAATTTAGGAGGGGACTGTCAATCAGTGGCCTTTGTTGTTCGAGCCGATAAGTCTAAAATGGGTGGGGCTTATGCACCTTGCCACCTAAGATCGTCTGGTCTGGGATGATATTTCTGATAGCTCGTTACACGGACAACATCGAAAGTCATGGATAGTTCTTTAATGGCCTTTAGAATCTGAATGACTATGTACACTTCATTGTGGACAGAAAATTTGTAGTCAAGGGTTCTTTAGAAAGTCGTGAATTCCAAAAGATATTCCAATTATGTTTTCACAAACTATTTCACTCTAACTCATGAGGCAATAAGCTTTGAAAATGAACACATTCAAAAATTGTTTGAGTCTTAGTTAGAATTTGTTAAAAACTCTCTTGCTTGGGAAAAACAAGCAAGGCACAAGTGTGGGGTGTTTGACAACGCCTAGTAATATCAAGTATTTTAGTCGTTGTTGAGCCTTATTCTTGGTGAATTTATATCATATATGCTGTGGTATTCTCACTTTTTGTGTCAGTGCTTGTTTGGAAAGTAAAGATGTAAACATGGGCTAAATACGTACAAAATGGAAGAATTTTGGAGATAAAGACAAAAGAGTTGAATAAGCACGCGCGCCGCGGAGATGTACAATGGCGCGACGCGCTGAGTCATGATTGAGGCGGTCAGAAGAATTCAAACGCTGAAAAAAAAAGGGATAAACTCGTACGCGCGCCGTGGATTCTTAATGCGCGACGCGGCCTCTTATTTTCTAAAACTATAAATAGAGGGTTTTAGGTCGAAATCAGCAGCAAAGACCTGGCATAGGAACGACACCCAAGGCTTCTTTGACTTCAAGTTTCAGTTTTCAGTCGACCATACGTGGTATTTATGTTTTCCTATTTAATTTTCAATTAGTTTATGTAACGCCAAAACATGTTTATTATATAATTATAATAAAAAGGGCAAAATGGTCATTTTACCTCAAAAGGGTAATTTGGTCTTTTGGACAGAAAAGGACTTGTTTGGTAATAATATTTTGAGTCTTGGACTTAAAATGTTATAAAAATGTGATTTTGTCATTTATTTTGTAAATTGTGGCAAAAGTCCTAAATATGCAACTCTAGGGACCAAACTGTAATTTCTGGAAGTATAAAAGCTTGGAAGCTTCTTCCAATTTGGGCAGAATTTTAGCACTTACGGGAGGAGTTTCTTGTGCGATTTTCTGCAGAGGATTTAAAGAAATCTTGAAGATTGAAGTTGCATAATTGGAATATAGCTTCAAAGGGTAGAATTGGAAGTTTGAAAGGTTAGTTTTCCAAGTTCTTGCTAGTTGTTCTTGATGAGTTTTGTAGAACTCAAAAACTGCATTTGCAGTCACGATTATGTTTTTAAGTTGATGCAATACTTCCATTAAGTCATACTAATAAGGACTTAACTAAAGAAAATGGAAGTAGATTGTTATAATTGATGAATTTGAAGTTTTGGGGTTGTTAGAAATAAGAACCCTAATTCTTCATGTGATTGATTGAGTGTGTTTTGGGGGTTAAAAACCTTGTTAAAATGTAAGGTTTTAGCCTAGGAATAAACCCCAAACGATTAAGAACAACATTAAGAACTTATGGACCAAAACTACAAGCTACAGTGCATAAATCGCGACTGGCCAGGGGACCTGCACTGCCGCTAGGCGCAGTGCGCCCAGGAGCCAGGCGGGGTGCGCCCAGGCGCAGTGCGCCCTGACCCTGGCGCAGTGCGCCCTCCAGGCAGGGGCCAGGCAGGGAATCAAAAACGCTAACTTTTGCTTGGCTTGTCCGATTTCGCTCAAACTTGAACCGTAGGCTCGTTATGGTCTGAAAAGTTTGGGAAAATTTTTATATTGAGTTTTCGACCCCTTGGGGGCACTGTAGATCGATTCGAATGCCTCGGTGAATAGTAAAATTCATAAAAAGTTAGTAAACAGAAAGTTTATTAACTAGGCATTGTTTATAATGATATTGTATTGAACTCTATTGCATTAGAGTCAATTAGAATAGTATATTAACCTATAATTATTGTGAAATAAATGGAATTATAGGTACGGGACAAAATCCTACGGATTTCATTTCAAGGCAAGGAACAACGATAGCTAGCAGTAGCAAACCTACAGGTGAGTAATCTCACTTATATCAAATGTGATATTTGATGGTTGAACTCTTATAACTTGTAGTAGTTTTAGAGTTGAATATGGTAATTTGAAATGAAATAAAATTGTACTAAATGGTGCGGCCACTTGTGGCTATGATATCGGATGTTATATCCAACTGGTGCGGCCTATATGGCTATGATTTCTGGTGCGGTCTTAGGACCATGATATTGGGTTATTGAACCTAAACTGGTGCGGCCTTCGGGCTATGATATTTGGTGCGGCCTTCGGGCTATGATATTTGGTGCGGCCTTCGGGCTATGATATTTGGTGCGGCCTTTATGGCTATGATATACGGTGCGGTCAGTGATGACCATGACTTTGGGACAGAAATTGTTTAAGAGTTTAATTGTTGTTATTCTCTTATATATGCATGTTAAATTGCTTGATTACTCATTGGGCTTTATAGCTCACGCT
This sequence comes from Cichorium intybus, assembly GCA_023525715.1. Taxonomy (NCBI): domain Eukaryota; kingdom Viridiplantae; phylum Streptophyta; class Magnoliopsida; order Asterales; family Asteraceae; genus Cichorium; species Cichorium intybus. The sequence continues at coordinate 83,795,509 of CM042016.1, read as the reverse complement.
TTTATTGATATGTCCCTGCAGGTGAGCGTGATCCCGCCAAGGGAAAAGATAAAGTCCGTGACTGAGGACTAGTATTTGAAGTGACGACCCGGCTTGAAGAATGTATAATATTTTATGTATTGCACTTCGTGATACTCTTGTACTCGCATTGTATTAACTGATACCCCTTACTTATGTTTTTGTTTGTAAAATATTTGGTTTGAAAAATGAAAATTTTTGGGGTGTTTTTGTTAATAAGTCGGGTGTTACAAGTTGGTATCAGAGCCGTGGTTTAAGTGAACTAGGTGTCTTAGATTAGATTCCTGGACTTAAACCTTGAGAGAGGAATAGATAATGGACTGTTATATATGTATAAGTTTGCTACTATATATGTAATCTAACGGTTTGCTGAAATTTTGAAGTATGATAAATACACGAAGCAATCCTACTGGTGCGAATTCACGTGGAACTGCAAGAAGTGGACCAGCTAGGTCACGCGGCTCTGTTGGGCGAAGAGCACCAGTACGGGAACCGGTGGGAGAAAATCCACCTGATATACGAGCTATTGTGGAAGAAGTGGATAGGCAAATGATGCCTGCGTTAATGAATAACCCCAACCCGAGCGGCAATCCTAATCCGAGTGCCAATCCTAATCCTACTGAAGAGGCTGCAAAAAGCGTTCATGACAGGCAGCCGGAAGATGAAAGCAAGGGAGAAAGTCGTGCCCGGGCAGTAAAGGAAACTCAAGGTGGGGAAGCCTCGATAAAGAAAGTTGGGTGTACATATAAATCCTTCCTTGGTTGTAAACCAAAGGAATTCTCGGGGACAGATGATCCAGTCAAAGCCATGGAATGGATCATGCATATTGAGAAGGTATTCCGAGTAAGCAAATGTGCGGATGATGATAAAGTAGAATTTTCCACGAACCAACTCACCAGTGGTGCACTACATTGGTGGCAAACCTACTATAAATCACTAGATCTTGATTCATCCCAATCGATACATTGGGAGCAATTCAAGACAAAGTTCAATGAAGAATACTGCTCGGAAGTAGCTATTCAGAAGTTGGAGGATGAATTCCTGCATCTGGAACAGGGTTCCCGATCTGTTCAGGAATATACTCTTAGCTTTCTGGAGAAAGCTAGGTTTGCGAAACACCATATCTACACTGAAAAGAGAAAGATCGACAAGTATGTCCGGGGGTTGACAACCCGAATTAGAGAAATTGTGCAACCGTTGAAACTAACTACTTTCCGGCAAGTGGTAGATCGAGCCACGGAAAGAGAAACAGAACTGAAGCGACAGGAAGACGAAAAGAAAGTCTTGGAAACGAAACGAAAGGCGGAAGACCAAAGTTGGACGCCTCAGAAAAAGTCGCAACAATCCGGGTCTAAGGGTAAAATTCAAAGAGACGAAGGAAGGTGTTGTGAAAAATGCAGAAAAAGGCACTCTGGGAGTTGCCGGGTCAACACTACATCCGCAAGTTGTCGAAATTGTGGAAAACCGGGGCATGATGCTAGCAACTGTCGGGCGGAACGTAGATGCTTCCAATGCGGGGCTACGGATCATCTTCGCCTGAACTGTCCCCAACTGAAATCTGTAGCAATCAGCGATCAAGGCGGAAAGAAAGAAGAGCCGAAGAACAGGGGAAGACCAGTGGCCTCACGAGCTTTCCAGATGACTGTGGAGGAAGCCCGTGAGAAGACGGATGTGGTGACAGGTATCTTCACTCTTGATTCCATACCTGTATATGTTATATTTGATCCAGGAGCCACTCACTGTTTTGTATCGGAATCTTTGTTGCCTCGCTTGAATGTACCCTTAAAACCTATGGATGAAAGCCTAGAAGTGGCTATAGCGGACGGCCGATATGTTTGGGTTTCTGAACATCTGGAAGGTTGTCAGCTTAAAATCTACGGGACCGTTTTCCCTATAGATTTGAAGCCGATGACTACCAATGAATTTGGTGTGATTGTGGGGATGGATTGGTTGGCAACAAATTATGCCAACATGGATTGTAGAAATAAAAACATCACGGTATTATCACCGGAGGGGGAATGGATGAAGATTCAGGGTGAACGACCTCGGTTAAGAATGCCAGTTATTTCCTTTGCTCAAGCCCGAAGCTGTGTTAGTAAAGGAGAGATGTCCTATTTGGCTTATGTATCGGTAGCTCAACCAATTAAAGTGGGGGTAGCGAATGTGAATGTGGTGAACGAGTTCCCAGATGTGTTTCCAGACGAACTTCCAGGGTTTCCACCAGATCGACAGGTTGAGTTCACGATTGAACTGGTTCCGGGAGCTGCACCTGTTGCCCGAGCTCTATACCGTTTAGCACCTTCAGAGATGGTGGAACTGCGGAAGCAACTGGAAGAATTACTAGACAGGGGTTTCATCAGACCGAGTACATCGCCTTGGGGAGCCCCTATTTTGTTTGTCAAGAAGAAAGATGGGTCAATGCGCATGTGCATTAACTATCGGGAATTAAACAAGATCACGGTGAAGAACAAGTACCCGCTACCTAGAATAGACGATTTGTTTGACCAGCTGCAAGGCGCGTCATATTTTTCCAAGATTGACCTGAGGTCAGGTTATCACCAGCTGAAGATAAGAGAAGTTGACATTCCGAAGACGGCTTTCCGAACGAGATACGGTCATTATGAGTTTTTGGTGATGCCTTTTGGATTAACCAATGCTCCGGCTGTATTCATGGATCTCATGAACCGGGTGTGCCGACCGTTCCTTGATACCTCGGTGATAGTGTTTATTGATGACATCTTAGTGTATTCTCGGAGCCAAGCTGAACATGAAGTGCATCTGCGACAAGTGTTGGAGTTGCTTCGCCGAGAAAAAATGTATGCTAAATTCTCCAAGTGTGAATTTTGGCTAAGAGAAGTTCAATTTCTTGGCCATGTAATCAATGCCGAAGGAGTGAAAGTTGATCCAGCAAAGATTGAGGCCGTGATGAAGTGGGAACCGCCCCGGAGTCCAACTGAAATACGAAGTTTCCTTGGTTTAGCAGGCTATTATAGAAGATTTGTCGAGAATTTCTCTTCGATAGCTGCTCCGTTGACCAAGTTAACTAAGAAAGGTGAAAAGTTCACGTGGGCCGAAAAACAGCAAGAAGCATTCCAGAAGCTGAAACAATCTTTATGTGAAGCACCAGTGCTAGCACTACCACAAAGCGGAGAAGAGTATGTGATCTACAGCGATGCTTCTAGAATTGGTCTTGGGTGTGTGCTAATGCAGAAAGGTCGGGTTATAGCCTATGCGTCCCGCCAATTAAAAGATGCCGAAAAGAAATACCCAGTTCATGATCTGGAATTAGCTGCGGTAGTTCTAGCATTGAAGCTGTGGAGGCATTATTTATACGGTGTAAAGTTTGTTATTTACACTGATCATAAGAGCCTGAAGTACCTTTTCGATCAAAAAGAGCTTAATATGAGACAGCAAAGGTGGATGGATCTGTTGAAAGACTTTGATTGTGAAATTCAGTACCACCCTGGCAAGGCAAATGTGGTAGCAGATGCACTAAGCAGAAAAGAAGCTCCTTTGAAAGTTACATCCGCTTGTATGGGTGTAGCAAGCCGGTTACCAGAATTGATTCGTTCAGCACAAGAAGAAGCGTGTAAGCCGGAAAATGTAAAAAGCGAAAGAATGGTTGGATATTTGAAGCATCTGGAAGAAAATGCTCAGAAGTTGAAAACCTTCAGAGGTCGAATATGGGTCCCAAAACAAGGAGAGGCGTGGAATTTACTTTTAGAAGATGCCCATTATAGCCGATATGCAGTTCATCCGGGTAGTACCAAGATGTATCGGACGTTAAAACCGATGTATTGGTGGCCTGGAATGAAGAGGGACATTGGAAGATATGTTGAAAGATGTTTGACTTGTCTGCAAGTTAAGTCAAACCATCAGAAACCGTACGGGGAAATACAACCATTGTCGGTTCCAGAGAAGAAATGGGACCACATTACCATGGATTTTATGACAAAGTTGCCGCGGACACCGCGAGGTTATGATTCTATATGGGTGATTGTGGATCGATTGACCAAATCGGCACAGTTCATACCATATAAAGAAAAGTACAGAGTAGATCAATTGGCAAAAATCTACATTGATGAGGTAATTTGTCGGCATGGATTACCAGCATCGATTGTATCGGACCGAGATAGTAGGTTTACTTCTCATTTTTGGCAGAGTCTTCAAAAGCAACTGGGTACAAAAGTACTTATGAGTACAGCATATCACCCGCAGACCGATGGTCAGAGTGAAAGAACAATCCAGACTTTGGAAGACATATTGAGAACTTGTGTCATAGATTTCGGTGGAAGCTGGGAAGATCATTTGCCTTTAGTGGAATTCGCGTACAATAACAGCTATCATTCCAGCATTCAGATGGCCCCGTATGAAGCCTTGTATGGAGCACCGTGCCGTACTCCGACCTGCTGGACTAAAGTTGGGGAAAAGCCGTTGGCTGGACCTGAAATTGTAGCACAGACCGAAGAAAAGATCAAACTGATACGCGAAAATTTGAAAGTAACTCAGAATCGACAGAAACAGTACGCGGACAAACGGGTGAAACCAATAGAATTCCAAGTAGGAGACATGGTAATGCTCAAAGTATCCCCTTGGAAAGGCTTAATCCGTTTTGGGAAGAAAGGGAAGTTGAGTCCTCGTTTCATTGGACCTTTCCGTATATCCCAAAGGGTTGGAGCCGTGGCGTATCGATTGGAATTACCTGATGAACTTCATGGTATACATGATGTATTCCATGTGTCCCATTTGAGGAAAACTTTGTTTGATAAGTCTCAACACATACCTCTTGTTGAAATTGAGGTAGATGACAAGTTGAGATACCCAGAACAACCCGAGAGGGTGCTAGACCGAAAGATAAGACAGCTGCGAAATAAGAAGATCAGCATGGTAAAAGTCCTTTGGCGTCATCACAAAGGTTCCGACATGACGTGGGAGACCGAAAGTGAAATGAGGGAGAAATATCCTCAACTTTTTGTATGATTTCGGGGACGAAATCTCTTAAAGGAGGGGAGAATTTGTAACGGCAAAACATGTTTATTATATAATTATAATAAAAAGGGCAAAATGGTCATTTTACCTCAAAAGGGTAATTTGGTCTTTTGGACAGAAAAGGACTTGTTTGGTAATAATATTTTGAGTCTTGGACTTAAAATGTTATAAAAATGTGATTTTGTCATTTATTTTGTAAATTGTGGCAAAAGTCCTAAATATGCAACTCTAGGGACCAAACTGTAATTTCTGGAAGTATGAAAGCTTGGAAGCTTCTTCCAATTTGGGCAGAATTTTAGCACTTACGGGAGGAGTTTCTTGTGCGATTTTCTGCAGAGGATTTGAAGAAATCTTGAAGATTGAAGTTGCATAATTGGAATATAGCTTCAAAGGGTAGAATTGGAAGTTTGAAAGGTTAGTTTTCCAAGTTCTTGCTAGTTGTTCTTGATGAGTTTTGTAGAACTCAAAAACTGCATTTGCAGTCACGATTATGTTGTTAAGTTGATGCAATACTTCCATTAAGTCATACTAATAAGGACTTAACTAAAGAAAATGGAAGTAGATTGTTATAATTGATGAATTTGAAGTTTTGGGGTTGTTAGAAATAAGAACCCTAATTCTTCATGTGATTGATTGAGTGTGTTTTGGGGGTTAAAAACCTTGTTAAAATGTAAGGTTTTAGCCTAGGAATAAACCCCAAACGATTAAGAACAACATTAAGAACTTATGGACCAAAACTGCAAGCTACAGTGCATAAATCGCGACTGGCCAGGGGACCTGCACTGCCGCTAGGCGCAGTGCGCCCAGGAGCCAGGCGGGGTGCGCCCAGGCGCAGTGCGCCCTGACCCTGGCGCAGTGCGCCCTCCAGGCAGGGGCCAGGCAGGGAATCAAAAACGCTAACTTTTGCTTGGCTTGTCCGATTTCGCTCAAACTTGAACCGTAGGCTCGTTATGGTCTGAAAAGTTTGGGAAAATTTTTATATTGAGTTTTCGACCCCTTGGGGGCACTGTAGATCGATTCGAATGCCTCGGTGAATAGTAAAATTCATAAAAAGTTAGTAAACGGAAAGTTTATTAACTAGGCATTGTTTATAATGATATTGTATTGAACTCTATTGCATTAGAGTCAATTAGAATAGTATATTAACCTATAATTATTGTGAAATAAATGGAATTATAGGTACGGGACAAAATCCTACGGATTTCATTTCAAGGTAAGGAACAACGATAGCTAGCAGTAGCAAACCTACAGGTGAGTAATCTCACTTATATCAAATGTGATATTTGATGGTTGAACTCTTATAACTTGTAGTAGTTTTAGAGTTGAATATGGTAATTTGAAATGAAATAAAATTGTACTAAATGGTGCGGCCACTTGTGGCTATGATATCGGATGTTATATCCAACTGGTGCGGCCTATATGGCTATGATTTCTGGTGCGGTCTTAGGACCATGATATTGGGTTATTGAACCTAAACTGGTGCGGCCTTCGGGCTATGATATTTGGTGCGGCCTTCGGGCTATGATATTTGGTGCGGCCTTCGGGCTATGATATTTGGTGCGGCCTTTATGGCTATGATATACGGTGCGGTCAGTGATGACCATGACTTTGGGACAGAAATTGTTTAAGAGTTTAATTGCTGTTATTCTCTTATATATGCATGTTAAATTGCTTGATTACTCATTGGGCTTTATAGCTCACGCTTTTATTGATATGTCCCTGCAGGTGAGCGTGATCCCGCCAAGGGAAAAGATAAAGTCCGTGACTGAGGACTAGTATTTGAAGTGACGACCCGGCTTGAAGAATGTATAATATTTTATGTATTGTACTTCGTGATACTCTTGTACTCGCATTGTATTAACTGATACCCCTTACTTATGTTTTTGTTTGTAAAATATTTGGTTTGAAAAATGAAAATTTTTGGGGTGTTTTTGTTAATAAGTCGGGTCTTACAGTTTAGTAGTTTCAATAGCTTGGCTTGGTGTTATTGGGTGTGACAACCATTAGTATTAGGTTTTAAGTTTCTGAATTTTATGTTTACTGTTTTGAACAGTTGGGATCTAAGTTTTTATGCAAGTTAATCATTCGGTTACATGATTAATGGTGTTTTTGGTATTTTTGGTGTTTGAATGAGTTGGATGTTTTGGTTTGATCTTTATTACTTCTGTTTCTGAATTGCATTTCTGATTTCAGTAAGTAATTAGATTAAGTTTTGGTTTTGATCTTAGTTTAAGTTTATGCTTGGATTGGAAGTTGTTGGATGTTATGCTTTTGGGACTGTTTTGGTAAAAGTTGGAAACTAGATCCTCTGGTTGTATCGTGACACTACAATTGGTAATCTGTTGCCTACCTTGACCACGTAACTCCTGTGGATCGACCCTGACTACCACTATACTAGTGAGAGTGAGGTTTTTATTATTTTTGACCGCACGACGACCGCTGTGATGTCAGCATGGTGAGTCGGTATCAGGACAACACTAGCGAAAGTCATTGGACAGCAGTAAAGAATATTCTTAAGTATTTTAGAAATACAAAAGAAATGTTCTTAGTATTCAGTGACAAAGATGAACTCAAAGTGAGCGGGTATAGTGATGCAAGTTTCCAAATGGATAGAGATGACAGTTGTTCACAATCCGGTTGAGTGTTCTTGTTGAATGGGGACGCGATGACATGGAAAAGTTCCAAATGAGAAACAATGGCAGACTCTATTTACGAGTATGAGTATACTGTAGCTTGTGAAGCTACAAAGGAAGCCATTTGGTTAAAGAACTTCATTCGTGATCTCGGAGTTGTTCCAACAATCCAAGAACCCGTTGAAATCTTCTATGATAACAAAGGTGTAGTCGCGTTGACTAAGGAACCTAAGGATCTGTTGGATTAGGTGTCTAAGCCATGACTAATAATTTGTACTTACCTGATTGATAGTAGCAAAGTCCATTTGGGTTGTCCTCATAGCAGGAAGTTTGATAGAATAACAAGAAGAGAGAGAGATTGATTTATTCTGTGATTAATAAATCAATATAAATAATTTGTTGATATATTATGAAGATAATATATTAATTAGAAATAGTATTATTTGATTAATAATTAATTAGAAATCAATTAGATTAATTTTTGGCATTAAGTAGATTAATTAATAGTACAGGGGCTAAACTTGTGAATGTTCAATAGTTGAATGGACACGCGCGACGCACGTGCATATCTACGCGACGCGCGTATCCATCAGCCGGAAAAGAGCTTAGGGATAGGGATTATCTCAGTTTGAATTCAAATGAGGTTTATCTCTAAGGCTTATATGGTAATCACTTGTAGCCTATAAATAGGGGCCTCTGGCACCCCATTTGAGACGCCACTTTCTCTCTAGTATCTCTGGATTTCTGTTGTTCGACTTCCTTGCTTTGGGTGTGATTCCATTTGAGGCACGACATTTGTGGTGCTAAGCTTTCAAGAAATCAACTAAAGGTTAGTTATTCTATTATATTTCTTTAGTAAAATTTCGATTAGCCTTAGGGTTTATATTATATGTTCAAATAGTGAAAACATGGATCCAAATTAGGTTGCATGAGAACTTAGGATTTAAGTTTGTTGTTTTGCATAAAACTTATCAATGGTATCAGAGCTTTTGGTTGTTTTCTGTTTGAATTGCTATAATTGTTATACCTTAAATTTAGGGTTTATAGAAAGTAAACCCTAGAGCCAAAATCGAAAATAATAGTGGGGAGGGGATAGGGTTTCGAAAACCTTAAATTTAGGGTTTATAGAAAGTAAACCCTAAATAGGGTCTAATCGATTTTTGGGTTAAGGTTTTCGAAACCCTATCCCCTCCCCACTATTATTTTCGATTTTGGCTCTGGGGTTTTAGAAGGTTTCTATTTTTGGTAATTGTGATTAATTAATAAATGGATAACCTTAAAACCTTATGTGATTTTCTAAATTTAGTGGGTTAAAGGATAGGATTAAATTAATTTGATTAATTTGTGATGCCTATTTGATTTAATTATTTAATTAATTGATTAATTAAAAGATAAATATTAAATCAATTAAGGTTTAAATTTAAATTTAAATTAATAGTTAATTTTCGAAAATTTAAATAGTTAAACCAATATTATTTAAAAGTTTAAAATACATCTTATATATATTATTATTAAAAGTTAATACCTGTATGTATAAGAATTGGTCAGTCAAATCGCTAGTATGCCTCATTCACGAAGCTGGTCTATAAGGAGGGTATAAGGAAACTGCCTATAAAATGGCGGTTGAATGGGTGTCTACTCTCACCCACCGCTCTCTTGATCAGTGGAGAGCATTAGCAGAACGGGTTTGATAGGACCGCTTAATCTCATTTAAAGTATAATGTTATTAATCAAAGTACTAGAACCATTTTATAAAATCCCAAATCTAGTTACTTTAGGAAAAATGTGAAAGATATGCTAACCCATGAAATTGCACACTACACTTTATTGGTCATTAGTGGAGCGTGTGTGGTTAACCGACACACTAATAGGGACCGATAAAGAGTAGTAATGGGTATCTCAAATTTATCATTGTTGATGGAGCGCGTGTGGTTTACCGGCACATCAATTTGAGATGATAATTGACATTGAGGTTAGCAAGCTAATTTGCATGGCTATTCACATCTTGTGTGTGATCCTCGGTTTCCCAGTCACATACAGAATAGCATAGTCCGAGATTAAACATGCTATTGAACAGTTCAATAAATCTCAAAGATCTAGGAATTTCACTTAATATGATTATCTTCAGCAGTGGAATTGGTGAATCGTCATTCACCTACCTTTATAAAATTTACAATTTGATTACGACATCCCTTTTCTAAGTTGTGAATTATATAGTTGGATCCTAGCCTTAATATTTATTCTTGGGTTAATATTAAGGAATACATATCTAATTAAAACTACCTTCTTTTATAGATGTCTTCCCCAGCTGATGCTTCTGCTCCCCAACCCGCACCCCACTCCAAGAACAGTAACGTCACTTCAATCATATCATTGTGCTCCAAAGTGACATTGGATGGCATGAACTACAATGATTGGATGAGGAACATAAAAATGGCTTTAAGGTTTGAGAACAAAGAGTATGTTCTTGACAAAGAGCTTATTGAAGTTGACCCCAACACAACTACTCCCGAGGAATATGCCTCGTACAAAAAACACTATGATGACGCGACCAAAGTGGCCTGCATCATGGTTGCTACAACGGTTCCCAAATTGCAAAGGTTTTACGAGGACTACTGGCCATATGAGATGCACAAGGACCTTGCAGAAAAGTTCCACAAGCGAGCTCGTATGGAGAAATGTGACGTAGTCTGAGCCCTCATGACTTGTAGGCTGAAGGACGGAGAGTCTGTCTGCACTCATGTGCAAAGAATGCAGAGTTATGTAGAGAGGCTGCAGAAGCTGAATATGCAGATCGACGAGGAGCTGGCCATTGATATGGTCCTTAACTCCTTGCCAAGTTGTTATGATCAGTTCATACTGACATATCAATTGAACAACACTCAGACCACATTAGCTGAGCTGCATAACATGCTGCAGACTGCAGAAAACGGGCTGAAAGGTAAAGGTGTACCTTTTGTGAACACTCCTGTCTTGGCGATTGGACAAGGGAAAGGACAGAAGACGAAAGGTCCTCCCAAGCAGAATTGGAAGGACAAGGTTCAAGCCGGGTCATCCAGTAATGGCCTGAGACCCAGGCCTTCTGCTATTCCTCATATCTCGAACCCCAAGGATGCCGACTGCTTTTATTGCAAAGAGGAGGGCCACTGGAAAAGAAGCTGCCCCAAATACATGCAGGACATCAAAGATGGCAAAATGAAGCCATCGTCGGTAGGTATATACACTATCTCAAAAACTCATCATCTTCTTGTTCTTGGGTCCTTGATACAGGATGTGGTTTTCATATTTGTTCTGATTTGTAGGGCCTAAAAGAAAGTAGGGAGGTGGAGCACGGGAGAATAAACTTGATCATGGGCAATAGGCGATCGTCACCTGTAACCAAGATCGAAGTTTATAGCTTAGTGCTCAGTAGTGATGTTAGTTTAGACCTTTTAAATTGTTGCTATTTGCCAGATATGGCAAGAAACATTATTTCATTTCATGCATTGTTCAAACAAGGTTTTAAGTATTCTTTTGATAATTTGAATGGTTCAATTTCTGTTTATAAGAATGGTGTCTTTATTTATGAAGCTTTACCTTGTGATGGTGTGTATGAAACTATAACTTGTGTAGACAATTTAGGTAATAGTGTATTGCAGATTGATTCTTGTAATGGTGTAGAAAAGGCATGCTTGTGGCATTGTCGTCTTGGGCACATCAACAAGAAACGCATCGCCCAACTCCAAAAGGATGGAGTGTTGGAATCATTCGATCTCAAATCGGATGATGTATGTGAATCTTGTTTTTTGGTAAAAATAACAAAGTCACCTTTCACAGGGTCTTGTGAAAGAGGTGAACGTCTATTGGATATCATACACACAGATGTGTGTGGACCCTTCAGATCAACCACAAGGGATGCCAATCGGTTCTACGTGACTTTTACTGATGATTATAGCAGATATGGGTATATCTACTTAATCAAGCATAAGTCAGAAACCTTTGAAAATTTCAAGGAGTTTAAGAATGAAGTTGAGAATCAATTAGGCAGGAAGATAAAGATGCTTAGATCTAATAAAGGCGGTGAGTATCTTAGTATCGAGTTCCTTGACTATCTTAAGGAATGTGGAATTGTTTCACAGTTGACACCTCCTAGAACACCACAGTTGAACGATGTTGTTGATAAGCGTAACCGAACCCTGTTGGACATGGTTCGTTCCATGATGAGTCGAGCTTTTCTTACCATCCACTTCTGGGGGTATGCATTAGAGACTGTCGCCCACATCCTCAATCTTGTCCCTACTAAAAAGGTTACCAAAACACCTCATGAGATATGGACAGGGAAAGTTCCCTAGTTAGCACATATCAAAGTCTGGGGTTGTGAAGCTTTCGTAAGACGAGAGACTCACGACAAACTCGCAGCTAGATGTGAGAGGTGTGTTTTCATTGGATACCCGAAACAGTCTTTTGGATACTTATTCTACAGACCGAGCGAGGACATGGTCTTTGTAGCATGACGAGGAGTCTTTCGAGAGAGAGAGAGAGAGAGAGAGAGAGCTCATATTTAAAGAGCACAGTAGGAGTACCATTGACCTTGAAGAAATTCAGGAGTCATCCAATGATGGAACCTTAGAATAAACTAGCACCCAACAAGAGGAAGAAGTTCCTGTTGGTCCGACAGATAATTCGTTACCTCTTAGACGCTCTAGTAGAGTTAGCATGCCACCCGAGTTTTATGGTTTCCATATAACTACGGATGGTGACACGTTTGTCAGTGATATGACACTAGTAAATTTGGATGTACCAGCTAGCTACAAGGAAGCAGTGGCATGCCCTGAGGCTGGTAAATGGAAAGAGGCAATGGACAGCGAGATCAAGTCCATGTATGACAACCATGTTTGGAATTTGGTTGATAATATACCAGGTCGAAAGACAGTTGGGTGCAAATGGATCTTCAAGAAGAAGACCGACATGGATGGAAAGGTGCACACCTTTAAGGCTCGATTGGTTGCGAAGGGCTTTACTCAAACCCCGGGGGTTGACTATGACGAGACCTTCTCACCAGTGGCCAAGATTAAGTCCATTAGGATAATGCTAGCCATAGATGCGTTTCATGATTATGAAATTTGGCAGATGGACGTCAAAACCGCTTTCCTTAACGGGAAGTTGGCTGAGGATGTTTACATGAGTCAGCCAGAGGGTTTTGTGGACGCAGAGTATCCTAATAAGGTGTGTAAGCTTGAGAAATCAATCTACGGATTGAAACAAGCTTCTCGCAGCTGGAATCTTTGATTCCATGAGAAAGTCAAAGAGTTTGGTTTCTCTAGGAGCGAAGATGATTCATGCGTGTATGTCAAGGCTAGTGGGAGTATAGTCACTTTTCTGGTGCTATATGTCGATGACATACTGCTCATGGGAAACGACATTCCAACCTTGGAAGATGTTAAGACTTGGCTTGGGAAGTGTTTCGCCATGAAAGACCTTGGAGAAGCAGCCTATATTCTCGGGATAAGGATATTGAGAGATAGGAAGAAGAGACTAATAGGACTTAGTCAAAGTACATAGTTGGATAAGGTACTAAAGAGGTTTAGTATGGAAAATTACAAGAAGGGAGAGCTTCCTATCCAGAGCAAAGCAAAATTGAGTAAGACTCAAAGCCCGAGTACAGATGAGGAGATAGTTGACATGAGTCGGGTACCTTACACTTCGGCGGTAGGGTCGATCATGTATGCTATGACATGTACTCGTCCTGACGTGTCCTTTGCTTTGAGCATGATCAGTTGTTATCAGGGAAACCCTGGTAGAGCTCATTGGATAGCGGTAAAGAATATTCTCAAGTATCTGCGAAGGACGAAGGACATGGTTCTAGTCCTTGGTGGCAGTGATACATTGAGAGTTAGCAGGTACACTGACGCCAGCTTCCAGATAGATAGAGACAACAGTCGGTCTCTGTCGGGCTGGGTATTTCTTTTAAATGGTGGAGCGGTTACTTGGAAGAGTTCCAGGCAAGAGACGGTGGCTGATTCTATGTGCGAATCATAGTCTGCTCGGTTCCGCAATCAATCCCAGATCTTTTTTTAGAGCGTCTCGCTATTAAAAAAAAGACAAGGCCGACGACGGAAGCTCGGGACGGAGAGTACGCTTTTCAAGCTTTTTCCTTACTCTTACTTACATAGCAGCAAGTGAAGCGTCAAAGGAAGCAGCTTGGCTGAAGAACTTCATCGGTGACCTTGGAGTAGTCCCGACCATTCAGGAGCCTATGGAACTTTTCTACGATAACGAAGAAGCGGTTGCTTTGACAAAGGAACCGAGAGATCATGGAAAGTCCAGACATATCGACAGAAAGTACCACTACATCAGGCATAGGGTAGAAGAAGGCACCTCTTTGTGAAGAGGGTATCATCTGAAGAGAATCATGCAGATCCCTTGACAAAGGCTCTGATTAGGATCAAGCACAATCAGCATGCTAGGAGTATTGGATTGCGAGATGATATTAGTTTTTGTAATTAGATAGTTTTCGAAAACTTGTAACAATGTAAATGTAATTGACTTTTGGTGATTTAATAATAGAGAATTATTGATGAGTATTGTTTACTGCTATTTGTCAATTGTTTATCATTGTGTTTCAATTTTGCATGTTTCACTTCATGAATAATATGATTATTCAAATATCCACAGTCGCTCATACTTTAGGAAGTAAGTAGTGAATCAAGACCTTCATGAATTGGTTTGTAGACTGTCTAAGGAGTTAGACATAGCAACGACATTGCTGCAACGTTCATGAGTACTTAGAAAATAGAGATTTTAGTATTGGATAAACCCACACTCAAAGAACTGCTTCAAGGATTATATCACGAGCAATTTTGAGACGATAACATCTTATGATCTTGAAGCAGAGACATATGAGTTATAGTTTGCAAAGACAATTGTTCATTGATAATATGAAAACGCATCGGTAACTCAATGTCATAAAACCTGTTGTTGTGAGCGATTTGACTGGTAAAAGTTATAAGCATATGAGTCGAAGCTTATTCGTTCATTGACCTTGATGGGAAACAGATATCTGTAGGCCTCTCGATGATTTTGAAGTTGACTGAAAGTGTTGGCCAACCAGGACTAAATTGATGTGTTCAATTAGAAGGTTTAATGTCATATGCAAATCAGAAATCGGGAAACAGAGTATCGGACCAATATTGATCTTAATCCATGTCTCAAGTCCAGAAAATATCTTGTTGGACGGAGGATCATATGATCACTTATCTATGGACAAAACTGACTGGGTCAGAGTTCGGCAGCGGCTTTTTGGAAGCTACAATTTGCTGGTCAATTAGAAGTTAAATCAATATATGATTTGTTGATATATTATGGAGATAATATATTAATTAGAAATAGTATTATTTGATTAATAATTAATCAGAAATTAATTGGATTAATTTTGGGCATTAATTAGATTAATTAAGAGTTCAGGGGATAAACTTGGGAATGTTCAATAGTTGAATGGACACGCGCGACGCGCGTGCATATCTACGCGACGCGCGTATCAATCAGCCGGAAAAGAGCTTAGGGATAGGGTTTATCTCAGTTTGAATTCAAATAAGGTTTATCTCTAAGGCTTATCTGGTAATCACTTGTAGCCCATAAATAGGGGCCTCTGGCACCGCAATTGAGCCGCCACTTTCTCTCTAGTCTCTCTGGATTTCTGTTGTTAGACTTCCTTCGTTTGGGTGTGATTCCATTTAAGGCACGACATTTTGTGGTGCTAAGCTTTCAAGAAATCAACTAAAGGTTAGTTTCTCTTTTATATTTCTTTAGTAAATTTTTGATTAGCCTTAGGGTTTATATTATATGTTCAAATATTGAAAACATAGATCCAAATTAAGTTGCATGAGAACTTAGGGTTTAAGTTTGTTGTTTTGCATAAAACCTATCAAGATCATGGAAGATTAAGGCATATACTCAGGAAATACCAATATGTTCGTCACAAGGTGGAGAGCCGGGACATCGTAGTGAATAGAATATCGTCGGTGGATAATCCGACCGATCCCTTCACGAATGCGTTGAGTACGATGAGCATGCTAAGAGCATAGGCATGAGAGATGATCTTAATTTTAGTAGTTAATTAATCTATTAATTAATTACAATCCAACCCTTTAGTTAATTCTCATAAATTAATTTCACAATTAATTCCTGATCCAGTTTCTGATTAATTTATCAATTAATTAATAAACTGGTAAATCCTCTATTATTTCTGCTACTGATTGTTTTTACTGGGTCATGAGGGCAACCCAAATAGGCCCATGCTATTATTAGAAACATCACCACAGTTGATGACCTAGACACATATCCAACAGTCTCCCACTTGGACATGTCGTCAACTTTGTGCTGTCTGATAGTTTCAGATAATATGCAGATAGTGTAAAATCTAATGCAACTGCCAAACTCTAATCAAACTATGATCACGAGACGACCCCTAGATAGGAGATCAATTATCCCTCTGTTCTACAAGATATCCTGTTATGAACTTGGGACATGGATAAGGGTCAATTCCTAAGAGTTCAAATTTTGTTTCCCGATAGAGATTTATGATGAGCAAATCAGACTACTTAATCGAACACATCAATCAAGTCAGAGCACAACCGAGCGTTTTGGTGTCAACATCAAATCATCAAGGGCCCCACAGACATCGCTTCTCCTAGTTAGGGCAGAATAAACAAATAGACTCTGACTACATAGTATCTGCCTATTTCATCATGTAATACCCGAGCATTCCCTTTATAACTACCAGTTACGGTTAGCGTTTGAGAAAGTCGATGTATGACAGAATCATAGTACAAATCCCTCATGCATCTTGGTCTGAAGAATAAAAGACATTATTATCCTAGATTACTCGTAATTAAATCCATGAAGCAATAATCACTCATGAGGGTTAATCGCAATCACTATGCCATGTCTAATCACTATAGGCAATCTACTGACACTCATGATAGTCTTAAATCACTACTTGCTTCCAAGAGTATGACCGACTGTGGAAGTTTGAGTAAGTTAATACTCGGGAAGCGGGTTCTAAACATGCTAAAGTGAAACATAGTTTTAGAATGATCTGAAAGGTAGCCGCTCAGCTTATTATCAAGTCTCCACAAGATAATCACCAAATTAGATATATTCTAATATTGTTATATGTTTCTTAGTTCTTTTAAACATATGATTAAAATTTTATTTGTCAGTATACACAAAATGACCTTTATTTTGTCTATGTACCCAAAATGACCTTCATTTTGTTCTGTGTCAACATCATTACAGATAATCTGATTGGATATTCTTCCGATGATACCTCAATGTGTTGTGTTACTTTTCTCTCCCAACTCAATTCTGAAAACGGTGGTGTGTGTTTTGACTTCTCATGGTTCTCGGGTTCTTTAGTCAAGATGACTGCACCCTTGGTGTCCAGAAGATTTCAAGGTGTTCATGATGTTGAAGACAACCATCAATATACCAATGAAACTCTTCAACCATGAAGTCTTTAATGCCATCACTAGATGCTAATAATCTCATATTTGAAACTCTTTTCAAATTATTATTACATTCACCCCGAACATAACTCTATGGTTTCTCATGCGAGCTTCAATAGTCCCTCCAATGAGTTTTGCCAGGTTATGTGTCCTGAATTTAACTTATTATGCTCCAAGCATCTAAGTTATAAGGATAAGTTCATGACACTAATGATCGATCCAATAGTAGAAGCTCATGGGATCCAACTCATATATTTTCGAACTTCTTTAGTGTTAGAGGATTACTATTAATCCTGTGTCATAACTTTTGAAAACTCTTTTCTCGAAGTCATGCATCTAGAATTTCTTCAAGATCATACTTAAAATTGGCTAAATCTCTTCAGACGTTTTTATCTATCTTATAGATGCTTGCACCACGTGCATATATTGTATCCCCTTTTATCCCTTTATAGCGAAACATTTCTTAAAGCCAAGTCATTACACTTTGTAACAATAAGAGATATTTCTTATAAGCAGTATGTCACCGACATACATTGACAGTATGATTACAATAATACTCCCCCACTAGCCTTGACATAATTATAGGATTCTTTTATACGTTCACAAAATCCAAACATTTGGCATATTCTGTGACTGCAAAGATCCTGTCTCGCGAGGTGCCCGTTAGATTCTCTAGGTGAATCATTTGAGCTATGTACCTTTCTGTATTGGCATGTTCAAAACCTCTTGGTTGTGCCTTACATGCAACCCTTATGTTTTCCATTCAAGGAAAGTAGTTCAGATCATCCAAACTTGCTATGACTCACGAAGTGCAGTTACAGCAAACGATATCTTCACAGACTTATTCTTAGCTGCTGATGAGAGAGCTTTTCTCAGAATCAATTTCTTGAGTATGATCATTACTCTACTTAGCCAGTCTTGCTTTGAATGTAAGTACATTTCTATCTATGTTGCTTTCTTTTGATGATTCAATTACTCCCACTGGTTTTTAGGCCAGTGTAAAATCCGTCAAACATAGATTGAGTCTCGCCCCTTTTTATATTCTCTTATTTGGTAGTAACTGGGCTCACCAATGCTTCCATATAGTTGGATCACTCATCCATACCAACTTAGTGTTTTACCACTAATCGGTGTGTCACCCTTTTGTAATATGAAACCATAATACGTCATGAAGGTGACCAATACTACTGAACTTGCGAAGAGAAGAGTATGTCAAATTTTCTTTTAACAGGAATCTGATCCCTAGTTAAATTCTAGTTTTAACTAAAGGTTCCTTCATCGGTTAATTTTGAATCATTTCAGAATTACTTTTACTCCCACTGGTTCCTTAGAATATGATCTCTTTCTAAAGAAAGACTCTTCTTTCGAGATACAACTATTTATTCTCGAGTGACTTGTAGGACAAGTATCTGAGGTACTTGCAGGATGACCAATGAAACAACACTACTGATCGGGATCAAGCTAGTGATGAGGTTCAGATGAACACTGCATGACCCCAGACCCTTTTTGTGTACAAGTAAGGGGTGAACCCTGCTTTACACTTCAGATGGTGTTTATTCAACCTACTTAGTCAAAGATGTGGTCTTAAGTTTGTATATGCTTTTATGGTCTAACTGGTCGGAATATCTAGTTTATGTAAACTAATTGGAAGTGTATCTGATACATCGAGAACCAAACCATTTCAAACAATGTTTGATTTTTCCTTTTAAGACACACTACAACGATCTAGTGCTCTTTGGAAGGAGAAGAGCGTGAAACATTTTCTCAGTTCCTTATTTACACAGATTTCAATTTTGTTGATCTTATACTTCACTTTGAAGTCTTTGAACATTTCAAAGCTTCTAACTACTGTTTATTCTAATAAACAAAGTTATATTCACCAAATCGATTAGCAAATATCATGAAGTATAGCTAATTGTGTTTATAGGTAGATCTGGGCAATTCACAAGAACTAGTGTGGACGTTGCCCCATAATCTCGATATCCTTTTACATCTCTATGTAAATCATGACTTTGTTAATTTAATCAAGATGTGTATTCATCATGTGACTCTAAATCAAATGATTCCAAAATCATGTCCATTAGATTTTTAGGTGATGCAATTCTTGTTTCAATAAAATTTAATTAAGAGTTACATTCATCTTATGACTCTTAGTCAAATGATTCCAAAGTCCTGTCCACTTGGGCCTTTGGTTGATGCAATTCTTATTTAAATTTAATTCTAACAATCATACAAACACAATTATATTTCTCTCTCTCTCTCTCTCTCTCTATCTATATATATATATATATATATATATATATATATATATATATATATATATATATATATATATATATATATATATATATATATATATATCCAACATACTTTTGGATGCATCAACATTTAGATTATTACTATTTATGCTATCAACACATTCATTCAACATTGCAAGGAAAACGTGTTTTATAAAAGAGAAAACGTCAATACTTTTATTAAATCAAAAAATATCCTCAAACAATGCAAAATTTGAAAACAATGTTATATGCAACTACTAGCTAATAACAGAATCAAATATCTAACTAAACATCAAAACTGCATGAGCCCGTGATCCCGATCCAATATGAATAAGCTCCTATGCATCAGTGTCCCGCATCCTACATGAGTCATTGCATACAGTGCAAATGTGAGAAACACATCCCGTATCAAGGAATTAATGATCAGAAGTTTTGAGTTTTTAGATATACAGAAGTTTTGAGTTTTTAGATATATCCTACCCTGTGAATTCCCAGCTTGAGACATCTCAGAACTGGTCCAACATTTGACCTGGACCGTTTCTTGATATGTCTCATCACCGGACTCAATCCTAAAGTAGCTGAATCAGTGGAACTATGTATCTCTATGAACGACTCGTATATAGTCAACATCGAATGCATCTCCATGATAGTCTTGTCCTGGTTTCCCTTTCAGTACATCTGAATGAACATATCATACCGGCTAGTCAGCGAGTCGAGAATGATGTTAGCGCTCAACTCCCGGTCAATAAGGTGACCAAGTCTGCACAGTTCTCTAATGTATTTCTCAATCTTGAGAACATGCAGACTAGCGCTACTTCCTTCTTCCAACTTGCATTCTTCAAGTTCCTTGAAGATCCTAGTTCGTTTTTGTTCAACCGGTTCTCAGAACGTTTCCTCAACCAGTTGTGCCAACTCATAAGGACCCAGAAACTCGAAAATCCCTACGGATCTCGGGGTCGATGGTCAACAGCATGAGGCTACCAACTTCCTCGGACTCGTCAATCAAGAAGTCATGCTTATCACGGAGCTTCTTTGTGATTCCATGCCTAGGTAGAATGGGGAGTGGACACTCAATCAGATATGGCTTGACTCGAACCTTAAAACCAGTTTCCAGTGGCGAAGCCATTCCACATAGTTAAGACCAGTGTGCATATCCATATTTAGCAGATACTTCCTAAAGCTTTCAGAGACGGGTGATGGAGGAGAAGGAGGAGAATTGACACTAGCTTCAAACATCTATAAAGCCAGAATTTATTAGTTTAATTTTAATCCTTTTAAATAATTACCCATTTATTATTTAACAAGGCTAGGACCCAAAATCTTCTAGTTATGATGTGAAGAGGGATGTCGTAATAACAACATAATGGTCATTAATGTAGATATACGTTTATCAATTTCAGTCTCTATGAAATTCCTAGGTCTATGAGATTCATTGACCGAGGTCAACGACATGTTAATCTCGGTTATGCTCATCTTAAATCCATGACAGGGATGCCGTAGATCATGGATCAGATGGTGAACAGACCATACAAAAATCGCATGATCCCCGGCTTAAGCTACCGCGAGTGCCACACCATCCTCAACTATGACCTATAATGACGTGCCGGTTAACCACACAGCTTCGTCAGAAGATCATAAAGAAAATGTACGTCTTTCATGGGTAGCATATTATTCACATTTTATTTTAATTAAATGGGACTTTTGTTTTAATACTTCTAAGTTAAATACTTTTTAACTTATAAACATTGCCCTATGAAACCCTCTCGTTAACTTCACTATGTAAAACGTGACATGCGGTGAGGGGGGGGGGGGGGGGGGGGGTAGACAATAAATGTCATTTAAAAACCGACCTCATTAGGATTCATAAGAATCCTCCTTCAAAACTTCAAACACATTAATAATTGATGAGCCTAGTCATGGTTTGACCAATGTTCTTGTTTTAATTTAAGTTTTAATAATATATAGATACTATTCTAAATATATTAAGGGTAAATTTTAAAAAATTTAAAATTTATGTTCATCATATTTAATTTCATTAAACACCTTTAATAATTAATTAAATCAACTTAAATTAAAAGGAGCAGTTAAGGCAACTAGCAAATAAGGAAACTATGCAAGTTAGGAAACTTGCAAGGCAAACAAGTGTTTGTGAAACCCTAGCCGCCAAAACCCTATGGAGGGTTCCTAAACCCTCCAAAATGGCGACTAACAAGTATTTTTTTAAACAGAAACCATAGTTGGTTACCCATGTATGTCATTTTCCCTCAATTTAAACATGTAATTACAAGTCAATAAGAAGGTTTGCAAGTATTTTATTTTAATTTCTAAAAAATACCACATCATCAATTGAAACATGTAATTACAAAGTCGATATCCTTTTTTTTTTTTTGGGAACGGCAAATATAATCTTATCTAACCTACTCCTAAATTACACCTAATTTCCACCTATGCTTCTAGCAAGGCTTGAACCCTCAATCTCAAAAAGGGAGGACAATACCGGTACCGCTAGGCTACAAACCCTTTGGTAAGTCGATGTCCCTTTTAGCAGCTAAAAATGGATTCTTTTGTCCAAGTCTACCTTTTAAATAACTTAAAAAATAACCCGTAAAAAAAAATGTATTTTGAACCCCCGGGGTTTTTCGCACCACCCTAACGCTATGTTCTCGAGTTAAATTACAAAAGGAATGGAATGGAAGGTAAAGGAAGGGGAGTGAATGGAAGGAAGGTAAAGGGAGGAGGAAGGGAATGGAATGGAATGGAAGGGATCCCTTCCAAGCAGCCCATATTTGGGGCGTTAAGTTTTCAATGTGAATTATGTACCCTTCCCCTCCCCTCCCTTCCCTTCCCTTCCTTTAAAAAAACTCAAGAACACGTCTGGTTTCCTTCCCCTCCATAACAAAAACTCAAGAACAGACATTTACTTCCCCTCCCTTCCCTTCCATTCGTTAAGTAAACTCAAAAACACAGCGTAAAAATAATCGGTTCACTCCACTTTTGTTCACCAAAGTAGACACAAGTACACCACTGCCACAGTGCCACACTCAAAAACCGTCTGAAATGGAGGAACAACGGCAACCGTCTTCGCCTGAAACCTCTACCTTCCAACTAAACGATACCATAGAAACGCTGCTAAAGTTCACCCTTACTTTATCCATCGAAGAATCCCTTGATATAGGTTTGTCAAAGCAATTTTGCTCTAATCTCCTCATGGACGACGAACATGATTACCCCTCTTCAACTTCAACTACAGGTATCCATCTCAAACTTGCTCCACCAATTCCGTTCCTGCGACTTTGTTTCCGTTGTCCACAATTTGCCAAACTTCCTTTGATTTGAAGTACTTTTCGTCCAGAAATAAGTCCGTAATTTAGCACGCGTAATCTTCTGAAACTTGTTGCAGATCCATCCGAAGGTGTTCCTCCATACCCCTTATACAAGCACTTAGTCTCAGCTCTGTGCAAATCGATATCCAATGGCGCTTTTCATAGTATAAACGCCAATATTCCCTTGATCCATGAAGATTCTTCCATGAAACAGAAAGAGATCGAGTGGAACAAGACTATTCTGGAAAAAGGATCTGATCTGATAAATGTATGTCCACCTCACTCTGCACCACCGCTCATATTTGTACCATCACAGTTTTCCATTAACAGAAGCTTCCATTTTCTTCTTTCTTTCATCTTTTTGTGTTAAAATTTTATCTCATAATCAGATGCTGAAGACTGTGGAGTTTGGACTCCATGTTCAGGAGCCATTTTTCTCACAAATCAAAGGTCCTAACACTCTTTTGATTCAAATTTCTATTATCATACTCAATCTGGTAGAAAATTTGTCTCTCAAGCTGTTTTCATACTTGTAGATGGGCAGAAAACAATTGAAGGAAGGTGTGCTGGTGGTGATTACAACCGGTATGACATACAAAAAAGCCATGAACATACATAAATGTATTCTTCATTTTACTGGACTAATTTGTTTCTCTCGATTCTTGATGCCTTTCAATTATCAGTATTGAATCAGGATCTTTGATTCTCTTCAACAAATGTTTGTTGCTTCAAGTTCATGATGTTCATTGTTATGGTTCATTTTTTGACATGTTATCAACAGAGGATCTTGCTAAAGTTTTACCAGGTGTAGAAACTGTTGAAGAAGGTAATTCATAATTGTCCCTTATTTGTTAAATATAGTAATTTGGTTCAGCATCTTTTACAAAAGCAACTGTTTTTGTCTTTAAATGCAAAAATGGCAACATACTTTCACTTATTTGTTTTTTATAGCATCCTATTTTCATTTCTTCATATCACCACATTTTACAATGTCATAAAAGAAAAAAATCTAAAGTACAATGTTATTATTCGGGAATTTTTCAAAGTACGATGCCCTAATAAGAAAAAAAACGGAATGTACAATGCTGTAATAGAAAGAAATTAAAGTCGGATGCTATAATACATAAAACAGAAAGTACGTTGCTATTTCTTGCATATAACTGTAAATATCTATTGTGGGTTATTGTTATTGATTCTATTCTGGTGGTGTTTTAACTTAATAAACTCAAAAAACTTTTTAATATTTTCAGTGGTTCTTATGAAATAATAACATTGTACTATGAGACAATGAGAATGTAATTTCAGGTGTACAAATTTATAGAAGGTTTTATTCTGAAGAGAAGGAAAAGTCAAATGGTGTTCTTGCTATATTTCTTATAAAACCTGAATCACAGCTTTATGATCATTTGGCAGAAATTCTTAAGGTTAGTTGCTTAAAGTTCTATGATTTTCACTACTTGTAATTCAATTAAATGCTAAAATAATGTTTCATATTTTTCTGTTAAAAGTAATTATCTATTTTTGTGTTTCTTTTATTATTATTCTTAAACACCGTCTCTCTAACCACCTAACTCCACCCTCACTATTCTTTCTTTCCAAAATATTTTTCTACCTTTTTTTTTTTACCTCTTTTCATTTATTTATAAAAATTATTAATTTAAAACATCAAAATTTAACGATAAACTCCTTGTTTTTTTCTTTATTTTCTTACATCAATTTTCCTTTTACTTATTTTCTCTATTCTTCCAAAAAAGATTTTTAATTTAAAACATCAAAATCAAATATATTGTTCAAATGCGACTGCGGTTATATTCTTGTCCCCATTAATGTTTTAAAGCTTCGGTAAGTTTTATTAGACAGTTATTCTTAGTTGTCAAACATCTTAAAACATTTGGTACATAATGACAATGTTTTAAATTTGATCATATTTTTATAATAAAAAAAAGTTGCCCATGTCATTTAATTTTTACCATTTGGTGTAGGCACTACATTTTGATGGTGTTAAGAGGCTTCTTGGTATTTCACACACTGTTGGAACAATTCCCGATGCTTTACCCCTACCGAGATCAACACTGCTCTCTTCTTTCTCAACACCACATAATCCAAATGTATTATAACAACTTCTGACACATTTGTGGGCCCCATTTGTTACACAGGACAGAACGGGACATGACAACCTTGTACTGTGTTTGACATGCATTAGACTAGGACTAAGGGGTTGTTTGATACTTGCTGATTGAGTAAGAGCTGATTAAGTCAATATCTGACCAGACTTATCTTGAAACTAACTAGTCAGACTTATCCTGAAACAGACAAGACTTATCCTGAAACTGACTGGGTAAGAGGTAAATTGTAAAGCTTAGGACCGAGTCAAAGGTAAATTTTGGGGTTATCGATGGTCTGACTCGGACCGAGTCGAACGTAACCTCTTACTGGACCAGTAAAACAGCCCCTAGGACTTGGTGTAACAAATTTGTAAATTTTTTTTGTCCCACCTAGAAAGTGTGAAAGGTGGGACACGGACTTGCATTCGTTCTCTCATTTGTGCAAAAAGACGTAAATACCCTCCTCTAGTCCCGTACTGTGTAACACAATGATGTGATTTTTGAAGAGAATATAATTAAACTATTTTATATGTAATTTCGTCTTGGGTGGAGGTTAAAAGTTCGATTTTGAGTGATGGAGCTCGGGCTTTGGCTAAGCATGTGAACCGAAGCAATGGAAAATTTTGGGGATCTTTTGTTGGAAATGGTTGGTATTTACGTTTTTACCCTTTTGGGTGTATATTCCAATTCGCATTCAATCTACGCATATTCTAGTTTGTTACGTTTTTACACTTTCTAGCGTTATTTTAAAGGGTTAATTACGAAAAAAGCACTATATTTTGTCAAAAGTTCGGTTTAACCACCAATTTTTAAAAGATTTGAAAAAAATCACAAATTTTTAGTAAAATGTTTTATTAAAGCCATTATGACCGGTTCTTCCGGTCATAATGGTTAGGTTAAAACTTTTTCTAAAAATTGGTGGTTTATTAGAACAAATGAAAAATTGATGGTTTAAGCAGAAAAATTAATGAAATATAGTGGTTTTTCCGTAATTATAAAAATTAAAGTGTAAACATTATCTAGGTCTAATTACGAAAAAGCACTATATTTTGAAAAATATTCGGTTTAACCACCAATTTTTAAGATTCGGAAAAACCACCATTTTTGGTAAAAAGTTTCATCGAAGCCACTGTTACCGGCTTTTTCAGGTCATAGTG
The DNA here is from genome assembly GCA_023525715.1 of Cichorium intybus. Taxonomy (NCBI): domain Eukaryota; kingdom Viridiplantae; phylum Streptophyta; class Magnoliopsida; order Asterales; family Asteraceae; genus Cichorium; species Cichorium intybus. The sequence continues at coordinate 83,769,520 of CM042016.1, read as the reverse complement.
GTCAGGTTGAAATTTTTTCCAAAAATTGATGGTTTTATTAGAACAAATAAAAAATTGATGGTTAAACCAGAAAAAATACAAAAATATAGTGGTTTTTTTGTAATTTGCCCTATTTTAAATTATAAAGATGAAGAGAGTATTCATGTCTTTTACCGTGGGATCAAAAACACTGCTGATTAGTTTCTTTCTTTTTTTTCTTTTTTTTTTTTTTTTTTTGATGCTAGAGTCGTGTAAGAATATGGTCGCGTTAAATATAATCAATCACTTGATAGACCATTGTTGTTGGCTAAATGTGCATATTGTTCCACCACATGGACCCGTTTTTGAGATCCGAGTTCACGACGGTTATGGGGCAAGATGGTCATTAAACTCTACCAAGGTATCATCACACGATGCTTTAAGAATTGTTAATATTACATCATTCATGCAAAAAAGTGATGCGACTTTTTTAGAGTAAATTGTATAAATCATCCATGTGATAATGGAAACTATGGACAGTATCTTTAAGAAAATTTTATTATATGGATACTTAATAAAAGGATTTTTGCACGTTATGTCGGTGTACTGCCTAATTCACCGATTATTAAATCCATGTAAACTGACAATTTTCTGTCAAATTGCTAAATTCATGTAAAATTGACAAATCTACTATTGTTTCGTATATTTTGTTAAGTGTCTTACGGATTTAATTACTAAAATAAACCCAAACCCATAAAAAAATCTATACTTTACAAAAATCAACCCGGACCCAAAATTTGAAGCTTCTTTAGGAACAAAAAGGGTTTTGTTCAATATGACCACCACAAAAACCGGCCTGATAAATTAATAAGGGTTTGGCCCATCTTGCCTTCTTAATCTTCCTTTGGTTATTGTTGAAGTTGGTTTTATAATTAAGTTGTATGGTCCTTAAAAAAAGATAAAGAAAATAAAGTGAAACTCCATACCTAAAATCTTATAAAACTATTCGAATTAGCTTTTGAATTTTGAGGATTTTGCTCTAAAAGAAAAACTTCAAATATAATTTTTTCTCATATTTGAGTTTATTTAAAATTAAAAGCTCATAAAAACTTTCAAAAGCTCGATGACAAATACATCTACGAATTTAGGAACATAATCCGTGTAAATTTCTCTCTTTAAAAAAAGATAAAGAAAATAAAGTGAAACTCCATGCTGACTAAAAGTTAAAATCTTTTAAAAACTATTCGAATTAGCTTTTGAATTTTGAGCATTTTGCTCTAAAAGAAAAACATCAAACATAAATTTTTCTCATATTTGAGTTTATTAAAAATTAAAAGCTCATAAAAACTTTCAAAAGCTCGATGACAAATACATCTACGGATTTAGGTATAAATTTCTCGCTTTAAAGACTTCCTATTTAACAAAAATTCCTTAAAGATGATATCCCGAATAGTATTATCACAAGGATGATTTATATCCATCATGTAAAAGCATACCACAAGGATAATTTATATAGTTTATATCCATAATGGCATAATCTAAAGCATACCACAAGGATTATTTGTATAGTTTATTTGTAAATTTATTTTGTAGTTCATTGGATTTCTTGAACCGTACATGGAGGACGGTCATGCAAGAGGATGGAAACATTAATACATCCAATCAAATCGATATTGATGGTGATTAACAGTTGGCCAATTTTAAATTAATTTTTGGGGGACAATTTCATAAGATTCTCCAAATGCTTAAAAGGCCGTATACGTAACTGTACATAGACAAAAATATCTCTCATTCTCATGAAGACTTCTATTTTGAATTTGGGGAACCAAAAACATTGAACTTTTCAGTTTCATATGTAACATTGGTTTCGTTGTTGTATTATTTTTCATCTTAAAAAGGTGAATGTTTGTGCATTATGCAGAATAAAATTATGTATTTAAAGTTTTTGAATATACATGTTGATAATAAATATGTTAATTATGAAATAATAATTTTTACATTAAGTTGATATATAACATTATAATTATTTTGAACATATTAGAATCGTATCATTTAATAGCCTCAACTTGTGAATAAAATTAATCATGGTTCTCGATTTATTGTTATTTTTAACTAATTTAGAAATTACTTATTTGATCATTTTTTTATTCTGTCACCCCTTCCTTACACTTTTTTTGCCATTTCAACATCTGGTCAACACGCCTCATTCATTCTATCATCATTGGAAATTATCATTTCTCACTATCTCTCACTTCCATTCATTTTTTAAATTAAAAAATAATTTTAATTTAAAATAAACAAATTTTAATTTAAAGTAAAATATTCCATTAAAATAGATAAATTAAAACCTAATAATTTAAAATTACATTAATTTAATCTAAATAAATTAAAATTACATAATCATAAAAAGTAGTAGCATGACTTTCATCCTTCTTCATCGTCGTCGTTAGGTACTGCGTCACTTGTAAGTTAGCCATGTAGATATGTTCCACCAAATCCGCATGAAGATTATTATGCATTTTCTTATTTTGCACTTTAGTCTATTTGCTAGATATTGTGGCGAATCAATTGGCACCAGCTCGTAGGATGACACAATTTCATTCGGATCATACGTACATATCGGTTTTTTCCTTCATCCTCTAAAATCATATTATGTAATATGATGCATGCATACATTACGTCTCTTATTTTACTAGGATCCCAAGCATGTGTCGGGTATTTGATAATGTGAAATCTTTGCCTAAAACACCAAACGCTCATTGCACATCCTTCCTAGCTGTTTCTTGTGCAACCTTGAACCTTGCTCGTTTTGGATCCATTGCTAATGTAAATGATTTGGCAAATACTGAATAATCACAATATATTCCATCAGCTAGAAAATAATCGTGCTTGTATTGCACTTCGTTCGCCTAAAATGGACACGAAGGTGTAACGTATCTATAAATATCACTAAATATAGGCAACATGTCAAGAACGTTAAGGCTATTTTTTGCACCTGCAACACCAAAAAATGCATGCCAAATCCATAAATCATGAGACGCCACTGCCTTAAGGATTATGGAAGGATGTCGATGATCGCCTCGTATAAATTGGACATGAATGCATTAGGACAAGCAGCCCACTCCTAATGCATACAGTTAACGCTTCCAAGAATTCCAGGAAATCCATGTTTGTTTTCATCTACGATATACAACGTTTGAATATCACTAAACGTAAGTTTACACGAATATTGTTTGATGTAAACTAGTATAATAGCACTGGAAAACTCGTAAACACTTTTCCTGACGGTCCGCTTACACATTTTGAAGTACTCGTCCCATAAATCAAATGCGGTGCTATTTGCAAATTGACAGACTGCAGCGACGCATATTTGTTTCGGCATGAAACCCTTTTTACCCTTGCATCCCATTTTAATTGGAAAAATGGGTTGCCTTCAATTCACGAAGTATACGCTGAATAAGTTGTTTGCTCATTCGGAACCTTCGTCGAAACTGGTACGCCGTATATAAAGCATTTTCCGCGAAGTAGTCTCGTACAAAAAGATTGTTCACAACTTCAAGATCGCTGTTTATTGTAGCTTTTCTTGTGAAACTTCGTACACTTTTTGAACTTTGCACAATGTGAGCTATTATAGTGGTAGTTTCTTGCATCATTACAGCGGCTTGCATTACCGATTGTCTCAACCAATCATTGTGCGATGATAACGAGAAATACAAATCAAATAAGAAAGATTGGACATGATCCATTTGCGAGATACTAAAAGTATTTGAAAGTGTATGTAATTATAATGGGTAATGGGATATATATATATATATATATATATATATATATATATATATATATATATATATATATATATATATATATATATATATATATATATATATATATATATATATATATATATATATATATATATATATATATATATATATATATATATATATATATATATATATATATATATATATATATATATATATATAGAGTTAGTATTAAATGAAATTAGCAATTACTATACAAATGTAAGACATAATATAGTCATTTAGATTCAATAAATGAATGGCTGAGATCAAAATGGCAGTTTTGTAAATAAACCAAAAAATTGAACGCGGGTGTTTTAAAAGATATCGTTGAAGGGAAAATCGTCAAAAGGAAAAACAGATTCAAAAGGTAATATGGCAGGTATCACGGGACACGATCAAATCAAATCGCAACTTACACAGAGAATCACATTCCTCAAAACCCCAAAATCGCCGATCATTACTTAAACCACCATATTCTCTCAAATTAGGTTACACTCGCATACGGATTCCTTCAAAGAGACGAGTATTTCGAACGCAAATATGTCAAAAAGAAGAACTAGCTACCGATTAAAGGAGAATACACAATTCAAGTTCAAAAACACTGTGGAAAATCCAATTATAGATGAGGATTTCGATGATGACTTTGTTGAACCATTTCCAGGTAATGTTTGCTATTATTAATTGTTTCACTAACAAAATTCTACTTGTAATTAACCTCATTCTTTGAGAAAAACGATGAATGAAAAAAAATATAAGACTAGGGTTTATGATAAATGGGTAATGTTGTAAGTAGTTTGGAAAAATTGAAAGATATCTAGTTGATGTAATATAGTTGAAAAGGAGTTTGTCATTCTCAAAGAATATACGTTGTTATTCAACAGGGGGTTGTAATGAAGAATGAAATTTTTCATTCTTAGAGGATAATGTCGTAAGTAGTTTGTAATTATGAATGAAATTAAGTTGTGTATTCTCATAGAATACACTATGTTGTCTGCGTAACGGGTTTCATGAAACCATGGAAAAATGGATTCTCTGAGAATAATAATATGTGCATACAAAAAAAAACTAACATTATCTGAGAATATATTCTATGCGAATGTACCCAATTTGAAAAGAATTGGCAAATAAACATGACATTCTATGTACATATTTCTAATTTTGAAAAACCTGGATTCTCAGAGAATACTAATATATTCATAAGTAAAAGGTAAGATTATGTGAGTATGTATTATATGATAATGTAATAACTTTGATAGATTTGGCAAACAGATGTTACATTCTCTGAGAATCTAATATAAATCTCTGAGAATCTAATGTATATGTGTAAAAAATTATGGTATAAACATTTAACATTTATTTTTTGGGAAACATTTGTTACATTCTCTGAGAATGTTACATTGTTTGGGTTTGAAAATATGTATATTCTCTGATAATGCATGTAGTTTCCATGCATCTTGAAACCCCCTGTTTATATTATCACATTGATACTTCAAAATTTTTTCCAAATATAAATTGTTATTTAAAATTTTGTTCCAACAATTTGAAATGTAATTAAAATACATTGTCAGATAATATACACATAATCCTGGCAGTTTAAATAAATCTATAAATTGTTGTATTCTTTGGGAATTGGTTAAAGTCTAAATTTGTTTGAAATCATGTGTATGTACATGTATGCTCAGAGAATGTAATTGAGATTACATATGATCACTGTATTATCCAGACCATTCTCTAAGCATGAATGCCCTTATAAAAAATTAAAATACAATAAACATATAAATTATAAAATTGTTGTATTCTTTGGAAATTGTATGTACCTAGTCCAATTGATGGTATAAACATCAGTTTAAGAATTTATTACATTCTAATAGAAAATTATTTATATTGTTACAGTGTTTGGGTTTGAAAAAAAGAATATTCTCTGAGAATCTAACACATAATGTTTGACAGTTATATTTTCTGAGAATCTTAAACCTAATGTGTGATAGTCATTCTCCAAGAATGTATTACATTCTTTAGGAATGTAACACATAATGTTTGACATTGTAACATAAAGTCTGTTACATTAATTGCAGGAAAACAAGTATCATCAACAAAGAATAAAAGTGTCAAACTTGAAAAACAACCAAAAGTGATTGACATTTCTAGTTCAAAGCCCAAAAGGAAGAAGGAAACCAAAGACAAGAAATCAAAGGATAAGGGGAAAATTTTTTGAAAGATAAAGAAAAAGCTTGCAAAAAAAGGAAAAGTGAGGAACATAACGACATGAAAGATAAACAAAGGAAGAAAAAGAAGATAGAAGAAGATGAAGATTCGGACAAAGAGTTAGAAAGAAAGTATAGAAAACTGAAAACAAGAATGACACCCCTGAAATTTACAACAGCTATAAAGTCATTGTCTACAATGCAAAAGGAGGCTGTCAAAAGAATGGGTCTAGGTAGTTTATTAGAAATAGACATAGGAGAGTTACCACCAGTTTTGACCTACTACCTATTAGACAACTATGACCCGTCATCAAATAGACTTGTGTTGGAGAATGGGGCACTAGAAATTACAAAAGACCTAGTATATGACATTCTTGGAGTTGCAAAAGAAGGGGTGGATTTGAACACATTACCATCTTGTGACCCACAAGATAAGCTGTTCACGGACTGGAAAGCACAATTTCCCAAAAAAAGATACTGAAACACAGCATATCTTGACTTGATTACAACAACAAACATAGATAATCAATTATTCCGTTTGAACTTCTTATGTTTGTTTATCAACACATTTGTGGAGTCGATGTTGATGGGTACAAGTCTTATTAAACCACTGGAGAAAATAGTGTTACTAGACGACTATTCAAAAATTGATTGGTTCGAGTACATAATGTAAAGCTTGAAATCAAGAAAAGAACTTTGGAAAAGGGATGATCCGAACTCCTACTACACAGGACCAATCAATGTTATTTTGGTATACCACATTCTCTCTTATATTAATATATCATTTTCTGAGAACAAATTGAAACAAAATTCTAAAAACAATTTTATGCAATTCTCTAAGAATGAATTAGACCAAACAAAGTTAAAACAACATTGTTTGTCATATTAATATAGAATTCTCTGAGAATACACAAAGAATACATTGAGAATGTACTGTATATAAACATTTAAATCATATATCTTATATATAATATAAATTTAACATTTTCCTTAATTTGTAATGCAGATGACATATGTGTTTGCCATAAACACATCAGGAATTGTTATTTTGAGAAAAAGAACACCATTCATTACTCAAGTGACGACGTACAAGTTAAAAGAAATTTAGTAATATGAGTTGAAAAACAACAAACTGGGAAAGGGTCAATTCATTCAAAGAGAAGTGAATGATGAAAGCACAGATGAAACAAATGAAGAATATCAGGATGAAGAGGTAAAATATATGTTTATATTAGAAAGTGTAAATAATATGGAAAATGAATTGGTTAAAGTCTAAATTTGTTTGAAAACATGTGTATGTACATGTATGCTCAGAGAATGTAATTGAGATTACATATGATCACTGTATTATCCATAACATTCTCTGAGCATTAATACATTAGGGAATGGGTTAAAAAAAATTAAAATACAATAAACATATAAATTTTTAAGAATTCTCAGAGAATATAATAAAAAATGGAATATATAAAGTTATTCTTATATAATCTGATCTAAACAGTGTATGACAATATATACATTCTCATAGAATATGATGGAACATACAGTCATTCTCTGAGCATAATTGTACACAAAAGGCATTTCTTGCAGGCATTTTTTTACAGTCATTCTTATATAATCTGATCTAAACAGTATATATGAGTCAATAATGTTAACTATTTAAACATGTTTGATTTTTGTACACACAGGGATTTCTTACAGTAATTGGGAATTCGTACGTGAACATATTGAATGAGAAGCACAGTATGGAGAAGATAATAACACAGGGACTGTTGAAGTTTCCAAACAGCCAACAATTAAAAGATTGGAAAAGGAAGATAAGAAAAGAGTTCAAAATAGAAGACATGGAAGAAAATTCTGATAAGAATGAAGACAATGTTTCAGAGGCTGCAACAGAAAGTGATGATGAGAATGATGGGATGGCCAAGGGTAAGGAACTTGTATTGGTTGATGAACCAGACATTCTAAACCAGGTGTCACTAGAAATGAAAGTGAGAGATGAGGAGTTTGATGACCAAGATGCTTACATAACTCCAGTTACCGAAAAGAATGAAGGGTGGGACAATTCAGAAAACTTATCAGCCACCCAATTCTTCAACCAACCAGGAGTGATGGAGGAGGTTACAAATCTAATGGCAAAGGCAACAGGAACAACAACTGAAGAAACAGTCCCTGAAAAGAAGAAAAATGAAAATAAAGATGCTAATGTGCCTTCCAAAGAAGGAGATGATGTGACGAAGGTAGGTAAAAAACAAAAAAGGGAAACACAACATGTCGGAAAAAGTAAACGTATGCGAAAACCGGCACCTGCTTTGTGCTCCCCTTACGTAGAAAGATTAACCTCATGCGACAAGGTGAAGGCAGAAGAGTTAAACTTGTACAAAGCAATTTTATCATCAAACAAAGATGAAGAGTAAGATACATAGCTTTCATTTATATAAAATATGTTTTTTTACAAATTTAATAACAAATCTGTTTCATTTATACAGCGATTTCATTTGGGAGATGGATGATGTGGAACAACTAACAATTGGACATGCGTCATATTTTCAAGTTGATGTGCCCATACATTCGGCAATTATTGATTGTTGGGCTGCATATCTAAACATCCTAGAAAAATTCAAATCTGCAGAGCACCTGCACGTTTGTTCTTTCACACTCATATGATGGTAAGTAGTCAAATTATTTTCTAAAGTTTAAGCCATATTACACCAAAATAACAACATTAAATTCTGTGAGAATTGTGAATCAAGAATCCATTCTCTGAGAATGAGTTGTTGATTGTCATTCTCAGAGAATATATATTGCTAAATAGGGAAATACTCATATATGACATATATTTTGCAGTCTGACATGCTCTTAAATGAAACTAACCTTGAGTTCAATCGGTTGGGAGACTTCATAGAAATGATGAACATGTACATCCCAAATTGGGAAGTGAAAGCAAATTTGATAGATGTTGCATTGGTAAGAAAAACAAATCTGAATATATTTAGAATGTATTGATAAATTTCAAAAAAATAACCTCTTAAACTTATGGTTTTGCAGGTTATTTTCCCAATTATTGATGGTGACAAATACTACATGCTATGTTTTGACTTAAAAGAAGGCAACTCTAAAATTATTGATCATATCAAGAGGAAAGGAACAGTTAAGAGAATCTATGGGCCCAGACCTAGAATAGTGGTATGTTTTCAATATTATATTCTTTCTCGTTTAAGTTAAAAATTTCATAACATGATTAAATTTAAATGCAGCAAAAATTTTTCTGTCACTGGTTAGCAAGTGTGTACCACCCTCAACATACAAAGTTGATGGAAGATGAACCTTCCATAATGAAAATGGAGTGGAAAGTGAATCAACCAGGACCAAATTGTGGTATTTATCTGATGAGACACATGGAGAGCTACAGAGGAGAGGTAGCAGGAAAATGGAAAACTGAACTGAATGGAAAACAAAGGAATGACTCAAGATGCATAGGAAGATTAAGGTACAGATACATGTATAACCTGTTGACATCTGACTACAACCTGTACAGGGATGAGGTTTTAACAATAGCATCCGAATTTGCCAAAATGGATGTGTATAAAAAAGCAAAACTGGTTGATGAAAAAAATGAAATGACAAGAAAGAAACTGGCTGATGAAGAATCCAAACGTGCAAAAAAAGCAAAAGGAAAAAAGAAAATGGAATAGGATGAGGATGTAGTTATGACAATGGTTTTTGTGTTTTAATGTTTTGTGTTTTAATGGTTATTGTGTGACTAGAAAACAATTGGTTTGTATTTTGAATTCTGCTTTTTTATATTAAATGGATATGTTGGATATTTCAAATTTTGTATCTGCATAATTTCATTTAGAAACCATATATAAATCCGTATTGTCTGAGCATGGCAGGAAAGCAGATTAATTATTATAACTGTCATCTTAAAAAACCATTTATAAATCCGTATTCTCTGAGAATGGCAGGAAACAGATTAATTAATTTAACTGTCATCTGTGATCAATGAATCATAATATACTTGTATAACAATTCTCAGAGAATATGATATAATAAAGTTTCATAAAAACCTGTGATGCACCCCAACCACATAAACGTTGAAGCTTTATCATAAGCAAACAAAGAATATGGAATATATATCATGATCACATGCACTTACAAAATCACCCACCTTCACACACGCCAAAAAATTGAAATGACAACACTATCTTTTTCTTTTTTTTTTAATAAAATATAATATTAAAATTAAATTAAATTATACCAATATTAGGCTATAAATAGAAGCACATGTAAACTTCTTTTCCACACATACTACAATCTAAAAAAATGACATTAACCATAGGAGATCGTGTTGAAGTCAAGGGAAAGGAGGCTGGCCTAATATGGTCATTCTATGCAGGTAGAATTTTGTCCCTGTCCCATGGAAGGTATGAAGTTCAATATGAGAGACTGATCAAAGACGATGGCACACCCCTGGTTGAGGTGATTCCTCAAAAAAGGATAAGACCATACCCTCTGGATCTGGTGGCTGAATTCAAACTAGGGGAAATTGTTGATGCATGGTACAATGAAGGATGGTGGGTGGGCAGGTACATCCGAGAAGATAATGGTCGGTATATAATATAGTTTGACCAAGGGAATGAGTTGTATTCATTTCCTCGAAACAAACTCCGGCTTCACCAAGAATGTACTTTTGATGAAATAACAACCCAATGGATGTACTACAAACGTTGATCGTTGATTGTGTACCATCAAAATAAATTATCGTTTCTTCTGTACTATTAATGGATATGTACTAGGATATTGTGAAATAATAAATATTTTGTTCTAAACATTCCAAATAACCTAAAATTCTCTAAGAATGGGTTGTAAAAATTGGTAAAATCAACCAAAAATGTTAACAGGAAACTTTACTTCAAATTTAACATATGTCATTCTCTGAGAATAGCATAAAAAATACAAAAAACCTTTTAACAGGAAACAAAAAACACAAAATTTATTACTACCAATTCTTTGAGAATGGAATAATAAGAACTGAGTTTTACAGGAAACACTAAAGAAATAACAAATTGATATCAATTCTCTGAGAATGCAATAAAAACAAAATAACTACAATGGTTTTGGTTTATCATGACAATTTCTTTTGTCATGGTGAACCATTTTCTTGCAACAATTACACAATCTTTTTGGTTTAGAAGATGCTTCACCCAAAATTTCAGATTTACTCTTCAGTCTTTTACCTCTTGAGCCAGATCCTTTATTTCTAATATCCGAAGGATTCTCAATTTCAACTTCATCAGGAAGTGAAACACCTAAAATCTTCTCATACTCCGCTTTCCTGCTCAAATCTCCTTGATTAGATAAACTTTCACAAAATGTAGCTTTAAGTTTCTTCTGTTCTTCAAGGTACTCACATAGCTTCACGTAATCTTTACTTAACACATTGACACAATGATCAACCATGGAAAATATGTCAATGGCTGTCCGGTCAACATTGCCATCGGTGTGTGAAGTTTTGAACCGCCGCCTCAATAATTCTGAAGGAATAATATCTTTGCACCATCGCCTACATATATACTGATTGGGAATTTCCTAATATTCACAAAACTTCATAACACAAAAGATGTGCCTGCATAATAACCCATACTGTTGAAACTTCATACACTCACATGTCAAAAATTGATCCTTTTTTAAATGCTTCACCTGACAATAATTCAACAAAAAACCAATTAGATAAAGATGAAAATTACAAAATCAAATCATATGAATACAATATAAGTTATCATACCTTATATGAAGAATCCTTATACAAAGAATCATAATGATATTCTTCAACAGTTGGGTTGTCATCTTCATTTAACACTTTCTTTAAAGTAACATTCTTCTTCTTCTCAAGGACATCGTATGTGACACCCCATTTCTACTGTTTTCAAATACTATGGTTTTTCGTATAAATACATGAATACAAAAGAATACGGTTTATCAAAAACCGATAATTTACATTTTTTTTAAACTGTGGGTGTTACAAATCCATACCAAATCTAACCATAGTATGCAAGGAGAGGATTAAACCTTGTTTCCAAATTAGGAGCTAACTTAGGCTCCACTCCAGCTAAACTTCATCCCATTGATAGCAACTTATTTGACCTGGAATACATGGCAAAACAAATAATACGTAAGACAAAAATTGTCTCGTGAGTTACATGAGTTTTAGACTCAAACCTTTAATTTCTTTTCCAATCTTCATATAAAACTTATGACATAAACATCTTTCAAAGCTTTAAAATATTATCATAACATAGCTCTTTGATCTTTTCAAAATCATTACATATCATACCTTGCATAATTGTCTTCTTTCAAAACTTTATAATAGCAATATAATATAACTCTTTACTACTCAAAAATCATTTTATGACATACTTTACGAAAATAACATCGTTCTTACTTTCTTTGACTGGTTTTATAAGCTTGCTGGATTTTTATACTTAGGGCTTTAATCACTATAAGTGATACCCCAAGTCTCTATGGCTAGAAAGAACGGATCAATCCTCACCATAGAAGTGCTGAGGCGATCTACTTCGCGATGGGGGCTTGTCCCCAGTAGACCCCTTACCTAACCCGGGTAGGTTGGAACATAGTTCCCTTACTAACGCTGCTTGCTATAATTACCAGTCATACAAAAACTTGCTGCTAGCTTGAACATTTCTCATAAACATATAACTTGTGGCTAATTGCCAAACTACATCATTCTATGTCTTTATGGCTAGATGCCAAATACATAACTTTCCAAACATATTGTGGCTATATGCCCTTTCATACTTGAAAACATATAGAGTTTGTAACCAAAACATACTTCTTAAACATTTTATGGCTATATGCCTATCCATACTTTCAAACATGTATAACTTGTATTAAACATGTACTTTCACATATTTGGTTCATAGACCAAAACTTACTTTCACATAATTGACTCATAAGCCAATATATACTTTCACTTAATTTGACTTATAGTTCAAAACATAGCTTCAATTATAGCATTATACTTTCACAAATAAGTTAGAAATAAAACTCTTGCATATAATTTCACATATTAGATTTTATAAGAAATCTTGAAAATACTTACTTGCCATGTACCCCAGAATGGGTAAAAATACTGCATGTACTCACCTGATGTGTTGCTAGGAGACTGACTACATGTTCTTTGTATTTATACTCTTTTGATCCATTAGTCACTTGTCATGGACCTATATTTAACATGTTATACATTAACATTAATGCTAACTGATTCTATAACTCATTAGAGTCCTTATAATACTATCTTGGGTCATAACAAGTCTATAACTTTTAAATGACCAACTTTAGTTAAGTTGTATTTTATACGTATTTTGCTACAGTACCCTCGGGGGGTCGTATTTCGATTCCGACAATTTTTCATGAAGTTTCATAACATATTAGACCTATGTTTAAAATTTGAGGTCAAACGGACAAGTATTGAAGAAAATCTCAAAAACTAAAATCACTTGGCAGAGGACATTGAGACTAAACTGCATTTTTACTCTGCCGCTAGGCGCATCGCGCCCAGGTAAGGGGCGCACCGCGCCTGCTGAGCAGCAGTCCAGAATCTCCCAATTTTTATGCTACAAATTTCCATTTTCTCATATTAAGCCCTTAATACACGACTTAATCCCTAGGGTTTGTTCCAAGACCAAAACCATTCAGTTACTTCATGTTTTTAACCATAAAAATCATAGATTTTGATTACTTTTCCAAACATTCCCGTTTTTGCATTTTTGATCCAAAAACCGAATTTGTTTGAAATTAATCACTTCTATTGCTTTATTTTAACAATTACCACATATGGAACTCATTAAAACCCCTTAGAATTAATTTGATCATATAAAAATGATTTACAAGGCTTTTGAACAAAATTCAAATTTTTCAACAATAGCAACATACTTTGATGATTTTAAGATATGTTCTTAATACTTGGCTTAATTGGTTTAGGGTCATATCTAGGCCCTAAATACCAACTTATACTTGTTTTTAAACATCTTTTTCACAAATTTCATCCTCTTTGCTTAAAATCATTCCCGAAAACCCAATTTAACACCAAAAACCATTTTGATCAATTTTTAAAGATGGAAGCGATTTCTCACTTCATTTATAACATATATGACTTAATAAAACCATAGAAACTAATTTCAGTTCCAAAAACCCTTTTCTAGGGTTCTTGAGCTCAAACCCATTTCCATGGAATTAACCAAAATTTATGGTTGAAAATTCGTTCCTTGTGTTGATTTGAGCTAGATGGAACGTATGATTTCATCATAGCAACTTTGTACTAAATTTCAGTTTGTAGTTTACCCACAGAACTTGAAGAGCTAGACTTAGGGTTGATAATTTTCTTACCTTAGAAGCTTGAAATTACAAAATCCAAGTTAAACCCTTGATTTCTTGCTTCAATCCTTGCTCTTCTCCGCGAATGCGTATTCCCGTTTCTTCCAGAGAATTCCCAGGGCTCTCTTTTGATTTTTATATCCATTTATGAGATATTTTCTCATATTTATATTTTACATACTTTGCCTTAATGACATTTCAGCCCCTGGACTTTCATTCTTTGGACTTTTGGCACCAACATTAAGTTTGGCCACATAAAGCTATAATTTCTTACATTTTTAGTCCAAACTAGAATTATACTTTTATAATAATTTTTGTATATGGTCAAATGACCAAATTACCCTTCTTAAGGTAAAATGACTAATTTACCCTTACAACATACTTTCTCATAAAATATACATAAAACTTTAAATTATACACACCTTGTTTTACATATTTATATTATTAAATTTGGGTCGTTACATCGTAGTTCTCAACATCTTCATCCAAGTTAAAGCTCCTAATCAAACAAGTATTCTGAGATTGACACAACTCCTCCTGTACTTGGTAAAACACTTTCCTTGTATACACTTTTGCAGCATGCCTTTCATACGGGAGATATGTCACCATTCTTGGATACTTTGAAGAAGTGTTAAAATCAGCCAAGTTTTGGTTATGCCTTTGTCTCTCCATTGAAGAATCAAATGTCATCATAAAATTAAGAAGATAAGACCTGAAAAGTATAGAATTTTGAAAAGACCAGTTTTGACTCTCAGAAAATGATGTTGTTCTCATTAACCCCGACATAGGAACATCCCTAAAGAATGCTGGTATCCAACACCTACGCATACCGTACATCTTCTTCAACCACTTGTTGTCAGATAGTTTAAACTCATTAATCATCGCCTGCCATCCATCTTCAAATTCTGAAGCATGTAACTTAGAATTCCAAATCAAAGAATTAAATCGATCCTTGAACTGTTTGTTATTAAAAACTTCTGCAGGGACCTATAAAAAATTTAAAATATAAAGTTAGTCATTTCAATTAAACCATATAATATGTAATACATTCTCTGAGAACGACTCAGACCCATCAAAGTTAAAACAACATTCTCAGAGAATGGTATAGCATATGATAACAATGAAACCCCCTGTAAACACAAAAACAATTTTACTATTTCTGTAATTCTTTGAGAATGACATGAAACATCACCTTATATCCCAAGTTTGTAGTTATATGCCACATACATAACCGATGATGCGACTCAGGAAAAACTTGTTCGATTGCTTTTTTCATAGCTAGATCTTGATCAGACAAAAAAATAGTAGGATGTTTACCAAACGTTTATCTAAAACATGTAAGTAACCATACGTACGAATCCATGTCCTCCCTACTAAGCAACCCGGCACCAAATGTGACACACTTTTTATGATTTTCTAACCCTGTGAATGGGACGAATACCATATTGTACCTATACACAATTAAAAAAACCATCAGCACCACCAAATTCAATATAATATTCCCAAAGAATGATATAACATAAAATATCAAATCAAAAAATAAAACCAACACAGGAACACACAAATATCTAACCTGTTTGTATCAAACGTTGCATCGAATGAAACTACATCACCAAACTCCCAAAAGTTGTATTTTGCAGTCTCATCAGCCCAAAACAATGCATTCAATTGCTTGTCTTCAACCCTATATTCAAATGAAAAGTTTGGAGAATATTTTACTCTATCCTCCATCAAATTCAAAATCATTTGAGAATCACTACCCGCAATGAAACAATTAAGGTTACGCATGTAATTCTTGTAATCAATAGCCAAACCGCCACGACTTGAACACCCACCTTGAATGCCCGTCATTAATCTATATGCCTTACCTCCTCCAACATTCTGCTTTGTCATGTTATAAATATAACTTTTTTGTGAAAAATCAAGTTCTCTACTAGCCCGTGATAGATACATATTTGCTTTACTAATCAGTCTATGGTTATGTCTCTCAACAAAGTCATACACATAGTAACCTTCACCACCTGGTATAATCTTAAAAACAATATGGGCATTACATTCAGTTCTATGTAAATCTTTTCTTCTTTTAGTTTTCTTCATTTGAACTTCCATAGTATCCACATTGCCAGTGTTTGGTTTCCCTTCCCGATTACATAATAAATGACGAGAAGTAACCACATCATAAGTCGTCTTCTTCAGAGAACATTTCCTTATATCAAAACCTGCTTGAAATGCATATTCCTTATACATTGTCACAACAGCTTCTAATGAAGGATATTGAATTCCTTTTTTGGGCTTGATATGATCATCTGTTCTTGGTATCCAGTATGGTGTCCTACCAGGAGAAACAAAATCATTACTAAAAACCGATTCTTCTTCGTCTGAAAATTGTAAAACACAATGAAAACTACATTACAATATAATTATTAGCATTAAATAAAAACATAACCAAAAAATTCCATCACAATTCATCCGTTATTGTCTGTTCTAAATCATTTTAACTTACCGATTCTAGGAGAATGTAATCCTGTGTCAATATCCCCTGCAGCAGGTATTGAAAAATTTTCACATTCCTCTGTTTCTGCATTGTTTTCATATGGTTCCTTACTACTTGTTTCACCATGCTCCATCTGTTTTTCCAATTAAAGATCCAAACAAATAAACATCCAAGACATATACATTTGTAAAATACTTTTCCCACGATAAAATCAGTAAAACATTAAAAAACCAAAATACAAATAAATAAATACATATAATCTCTGAGAATGAAAGCCAAATCGAATTAAAACTCCAAAACATCATTATCCTTATTACATATTTTTCAATACATCTTATTCTTAACCAAAAACTATAAAACTAGAAGGATCTAAAAGGACAATTCCTGCTATCATGATCAGCAATCTTATTACAAAATTTGCAAAATCTCTTATAATGATTCCTAAAATCTTCCATGTTGTAACCATCATCATCAAAATACAAGTCCCTTGAAAATTACAATCCTACAATCATCAACACGCATACACCTATCCAAAAAGCCATATAATCCTGAAAACCAACATTTATTTGATAAAGTTATTAGTTAATTCTATTATAATGTCAATAAACAACTAAAACAACTAACCATTCTCATAGAATACACATTCACTAGCATATACCATCACCATTCTCGTAGAATGCAGTTACACTAACATGTATATACATCATTATCATAGAATGCTCTACATCTCCTGTGGCGTAATTAGACAATTCACTAATTTACGTACTTCGCATCAGAATTCAGAGCAATTATATAAAATAAGTACATAATTGGCTCAATTATATCAATCGAAAAACGGAAATATCACAATTAGTATCATTCGCACAACACCATTATCGAAATCACGAAGATCCTAAACAAAATTCATACCTGTGTCGAATTCAATTGATTCTCTACGCAATGTTCACCTGGTACTGTCAATATATAATCGCTTTGATCATACGACAACCATAAATTCAGAATTTATCAACGAAGAATTGATTCTCGAATCAATTTAGTTTTAGAATTGATTCAGTTATCGATTTTGAATTGATTGCAATCTCATTAGCGGTTACGATCTATCTCATTAATTATTTTTCATATTAATCTTATTTAATTAAGGAGATTCATGTTAAAATACCGATCCTAACCTTCAACCAGGAAAGAACGTGATTCGGATGTACGATCGCACAGTATTTGCTATCCGCATTTGAACCTACATCTATATATATATATATATATATATATATATATATATATATATATATATATATATATATATATATATATATATATATATATATATATATATATATATATATATATATATATATATATATATAATGTTCAATGACTATATAGTCGTTTGTATGTTCTTTCCTCACGCGATGAAACGTACCCTGCGAGGACGAAAATACAAGGTCACCGGATGGGGAGAGGCGGGGGAGGGGGGAGGGGGGGGGGGGGTGAGGGACGGTGTTTGCTACAAAGGAGGCCTTCCTCGCACCCCCTTCCCCTCACCCACATCAGTAAGCCTAATTGAAAATTTTTCAAAGTGTTTGAAAACCTTTTACTTAATTCGATATGACGATTTTGGTTTTATATTTAAAATGTTTGACATTTATAACTATTTTAAAAACTTTATTATTAAGTTTATTTGATATTTGGTTTATATTTGATATTTAACATCATATTTAAATTAATAAATTACTTATATTTTATTGATAATTTAAAAAGTCTACCATTAATATTTTAATATTTAAATGTACTAACATATTTAAGTTAGTAATTTTAAATAAATTATGTTGAAAGTGTTGGAATAGTGTCCAAGATCATAACTAAATTAGTAAGGACTTTTCATTAATAGCAGAGTCCTTTTTGGGTTACCCTCAATAGTCTAAAGGGAATTAAGGTTAATAGAGAGAGAAAAATAAATAGTTTATTAATTTATTATGTGATGATAAATTAATTAGAAACTAGTTTGTAATTAATTAGAATTAATTGGAATTAATTTGAATTAATATGGGATTAATTAAAAGTGCAGGGGCTAAATTGTAATTGTTCAATACTTGAGCAATTGATAATGTTGGAAGATATGTTGGATGATTTTTATAATGATTTATCGTTATATAAAAATCACCAATTATAGATATATATAAAGTTATATATGGCAGCTAAAGGGTATTTGAATTTAAAGATAAAATGTTTATCCGGTTTGAACTCAAATAAGGCTTATCTCTAAGGTTTATCTTTAATTACCCTTGAGGATATAAAAACCCTCCCCCGGCACCTCATAATTTGCATCAACTCTCAGAGTGATATTCCTCTGGAGTTTTTCTCTTCTTTCTCAAGCAGAATCTATAATCCTTCCCTAATGTTTTATAGCGAGCTTTTCTTAAGAACCTAATTAACCTAATTGTTTGGACTAATTGGGTGTGATCCATTAGAGGTATTCACTTTTGGATACTACCATCCTTAGCATTTGGGGATTTCGACTTTCTCAAAGGGTTCTTCAAGCAAATCGGTTTTGCTAAAGGTTGGTGCATTTAAACCTTCTTTTAGTTGTAAATATGCAATAAGTAATTTTCCTGTAGGTTTTAGTAAATGTTACTTGCCTTGGAATTTTTGTATATTTCTGCTGCCATGTTTTCCTGTTCTAGGGTAGTAGAAAACCTATCAATGGTATCAGAGCTTATGCTTAGTTGATATTTGCACTGCATGCTTATTTTCTTGCTATGTATTTTTCGACAATTGTTATAGGGTTATATAAATCGAAATTTTTGGAGATTTTATATTTTTAAATTGTTTTAAAATATTTTTGGCAATTATCTCCAA
Organism: Cichorium intybus; assembly: GCA_023525715.1. Classification (NCBI taxonomy): domain Eukaryota; kingdom Viridiplantae; phylum Streptophyta; class Magnoliopsida; order Asterales; family Asteraceae; genus Cichorium; species Cichorium intybus. The sequence goes on along the minus strand of CM042016.1, from coordinate 83,749,811 downwards.
AATAATTTATTTATTTTAATCTTATTCGATATTTTGAATTTATTTATTTTAAGTAAATTGAGATTTTAATTGTTTAAATTATTTTGAATTTATTTAGGATAATTGAATTAATTAATTATTATCATGTGTCCTCACATGATCTGAATATTTAATTGGCTATTAATTATTATCATTTGATTATGCATAGATAATTAGGATTAATTAGTAAATTCAATTTTGATCCTAAATGTGTACCTTTATTGTTTGATGTTAATTATTAACATGTGCCCTCACATAATTAGAATAGTTAAATGGTGATTTAATATTATCATTTGAACACATAGGTTAATTGAATTAATATGATTAAACAATTGGTAAATTTTAAAAAAGTTTAAAATATACCTGATACATAATATAATAGTTTATATTATACGTATAACTAAAATTAAATACATCAACTTGGATCATGACTAGGCTCATCCGTTCTAAGCACTCTAAGATGGCTTAAGGAAACGACCTATGAAATAACCGTTGAATGAGCGTCCTTTTCGCTCACCGCCGTTTGTGTGGACCAATGGAGTTATCGAAAGGGTCCAAACAAAGTTGATGTCAAGTTAAAAGTATTAACTTAACAATTATCCAAACAAAATTCCAGTTTAGATAAACAGGAAAATGTGAAAATGTATGCTAGTCCATGAAAACACACATCATTTCCTAATGGTCTATTAATGGAGCGTGTGTGGTTAAACGTTACATTAGTTTGAGACTGTAAGTGAAAGACGATGTGTCAATTCGAGTTTATGGTTATTAATAGAGCATGTGTGGTTTACATGTACATCAATTTGAGACTCTAAATGGAACGAATGTGCCAATGCGGTTTTGCATGGTTAATTCACAATCTTGTTTGTGGTACTCGGCATCCCAGCCACAAAATGAAGATAGCATATCCGAGATTAACATGTCATTGATGACTCAATGAATCTCAAAAGATCTAGTAATTTCATAGTGATTGAAATTGGCAAATTGTATGCCTACCTAAAATAAGTTTATTTATGATTACGACATCCCTTTTCATAGAATAAATAGTAAAATATGGATCCTAGCCTTAAACATAAATTGGGTAATTATTTTAAGGATTACAAATAAGTCAACTAACTAAAACTTGTTTCTCTCATAGATGTCTGGGAACAATGGCAATCTCCATCCTCCTCCTCCTCCACCACCACCCGCCAACTCTAACTTCACCTTACTCTCGATCCTCTCGAAGGAAAAACTGACCAATCCAAACTATATGGACTGGATACGAAATCTGAAGATGACGCTTCGTTATGAGGGCAAAAAGAGTATGTTCTCGATTACCAAATTCCTGAGATCAATGAGGAATTCGCTACCCCGGAAGATCTAGCCAAATATCAAAAGCATGTTGATGATGCTACTAAAGTGTCCTGTATCATGATAGTGACCATGTCCCCAAAGCTCCAAAAGACCTTCGAGGATAGTTGGCCGTTTGAAATAAACTTGCAACTTGCTGAAATGTTTCACAAGAAGGCAAGGCAGGAGCTCCGTGAGATCATCAAAACCTTGATGACATGCAGAATGAAAGAGGGCGAGTCTGTGTGTGCCCATGTGCAGAAGATGCAACGGTAGTTTGAAGGGCTAGTGAAACTCAACGTGAACTTTGACGAAGAACTAGCCGTGGACACGGTCTTGAGTTCTCTCCCTAGTTGTTATGATCAGTTCATACCAACCTATCATTTGAACAACACAGTGATCGCGTTGATACAGTTGCATGGTTTGCTGCAAACAGCCGAGGAGAGCATGAAAAAGTCTCAAAGCTCTGATGCCTCTGTTGTTCCCGTCATGGCCATTCGACATGGTAAGGGAAAGAAAAGAAAGGCTTCTTCTCAACCTAGTTAGAAAGGGAAAGCCCATACTGGAGAGTCTAGTCATGGGTCAAAGAGAAAAGCTGAGTATGAGATTCCTCCAACCAGTAATCCGAAAGAGGCCACTTGCTTTTACTGCACTCAAAAGGGCCATTGGAAACGAAGCAGCCCAAAGTACTTGTAAGACATAAAGGATGGTAAAGTCAATGTTTCTGGCTTCGGCTCAGGCATGTATATGATCCAACTCATTGGCACTAATACTTCTAATTCGTGGGTCCTTGATACATGATGTGGTTTTCACATTTGCTCTGGTATGTAGGGCCTAAGGGGAAGTAAGGAGCTGAAGCAAGGAGAGCTGAACCTGATCATGGGAAAAAGACGCATCGCACCTGTTACAAGGATCGAGATTTATGAGCTCATGCTTGATAGTGGAGTTAGGATAGATTTATTATATTGTTGTTATTCTTCTGAAATGTCTAGAAACATAAATTATTTTTATGCACTATTTAGACAAGGATACAATTATTTGTTTGATAATAATAATGGTGATATTTTGGTTTATAAAGATGTTTCTTTTATCTTCAAAGCTTATCCTTGTAACGGTGTGTATGAGACTGTTGTGTGTGTGAATAATTTGAGTAGTGTAATATTAAACATTGATTCTTCTAATGATTTAGACAAAACATGTTTATGGCATTTTCATCTTGGGCACATAAACAAGAAACGCATCGCCCAAATCCAAAGGGATGGAGTCTTGGAATCATTTGACTTAAAATCAGATGATGTATGCGAATCTTGTTTATTGAGCAAGATGAAAAAATCACCCTTCTTAGGGACTTTTGAGAGAGGTGAAGGACTGTTGGATATAATCCACACGGATGTGTATGGACCCTTTAGATCCGCCACAAGGGATGCAAATCGCTACAACGTGACATTTATTGATGGTTTCAATAGATACACTTATGTTTATTTGATTAAACATAAGTCGGACAGTTTTGAAAAGTTCAAAGAGTTCTAACACGAAGTAGAGAATCAATTGAGCAAGAAGATAAAGATACTCCGCTCCGACAGGGGAGGAGAGTATCTTAGTATCAAGTTTAACAACTATCTAAAAAATGTGGAATAGTTTCACAATTGTCTCCTCCTAGAACACCCCAACTTAATGGTGTTGCTGAAAGGAGAAATCGAACCTTGTTAGACATGGTTCGTTCCATGATGAGTCGAGCTTCTCTTCCAATAAGTTTATGGGGATATTGTGACACCCCTCGCTAGGGAAAAACAAATAAAACATTACTTTACCAAATTGATACCGTTAGTTCAAAATTTAAGTTTCATCACTGCGGAAATTAGGTCCCAAAACATAAAAATTCAGTTTTAATAACGTATAGCGAGGAGGTATCAAAATTCAAGTAACAAAACATAGCTTAAATGGCCACACATCCCATGGTCTTCTAAATATCCTCGCCTCGTCTCAAGCTCCTAGCCTTAACCTGAGTACGCATCAAAAGAAGTTAGGCAATGGAAATGCCTAGTGAGTTACCCGAGGCTACCTCATTGTGAGTGGAAAGAATAATCTTAACACTCAAGATAACCTCCAAAAATAGTTTTTCACATGCTTTGAAATTTATTTAAAACATTGTAAAGCTTTAATCAAAATGGATAGTAATGATATGTAAATGCAATGCAACTATCCCATCCCATGTCCATATCATAAAAGTCCATCTCACCTCAATGCACCTACCTAAGTTCACAAATAATACGTACAAAGCATACTAATCGATCCCCATGTAGGTTAAACTAAGATTAGTGGCCATCACACTAGCCTCATGAGGGGTAGCAACTCCCTCATGCAGTTTCCTATAGGCGAAAACAATCCCAAGACATCATTGAGGGTGGCTATCCAGCCCAAAAGGCCCTCTACATGGGTATAACATCATAAAGGTGGCTATCCAGCCCAAAACATCTCAAGTCATCTCAAGGAGGCTCATGGTCAATCCCATCCTATATGCAACGCAATGCACAAAGGAATACTCAAAACATTTTTCAAAACGACATCAAAACCTTTATTTGAAAACATCTTTGAAATGACTCTTTTCATGCAATGTACACGTAGAATTTATACACCAAGTAGCACATAAGAAGTATACATGAAAATAGGAGAGAACACACACAATAGTTAGAATAGGGATGTGTACTCCTGGTAACTCACCTTCTCACACTACTAGGTTGAATGCTACTTCTTCACTTCAAACTCCAATCACTCCTTTCCTACAAGAAAGAATATCCAACATTACTCGTGACTCTAAGACTAGATTAACTTCACTAATAAAGGGTAAAATATTAGCTAAACATTTCCTAGAAGTGGACTTGAGTCTTAGAACCCACAGCCCAAACCATAAAGCTCAAAACCCAAAAATCTAGACTGACCACCTGACACGGGTCGTGTCAGACCAAACAGTAAGCACAGACCCACTAACACGGGTCGTGTACAACCTGCTGTAGCTTCGTTTTTGGTCATTTTCACTCCCTTTTGACCCAATTCAAGTTCTAACAGTTTCCCTAACTCATAAACATCAAAAGGACATGATTCAAACCCAATTTATACATAATTATACTCAATTTAACCACCCAATATCATCTCCATGAACCAATTCAAAGTTGTGATCAAAACATTACTCCATAGCCTTCAAACATGGAATACCTAATTCCATTCTTTCACTTGGCAAATAACAAAGGGAATTCCTTTTTCCAAAGGATTGGAATTATTAGGAATCACTCAACTCATCATATAAACACATTGGAGGATAAGAGTTGACTCAAACACCAAGGATTCACCCAATCATGGATTTTCCCTAAAAGTTAGGGTTCATATGAATCAACTAGCATCCACAATGGTTCTCCAAGCATTCAATAATCATAATATTGAAGGATAACTACTAGAATTCATTATATATACTATTGGGATCATAGATTTCATCTCCCCCATCCTTGAACTCGAGTTTCATACTCATTTCAACCCAAAAGTTGGTTTCCAACAAGAACACTAGATTCCTTACCTTAGATCTTCAAGGAATTGATGCAAACTAGTTAGATCTTGATGGAATAGAGCTTCCTCTCTTAAATTCTCCTTGAAATCACCTCCAACTCTCCCTCTCCTTCAAAATCGTGATGTATGAAGAGTGATGGGGCTTTTCCCCTAACTAAAACCTCAAGTTTCCCTTTATTGCAAATTAGTCCCTCCATCCCCACTAATTCTTTCACAATTGCTATACGGTCCTTCCCCACCACCTCTAATGTTCTAGTTTTGAATAAAAGCCCCTTTCTAGAACTTCTTATAATAAATTCCATTTTTATCACAATCATTCACTTTAGACCAAATAGTTCTTCTACTTTGTAAAGTTTCATTTTATTATTATTATTAATTATTATAGTTATTAAATTTTATTTTATTTTTATTTATTAAACTTTTTGCCAGTAAATTAAGGATGTTACAAATATGCCTTAGAAACAGCTGCTCATATCCTAAACCTTGTACCAACTAAGAAGTTTTCTAAGATACCTCATGAAATGTGGAGTGGAAAGCGTCCTTTACTCGCACATATCAAGGTCTGGGGTTGTGAGGTTTTCGTTCGACGTGAGACCCAAGACAAACTTGAAGCCAGAGCCGAGAAGTGTCTGTTCATTGGCTACCCACAGAAGTCGTTTGGGTATTTGTTTTACAGACCTAGTGAAAACATGGTGTTTGTAGCTCGAAGAGGTGTCTTTCGAGAAAGAGAGCTTATATCCAAAGAAAATAGTGGGAGCACAGTGATCTTGAAGAGATTCAAGAGACAACCAATGAGGAACCTATAGTTGACACTAGCACTCAACTTGAGGCTGAAATGCTTATTGTGCCAGTATACAATTCATTGGCTCTTCGCAGATCTAGTAAAGTTAGCATGCCTCCCGAGTTCTACGGTTTCCATATTATTGCGGAAGGGGACACGTTTATTAGTGATAAAATACTGGTAAATTTGGAAGAGCCAACTAACTATAAGGAAGCAATGGCAGGCCTTGAGCTGCCAAATGGAAAGAGGCGGTGAATAGCGAGATTCAGTCCATGTACGATAACCAAGTTTGGAATTTGGTTGATCATACACCTAGTAGAAAGACCGTAGGTTGCAAATGGATCTTCAATAAGAAGACCGACATGGATGGGAATGTACACACATTCAAACCTAGGTTTGTTGCAAAAGGTTATACTTAAACCCAAGGGATTGGTTATGATGAAACCTCTTCACCAGTAGCTAAGATCAAATCTATTAGGATAATGATTGCCATTTCCCCCTTCTATGATTATGAGGTGTGACAGATGGATGTCAAAATGGCTTTCCTCAACGGAAAACTTTTGGAGGATGTGTTCATTACACAGCAGGAAGGTTTTGAACATGCCAAGTATCCTAATAAGGTGTGCAACCTTGAGAAGTCCATCTATGAACTTAAACAAGCATCTCGTAGCTGGAATCTTTGCTTCCATGAAAAGGTCAAGGAGTTTGGATTTTCTAGAAGTGAATATGAGTCCTGCATATATGTGAAAGCTAGTGGGAGAGTTGTAGTATTTCTAGTGCTGTATGTGGATGACATACTCCTTATAGGAAACGATATCCCAACCCTTGAAGCTGTAAAAGCCTGGCTTAGGAAATATTTTGCTATGAAGGATATAGGAGATGCAACATATATACTTGGAAAAAGGATATATAAATACAGACCTAAGCGCCTGATGGGACTTAGTCAAAGTATATACTTGGATAAGATATTGAAGAGGTTCAATATCCAGGACTCCTAGAAAGGGTCCTTACCCTTACACCATGGCATAAAGCTTAGTAAAGCTGAATGTCCAGCCAATAGTGATGAGGTGGACAAAATGAGTCGAGTCCCATATGCTTCGGCTATAGGATCGATCATGTATGCCATGACATGTACTTGTCCTGATGTCTCATTTTCCATGAACATTGTGAGCCGGTATCAGGTACCCTGTCGAAAGTCATTGGAAAAAAATTAAGAACATTCTTAAGTATTAAAGAAATATGAAGAAAAAGTTCCTGGTATTCGATGGCAAAGATGAACTCAAAGTGAGTAGGTACAGTGATGCGAGTTTCCAAACGAATAGAGATGACAGCTGTTCACAATCCGGTTGGGTGTTCCTGTTAAATAGGGGTGCGGTGACTTGGAATAGTTCCAAACAAGACACAGTGGCAGACTCTACTTGTGAGTCCGAGTATATTGCGGCTAGTGAGGCTGTAAAGGAAGCCGTTTGGTTAAAGAACTTCATCAGTGATCTCGGAGTTGTTCAAGAAATCCAAGTACCCGTTGAAATCTTTTGTGATAACGAAGGTACGGTCGCATTGACTAAGGAACCTAAGGATCATGGAAGATCAAGGCACATACTCAGGAAATACCACTATGTTCGTCACAAAGTGGAAAGTAAGGACATTGTAGTGAATAGAGTATCATCGCCCTTCATGTAGGCATTGAGTAAAATCGTAATTGAATTTGGTGATTAATGAATGGATATTTCTTTATAAGTTAGTGAACTACCATTTTGCAATTATTTATTTGTAATACCGTGTTTTTAAATTATAGAGATTTTGAGTTAATCTTGGTGTGATTAAGATTAATTAGGTTGTTGTATGAGTTTGGGTGATTAGAAACCCAATTGAGTAAAGTTTGGAGTTGAAATATACCAAAGTAGGCTACACGGGTCGTGTATGGTCACACAGGTCGTGTAATATTCCTTAAGAAAGCATGCAGTAAGCCTTTCAGACCTACACGGGGCGTGTGAGCCTACACAGGGCGTGTAGGATTTGTTCAAGAAGCAGTCCGTGGGCAAATCAGACCTACACGGATCGTGTGACCCTACACGGGTCGTGCACGAACTATATTTATTATAGGATCTCAATCTTTCTTATACTTGCAAATCAAAATCAATCTACCCGTTTTCGTTTATAACTTATATTGTAACGAACTATATTTACTTTATCATGCGTAACTCATTATAACTATTATTGAACTATATTTACTTTGTAATTTGAAACTTGTATCGTAATGAACTAATTGTAGTACTTAGTTTTTGTATCTATAGATAAAATGTTTCTTTCTGTAACGACGAAACTAATAAAATGGCGTAACCCGATACCCTATCTCGGAACTGGAACCGGCAGTTCCGGTTCCTAAAATTTAAGAACCAGTCCGATTCTGGTTCCAAGTTTATAGGAACCGCCAGTTCCGGTTCCAGCCAAATTAGGCGGGTACCCGCATATGCTCACCCCTATATGCATAGATCTCTACTCTTGACACACACATACTGTTTGACTTTTCTCCCCTTGAGTTTTAACGACTTTGGTAATTAAGCCTCAACAGCCTCTATTCCAGACTCGGACAAGACTGTGTCTTGGTGGTCACCCTCTCCTCGAGCTCGACACATTTGGGGTGCTTATGGCAGTTTCCTCTCCATAATGATCTTGTACCTTCTCGTTGTTTAAATGTTTTGTATATTGTGTTTTCTTTGGATGTATCAGACTTTTGTAGTTTCTCTTTGCTTCCTAGCTCCTCTAATGCAATACATTTGCTTGCTGTTAATTCTTTTTTGAGTAAATTACAGTTTTGGTCCCTGTGGTTTACCAAATCTTTCACATTAGAACCAAGTATTGAAATTTTAAGGTTATGGTCACCAAGGTTTCTGAAACGCTACAAATCAGTCACTGGGGCATATAAAAAGACTGAAACACCCGTTGTATTTTCTTTTTCATTTTTCTTTTTCATTTTTCTTTTATCCTATTATTTATTATATTAATTAAAAAAGAAAAAAAAACAACCCACCCCTACTACCCCGTGTCTCCCCTCCCCCCTCTCACTCACTTACCTGCAACTCAAACACACACATGCACACACTGAAATTAAGAAACCGCAAGGAGTAGTTAAACAATGTCAAAGATTAACAAAAGAAAGTTGGCTCAGGTTAGAGTCGGTGCTCGTTATATGATTTGAAAGAAAAACCCATGATCTGTTCACATATCCAGATGAGAACCCCTACGATTAGATATCTATTTTCTTCTTTTTCTCCACCATTATTTTCTTCCCTTTTCTACCATTTTTACACAAACAGATTAAAAAGCACACAGACTCAACTTTCATCTAGTTATGGTGGGATTTCTTTGAGGTGACCTCTAGTGACCCTCCTTCCTCTTTCCTCGTTCACAGGTTGAATAATACTCATTCATATTCATTTATCTACGTTTAGACTCTAGATTCTAAACCTGCGCCCCTTCAACCCAGACCCTAACCAACAGACCCCACTTCATTGCTTCTGAAATATTGTTTTAATCCCAAATAACTGTCATGTTCGACTATCTATTAATCTTCTGAACACGAATTGGTGTTCATTACGTATAAATTCTTGATAGACAACGTGTTATTTTTTTTCACGATTGGTACAACTAAAAATCGAATCGGGCCTTGTATATGGAAGCGATTGGAATGATTGAAGCTTTGAAATTCATAGTGAAATAAGGCTCCCCATCTGATTCAACTAAATGCAAGATCGATTAGGGCTTTAGACTGTTTTTAGACTTGGATTTTCATGGTGTTGGTAACCGCCGGCGGTGGTGGTTGAAATTTGTTTTCTGGGAAATTCAAAAGGAGAGAGAGAGAGAGAGAGAGAGAGAGAGAGAGAGAGAGAGAGAGAGGGGTAGTGGGGGTAGGGTTGGTGTGTTTTTTTTTAATTATTTAAATTAATAATAGGTTAAAAGAAAATTGAAAAAGAAAATAGAAAGTGTATTTCAGTCTTTTTATATGCCCCAAGGACAGATTTGTAGCGTTTCGAAAACCTTTGTGACCATAACGGTGAAAGTCCAATACTTGGTCCTAATGTGAAAGATTTGGTAAACCACAGAGACCAAAACTGTAATGAACTCTTCTTTTTTTTTTTATCGTCCATGGTTATTAAGATATGCCTGTATATAACAATATTATCCAATTATGGACATTATAATCGCATTTCTTCTGATATTGATTTTTGCAAAGATCCATATAGTTTGTATTCAAATGAAAATTTCTTTTTAAATTCCTCATTAAAATTTAAAAAACTCTTACATCTATATAACTCTTATAATAGAGACCATTGAAATGATGTGATTCAAGATAACTCATATACTAACACCACATTCATTTGAAACTCCCACTACAACTCAAGAGTTTTCTCATTTATATGTACTTAATATTTGCAACTCAAGAGTTTTTAAGCTATGATTATTAATTAGTAATGACTTTTTATTTTCCTCATTCATACACATTGTAACTTCTATTAGTAGTATATAAGTAAATTTTGCTCACAAAAAAGATACATGTGTTTGAAGAGATTTGTTATTCGAATATGAAGAGTTGAAAAAGTTACTTTGTGCTTTTATAAGATCATCTATATATTTAAATCATACTTGCTTCTCTTTTCTTTTTGGTTACTCACACATTCGTTTCTCATGTTTTTTTAGATTTTGTTATGTAGAGTGCATGAAAAAGAAAAATAAGGTGAAAATATGTAAACTTATATGGGTTAAAATTTTTTATGTAATTTATTTGTATATAGTTCGTTTTTCTAAATTTTTAGAGAACATTTCTATTCATATTCTTATAATTGATATTATGTTGTCATGTTTTTTTGCACATTATGATTGTCATGATTGATATTATGATTGCTACTTTTATGATTGATACTATGTTGTCATGTTTCTCTAAAAAAAGAACCTTTCTATTCATACATTTATGTTTTTGTTTTTTTATGTTTCTATTTTAGTTTTTAGCACAATGATATCGTGTTTATATGTATTTTGAGAGAATTGTATTTTAATTGTTTATTTCATTTTCAACTTTACTTATTAAAACTAATTGTTATATACATAAATTTCATGGTTAAATACATGTAATAAGAAGAGAAGTTGTTGATGAATGTGTGACTAACAATGTTAAACTTATGATAAATCAATAGTATAATTGACTTTATTGATGTGTTACTTAATAGGCTCTACATATAAATGAACACTAAAATATTCAAATCATGCTTCACTTCTATTTTTAGTCACTCATACTTTTGTTTCATATTTTTCAGATTTTGTTATCAAGTGTGCGTGAAAAAATATTAATATTATATTGTCATCGTGTTTGGTCGTTCATGTTTCTATTATAACTTTTAGTACAATGATGTCGTGTTTATTTGTATTTTGAGATAATCATATTTTAATTGTTTGTTTCATTTTTAACTTTACGTATTAGAAGTAATTGTTGTATATATGGCTTCCATGGTTAAATAAATGTAATAAGAAGAGATATTTTTGATAAACATGTGTCTAAATTTCATCGGTATAAACCATTAATGAGAGTGTTAAAAATAATATTATTTTACTCATGTGTTATGTTGTGATTTATAAAAAAACACATGAATACTTGAAGAGATTATTGAAAAAATAAATAAAGTAGATCAATAAATAATTGTTCTTGCATTTGTAATAAAAATATAATTTAATAATTTAATTTGATTGAAATGAATGATTTTAAAAAATACTTAGTAAATCATACATATAATATACTTACATTTGATTAAATTGAATAGTTTTTACAAAATACTTGATCATATATTATAATTATCTTCTAATAAATGAAGTTCCTAATATATAAGTATATTTTACAATTACCTACATATTATAATTATTAATAGAGGTATTTTTACTTCAATCACATTTATTTAAAACTCTTATGACTTTTCATGTTCTTTTTAATAATAATGTTAACGTTAGTTTATAATCAACATATTATGATAAACTGTATATTATAATGATATTATCAATTGAATCATGGTTATTCATTTTAAATAAATATTAGTTTTTAATTGTTTAAAATAGATGATGAAACATGATTTTAATTTTATTGTATATGTAATTTTTAGAATTAAATGTACGTACAAACACACTTTTAGTATGTTTATTAAATCAATACAAACATTATCATTAGTTTGTAATTGTAAATATTATGACAAAGTTAGATATTATAATGATATTATCATATTAATTAAGGCATTTTATTTTAGTTAAACATTAGTATTTAGTTGTGTAAGTGTTGACAATAAAAATATGTTAGTTCATTACCAATAAGTCTAAAAACTTCCACAATACAGATTCCAGCTATACTATGATTTCTTTTTTTATTTTAACTATTATCCTGAAATTTTTTATTGTTTATTTATTATTATATTATTAAACTAATTATTTCTTTACTTTTTATTTTTTTTAGAACGAATGTCTTGATATAAGATAATTCATTAGTGATGCATCAACTTTATGTTTCTTATATACAATTGTTAGTACATACCAGATAACAATGATTTATATATTTTTTAACAAAACATATGTATTATTATTCTAACTACATAATTTTGTTCCTGCGCAACGCGCGGGGATTCGCCTAATTATTTGAATATAAGCTATATGATACCATCTTTTTACCATGCATCGGCTCCGCCCCTACTGCATTAGGGACCAGTATTAAATATCATCGAAAAGAAAAGATGGACCAAAGTCATTTAACCACTTAATTATAGTCCTTTTGTAAAAAAAGAAACTATTATACTTGTTTAGATAAGAAAAAGAATGCTATTATAGAAATTTCCAGTATATTCAAATGGTTATTTTGTTATAAAAATAAATATTAGGTTGTTATGATCGACCACGTTTACATAACCTAACTTTGTTGAATTTTCTACTACGTGTATAGTTGGCAAAGTAAAAAGATTTGTATGTTTTTTTAACAACAAAACCACGTGAGAAAGAAAACCCACCAGCAGGTGGTAACAAGAAAGTATAATGGACCGTCTAACTTAATACTCCGAGCAGGTGGTAACACAGAGATAGAGAAGGAATTATGTATATTTTTTTCTTAATGGACCGTCTAACTTAATACTCCGAGCAGGACTCTAAGCGAATCGAACGTTCATGAACTGTTCGGCGGAAAGTTCGTTTATATTTGTGTATTTAATAAATGAATGAATATAAACACAAATTCCCGTTTGTTTTGTTAAATGAATAAACATGAACACAAATGAACATTCGTTTATGTTTGTTTATTTAAATTCATTTTATGTTATATATGTTCGATTATATTTGATTACATTACAATATTATATGTTACTTTACGTTTATATATGTTCAATTGTGCTTGTTTATCTATGTTTGTTTATGTTTTTTCGTTTATGTTCGTTTAGCATGTTCACGAACATAAACGAACAAATATGAACAAGATAATTTGTTAAACAAACGAACTTGAACAAGAAAACTCGTTTGTTTATCCGTTCGTGTTCGTTCGTTGTTCGGCTAACTTAAATGAACGAACATGAAAAATCTCTCGTTCATGTTCGTTCGATTCGTTTACGGCCCTAACCCAACCGTTGAAAAGATAAACATATGATTATTACTTTAAATGATTATCGCGGATCTTAAATACACTTCCGTCCTAAGTTTCTTATCCGTATATTGATTAAAGATGATATCCATAACTTTTAGTATGTCGTAGACACGTACAACGTATACAATTTTAAAAGGTATATATAATTATACCTCATTAAATACAACCTTTATAGGTTAGATAGGACATGTTCCAATGATTAGATGGAAAAGTAGGAAGCATGTTGTTGTCATCTTGTGCGAATTTAATATGGAAGAAAACTCAATTTGATGCCTTCCGGTTTTGGTTTTTTCACCAACCATACTTACCAAATCATATTAATATATGGATATCAATTAAATCAGTTAATTAAATTTTAGGCCGGAACTAAACTTTTGGAAGCTAAAAATTATATTCCTTCTCGCAATTTAAAATACTTTTATAGATGCAAAATTGCTTGTTTATGTATAGTTGAATTTATGTTCTTTTAAAAAAGCATATCTGTACGTCTTTCTTGTAGCATTAATGTCATCAATGATAGTAACCTCTTTGGCGTAGCGATTCGTCATTAGTGACCGTTCGTGACGTAGAAATGCACATTAGTAATAAACGATTACAAGTTGACAGCGAATAAATGACAAAATAAGTGATGAAGAATTATAATTAAAGCACAAACAGAAAATTTATGGAAAAATATGTTATACCTTAAATACCAAAGTGTAACTATTAAAAACTTAAGCTACCAAGCCATTATATATCGATTATGTATGTAAGGGTATACATGTGATTTGAAGTTTTACAATAATATATGCGTAATTATAAAAATTTACAAGGAATTAGACGAAATTTTCCTTAAAAACATACCCAATTTATACTTGAGAGAAAGACCAATGTAACTATTGATCATTTCCTGCACAATAATAAAAAGATAGCGAAATTATCGTATATACCATATTTTTGTAAATGAAATCTACAAAGTTCGCAAGTCATCTGTGAAATCATTAAAACAACATTGTTTTGATGATTTTTGTAGATGGTCAGCAAAATTCGTAGATGTTAAATGTGAAAAATGGGTCCTATTTGAAAAAAGAATTACTTTTTTTCGTAGATAATCATCTGATAAAATTCAGGCTTCATTTGCAAAAACAAGGCTTCGTCTGGGAAAATTATTATTTTTAAAGTTTTTTGTATTAGAGCCTTCAAAAACCATTTCCTTACAAAAGAAAGCCAAAAAATGAATTTTGGATATTTACGGATGAAATTTGGATCTTTGCATATGGTCATCCGTGATTTTTTTAATTCTTTGTTCTAATGGGACCGTTTTTTCGCATGGCATTTGCGAAATTCACAGACCATCTAGGATAATCATTAAAACAATGTTGTTTTGATGATTTCATAGACGATCTGTAAATTTCACATATACCATCTGTGAAAATATGGTCTATAATTATGATTTGGCTAATTTTATATTTTTTTTGGAAAGTGGTCAACAATATTAGTATTATTTGTCTTTTTCTCTTTATACTTCGAACTACTTTGCTAATAAGAAATCATGTTTTAATAAGTTTACTAGATATTATTTGAATAAGTTCTTTTGTTATTGGATGGAGTTAGTTCTATGTGGTAGACTCTAAAATGTACAATGTTATAAGAGGAACAAATTAATTATGATTGCTAGTCTCACTATTTAGATACTTAAATTAATGATAACATTAGGACAATTATAAAAGTTTCTCTGTAAGTTTATATCGACTAACTCAATAGTAGCCAACTCAGACTAACTCTAGCCTTAGTTAGTTTTAGATAAGGATTTCCTTTTGCATTTTGTAAATATCGAAATAATAGTTAGTCTGAACTGACAATCTCTCCAAGTTAGGTAGCATGTGATCCATCTTATCGACTATTCATGATCAGTTTTGTTGAGGAGTGTATATTGACACCTTGTTAAGACTCCTCAGCAAATCGGATTAGTCTTTCAACAGTCATGGTCAGTTTACTCAAGTTAGTATATAAAGGGACTGCTAATTTGAGATAAAAGAAGAGGTTAAGTCTCACAAGGAATGTAAATTCCTATTTTCATATAAGGAAAAGTTCTTAATTCACACTTAGAATATGTTTAATTTCTTTATAAATAATCTAAAAGTGTTAAGATCATTAAAACTTGATCATAAGATCGTGAAAAGGTTCTTAGGTTCACTCATTCCCAATTAGGAAGATACCATTATTGTCCTTAAAATTTGAGAAAATCTCAAAATGTTAACTTTGAGAGTTTATTGTGTGTCCTCCTTAACCATGAGCAAACTAAAGCTCAAAAAATCTTCAATAAGAGTTAAAAAGGATATTTACAAGGGCACTTAAATTACTCTCGTGTCAAGGAGTTTAAACAAAATCAAATACATTATGAATTAATATGAATCTAAATAAACAAAAGGAAATTCATCCGATGAAGATTTTTCCATCACAATTAAAGCCCAAGTATCTAAGACAACTTTTCTTACCAAAAAATTTTAAAACCTTACACCAAAGGTAAAATGGTTAGAGGATATGGCCAAAAGAGGTTGAAACTGTATATTTCTACTAATAAAGGTAAGCAAAAAGCTACTTCTGATGCTACTATACAAAATGTTTTATTTGTTGAAAAATAGGCCAATTAGCAGTTGAGCATTGAGTGAAATTGGCACTCAAACCTCGAAATGATGAAAAGTATTGTTTACAAAATTTCATAACTAGAATGACTAGAATGAATAAAGACTATCAGAGGAGGATGAAGAATTTTTATTGTCAAATGTATTACATGCCTTATAATGGGGATGAGAGAGACTTCGATAATTATATGAAAGAAGCTACTAATAATTGTCTTTCTTTTTTTTTGGGTAAAGAGGACGGTACCTCTGGCAAATTTTATTAATAAAAAGAATAAATACAATTGAAGGCTGGGGACTCCCCACCTAAGAAACGACAAAAACCCATTGGGACATGCCCCAGTGGACAACAAGGCTATACTAGGAACCAAAACAGATTTTGGAACCAGAAAACATAACAGGAACATAAAAAGCAAACATCCTGCAAAAAAACAAACAATATAGGTAGAGAAATATATAGTGGAAATGATGGGATATGAGAGAATAATGGACCACAGTGGAAAATAGGAAGTACATCTGTCAACGTTAGGAGAGGGACCAGATCCTTTTAGCCAAAATAACATTAATGGAAGGTTTCATAGACAGACTCATCAGTCTACTACGGACATCATCAATAATAGACCTGACAACAGCATGATACGTGTTTCTCTTATTTTTAAAAATTCGGTTATTTCTTTCCTGCCAAATGTGGTAGATAGCTCGCGCAAGCACAAGTCTTCGGATAACGGACCAGACATTCTTACCTTTAGAGATGGGCTTGAGAAGATTGATGATATCCGACCAGCAATTTGTGGGGAAGGAGAGGTTCATAACATGCTGAAGATCATGCCAAACCATAGAAGGGAAAGAACATTCAAAGAAAAGATGAGGAAGGGAATCGGAACAATCGCTGTAGAAGGCACAGATGAGGTTGGGAGAACCAAACAACTCCCAGCTTCTGATTTTATCATGGGTCTTGAGTCGATCTTTGAGAGCAACCCACAGAATGAAGGCATGTCTAGGGATATTCTGGGAGAACCAAACAAGATGATACCAGTCGACAGGCTGCTCCGCAGGGCGGATAGAGTGCCAGACAGAACGGACCGAAAAAGGATAGACCTTACCGTCGCAAATCTCCAGAGGAGTTTATCAGGAACGGACGTGGAAAGAGAAGGGGGTTATGAGAAAGGAGAATCGGGTGGGAGTCCTGCCAGCAATGGGGGCGCACCCAACACCCGTTGAGGACAATGTCAGCAACCTTAGAATCAGGAGTGAAGCCGGCATTATGGATGTTACGGGCAGATAAGAACTTAGAGAGGGGACCAGCAGGATGCCAGTTATCGAACCAAGCAGACGTAGAGCAGCCATCACCAACCTTGGAGACAATAAAGTCCCTGATCTTACCCCGCATGTCGAGGATATTGCGCCAGGCATAGCCCGTACCGCGCTTCTTGGGGGCATCCCAGAAGTTACGCTCACAGAGGCGGTACGAGTGGATCCACCTGACCCAAAGAGAATCCTTATTAGAAAGGAGTCTCCAGGCATGGGAAGCCATAAGGGCAATATTCCAAACAGCAAGGTTACGAATACCCAGACCACCATGGGTCTTAGGGAGACACACAGTTTTCCATGAGACTTTGGCTTTACCACGCTTCATCTCACCGTTGCACCAGAGGAAACCCCTAATGAGTTTCTCAATCTCGTTAGAGATAGATTTAGGGAGAATAAAAACGGAAGCCCAATATATTTGCATGGAATAAAGGACAGAGAGGATGAGCTAGAGACGACCGGCAAAAGAGAGAGACTTGTTCTTCCAGTCGTTAATCCTGCATTTGACTTTATCAACAAGGCATTTACAGTCCTTGTGGACAAGACGAGTGGTGATGAGAGGGACGCCAAGGTATCGGACAGGGAAAGATCCCTCCGGAAACCTAACAATACAATCAATGGAAGCTCTGCGCCTCTCACCAATATTACAGTAGAAAGCTTCACTCTTCGCTTCATTAGGGTGGAGCCTAGAGACCCTAGAGAATTCAGCAAGAGAGTCAAAAATGACACGAACCGAAGATGTATCGCCTTGACTGAAGAGAAGAAGATCATCGGCAAAGCATACATGGGTGGTACTTTGCTCCTCACATTGCCGATGGAATTTAAAACAATCGGAGTCAGAGATGTTTCTTTTGATCATAAGGTTAAGCACCTCCATGACAAGAGTGAAGAGATAGGGAGAGAGGGGGTCACCCTGACGGATGCCCCTTTGACCGTCGAAGAATCCGTGCATATTACCATTGATACTCACAGAGTAAGCAGCAGTGGTGACACACGTCATGATCCAGTCAATCATACGAATGGGGAAACCAAACCCAAACAAGATGGTGCGAAGAAAAAACCAGTCAACTGTATCGTAAGCTTTTTGGATATCGACTTTAAACGCACACCTGGGGGGACCACGATGACAATGATAATCACGCATGAGCTCCTGGACAAGAAGAACATTGTTAGTGATAAGGCGCCCTGGAATGAAAGCCGATTGGTTTTCATCAACGAGAGAAGATAGGTGGTTCTTGATACGAACTGCAATGATCTTGCTGATACATTTGTAAACAACGTTACAACAGGCGATGGGGCGAAAATCAGTGACTTTAGACGGCGAGTCAACCTTAGGGATGAGAGCAAGCACGGTGTTGTTGAGGGATTTAAGGAGTTTACCAGAAGAGAAGAACTCCTTAACCGCCGAACAGACATCTGACCCCACGATATCCCAAGCAGACTTGAAGAACTTAACCGTGAAACCATCTGGGCCGGGCGCTTTATCATCTCCCATCTGGAACAAGACGCACTTAACCTCCTCATCCGTATCAGGAGTAAGCATGGCGTCAGACTGAAGAGGGGAGAGCTTATTAGAGAAGAGGGAACACGGGTCACGAATAGCAAGGGAGGGGTGGGCTGCGCCCAAGAAAGTTTGAAAGTGAGAGACGAACAGATTGGGGAGGGCATCCCCAGAGATCCAGTTGCCCTGGTCATCCTGGATGGAGTCGATACGATTGCGAGAATTACGGCTTTTAACAGACTTGTGGAAGAAAGCAGAATTTTTATCACCCTCACGAAGCCAGTCAACCTTAGCCTTCTGTTTCAGGAACCTCTCTTCATCCAGGCAAGCTTCATTATAAGCGAAAAGGTACATGCATTGTTCGTCACGGAGAGCCCTATTGAAAGGGTCCCGATCCAGAGCAATTTGAACTCTATCAAGCTCAGTACGAAGAGAGATAACCTTAGAGAAGAGGTTGCCCTGACTACGTAGCAGCTTACGCAAAGGCGCTTTCAGATTTTTCAGGTTTTGGAAAATCTTATACATATGATGGCCGGGGATATCAGGATCCCAAGAAGAAGCAACGACATGCTTAAACTCGTTCTTATAGGTCAGAAAATTAGGGAACTTGAATGGTTTAGGCTTGAACGGGGATCTGAGGGGGAGAGAAAGCACAGTAGGGGAATGGTCAGACGATTGGTAAGGGAGAAAAGTGACCGAAGCATAGGGGAAAGAAGCAACGAAGCGCGGATTACCCATGACACGGTCAAGCTTCTTAAGAATGCCATCGTAACCGTTAGGAGACTTGGTCCATGTATAGAAGAGACCTTTGAAATTAAGGTCCTCCATCTCAATCCGATTCACACACTTCCTGAAATCATCCATGCCACGAGAGATACCAGACGCCCCAGCGGTGCTATCTTTCATGTCAAGAGCAACATTGAAATCACCCAACACGATCCAGGGGGCATGAACGTTAATTGTCTTTCTTTAGGCTAGAACTCATCCTCTATGTATTGGGTCATGAACGTTAAGCTTTGTTCCGATAAGGAAATCATTCAAAAGTTTTAATACTTATGGATGTACCTAATGTTTCTTATTTTAGGTATGATAAAATTAAATATGCATTTTCAGTTTTATAACTTAGTAAGGCAATTGGAGACAATAAGTCAGCTTTTGATGAATGATGTTCTTGCAAATAAAGTCAAATGATAAAAATTGAATAAGTATAATAATTTTGTTAATAAATTTGTTAAGGTGACTACAAATTGGTTCATTTCAATAGAAAAAGGTTGAAAAAACAAATTAAAGATGGTTAATTGACTCTTAATGTTTAAAATCATCAATGATGATTGCATTGCTGTATCTATGATGAAAACCTTAAATTTGAATTAATTGATGAACCTAATTATATGAATTTGGAAAATCATAAAAGGAAAGTTGGAAGAGATTATGTAATCTAATTACTATGTTGAAAGCGATGATGATAATGCATGTTCTATATTCAAAATCTTTGATCAATGATAATATATTATAATTGAGTAGTTTATCTAAAACTGGCTAGGCCATTATCATTTGAAAATATATAATCTTATGGTATTCACATAGTTCTTGTACTTACAAAAACTATTAAACATTTAAAATGAATTCCTAAAATTAACAAATGTTTAAATAGAAATCTTTAATGAAAACCATCTTTATACAGAGGAAGCCAGTTCAATTTGACAGATTAACCTATCAAAAGGTAAATGTTGCTTGCACCGAAAATGACCATTTCAAAGGAGCTTCAATACTTTTACCATAACGTGCATATAGAAGATCGTATTGCAAAACTGGCTAGACAAGTATAGATGTTGGTTTCTCAAAGTGATAAATAAAACTTATTGATGATTTCAAAAAGGATGCATTTGTTCCAAACGAGTTAAAATTAGTTCATAGCAAAACTATTAATTGAAAATCAAAAGGCTTAAATAACTAGAAAATGTCTCAATTGCGATAATAAATACCAAATGTCTAGTCAGTATATAATGTAAATACATACTAAAAAATCCAAACCTATCAAAACTAATACTGTTATCAAAGGTGGAATAATGTTTATATTCTAACAAAATGAATTGTTGAAGGACTAGTCCTTAAGACATTAGTGTCAATGAGAAGAAAAAAAATAAATCCATTAATTGCATTACATCATTTCTAAGTAGAATGGATAAAAGTAAGTGTTTCAGTCAAACCCCATCTCTAAATGGGTTTTAAAGATATTATGATCTAGTTACTTACTATATAGGTTATAATGGTCATGTGTTTACTTACTATATATGTTATAATGGTCACTTCTAACTCTTAAGGTGTTATATTTATTATGTATTTGGCAAGTCCAATGTATTCCTATGACTTTATTTGATAGAATTGTATTAATCAATATATAAGTTTAGTTTTAGTGAAAACATACTTTATTAGTTAATCTGATTTGTTAGGTATTTAAACAAGCTACAACTGCTTTTTTTAAGTAACAGTTTCAGTAAAATCAAATATACAAAAGAGTGATTTTAATATGCCACCACAAGGGTTTAGTTATATACCTTCCTTCATCAACCTTTTACTTCACTTGATTTTGATTTAGCTTCATCTTTCCTAATCTTTCATTCATATGATATCAAATAAATACCATATCTAGTTTTATAATAAATGCAATCATTTTGTTATCCCACTTACATGCATCATACTTTTTATTCAAAAAATTCATTTCTTTATTCCATCCTGGCACTTTAAATTTTGTTGATGATTTCCCTGGTAAATGTTTAGCATTTGGAAGTCTAATGATGATAAGCCAACCAATTTTGTTACGACGCCTAATGCAATGTGAGATCTAATGCTTAAACTAACTTTTCTTTAACCAAATAGATAAAAATCAGTAGACGTAGTGTATAAATTAGCAACTAAGCTTAGCTAGTTTAATGCCAACTAACTTGAGATTATTAGTTCGTTGCTAAAGTGTGTTCTATTTTAGCTAATGTTAGTTACATCAAGAATAGAAACACTTATATTATTGCTAATCTTTCTACAGCTCTCAAAAAATGGTTTCATTTGTCTACCAATCTCTACTGCATCCGTAGAGTTGTACAATCTATAAATAAAGTGTTGTCCATAATGGTACTAGGTATTAGTGGAAAGGCACCCCTTCAACCATATATTAATAATTTTAGTCCCGTATGGGATAAAATATGCATTTTAATTTTAGAGTAGAAGGTGTGCGTGTCGGGATTCGATCACATAAACATATAATCATATGCAGCGGAAGACTAACAAGATCAAATCACAGATTATCCATGAAAAGAGTTCAAGATCATGCAGTTCATAACAATTATTGCAACAAAACATAAACAGAATGTACCTCAGGATTATCTCCTTCCTTGAATATGATGAACAACATCTTGCAAAGGATGAACAGGATCCAAAGTGTGAATCCCTCTAATGACTCATACACAGGAACACCAGAAAACCAGACACATTAGAATTTCCACTTAGGAAAAGAAGGCAGAAGATTAAAACCCTAGAGAGGGATTGATTTCGCCAAAGGGGGGAGGGAGAAGGGAATTGGAGGCTCCTTTTGAGGCCAATGGGATGATTAGGATTGAACCCCAAGGCCTGTATTTATACTAAATGGGTAGGGTTCCAAACTTGAGGAGCCTTTTGGCGGCCACACCGCCTGGACTTGTAACTATTAATTAACTCTTTAATTAATTACAATTAAATCCCTTGAAAATTAATTTCTCCAAATTAAATTGTTAATTAATTGCCAATTAATTTCTAATTAATTTATCATGTCCATGATAAATTAATAAACTAATTTCTAATTTAGTTTCTGATTAATTTATTTCTCAATAAATTAATAAACTAATTTATCCCTATCTCCCTTCCCTCTCTTTCTAGCATATGGTAAAATTTTTCTCCATCCAATGTCTCTTTCACTCTCTCTTTCGGGTTCATCCTTGCTGAAGGTAACACCAACAATTAAGTTGCTTGTACCAAAAGCAACAAACTTTACCAACTTGGTTTGAGGAATATTCGACCACAAGAAACGTGACCACTTCATTCACAAGCTTAGATCTATGCTTTGAGGTGCGACTACGTTAGAGGGGCTCTACTTAAAGCCCTCAAATCATCCAAGATCAATGCAAGAATTGTCTAGAAAGGTATGAAACCTAAATATTGCTTTTATGTTTAAAGTTGTTTGCAACTTTTTGTTGAACATGTGATCCTCTCTTTGATTTTAGATCTCGTTTTGATTTTCGGCTTTCATTGCATTTATTTTCTGAACATGTTTTCTAAACACAACAATGCCAAGCATTCCAAAAAAGCGTTGTCCATTTTTTAATATAATAACAACACTTCGACTACAACTATTATGACTCACTTAAATGCATTAATGGTTCCTATTCCAAGTTACTCCATGAGTTTTCAGTCAAATTATCCTCTTCTAAACTCCTTTTTAAGTTAATTGTGATGATTTCATGCTTTATAACGTCGTGCTTTCACATATGATCTCATTAAGATTCTTGGAAGATCATAAATTCAAATCGCAAATGTTGATGCATATAACTCATCCCTTTCAATATTTAAAATAAATATGTTGAAATAAGGTAAACATATGCTTAAAATGTTGTAGAAGAGTTATACATTAAGTTGAGAGTCTAAAATAATGGTGGGTGTTTATATTTTGTTGTTAAAGACAAAGGTTAAGGAATTGCAATGATTGGATAGACGTTGATGACAAGAGTTTTTGTATGAGGAATAAAAGAATGATGAGGTTATAAGAGCTATTAAGGAGTTTAGAGATACGTATTGAGGAATCATAGTTTGATGGTGAATGATTTCTTGATTTAACCTATTATCATTGTGTTGTATTTGGAATGAGTGGTCTTCCAACAATGAGCCAGTTTTGCTAAAAATCACATGCCAGTTAATGATGATTTTGTTTAAGATGATGATGTTGCTCCATTGAGATTTAATAAGAAAGTCTTAAATTGTTGAAAATACCAGTAAAACTAACATCATCCCCGAGGTTTATTTCTTGAACCAACTGAACCCTTTATTTATTCAAAAATCTTTACTATAGTTGATTAATATATTTCCTAACTACTTGGGGATCTTTTCCAAGAAATCATGGAACAAAAAGAAGGAGATGCATTAGCTGCTAGGAAAATTTCAAAAGAAAAAAAAGAACCGATGTTATTTCCATATAGTTATAAGGAAGTTAACATTTTAGGGAACATCCAAATGGTGACATGATGTGGTTTAATGATCACTCTATTTCCCTTGAAAATTTTAATGCTAATATTTCAACATATAAAGGCAAAGAGGATGGAAGAAATACATATGCATTTGATCAAAAGGCGAAACATGGTGAAGAGAGTCAACAAAGACCTAAAATTCTACTAAAAGGTATATAATATGCGTATTGAACATAGTAAGATTACTATTCTAGCATTTTGAGAGATATGATAGAAAATTTTGAAGGGTTTTATGCAAATCAATGAACTAAATCCTAAGTTCGCATGAAACCTAGGAGGATCTATGTTTTCTTCTAATTAAACATATAACAAAATCCTAAAGGCACGGAAAAATAATCTAAAAGAAGAGAATTAGAAAAACTAACCTTTTAGTGTTTATTGGAAGCAAAGCAACAGAAATCTCTTGCCTCAAATGCAGTCACACCCAAGCCAGGAGAGTGGTCGAAATCTTCAGAGAGAGTCAGGGTAAAAATCGCAGGTTATGAGGGTCTGAGGCTCCCTATTTATAGCCTCCAGCAGATGACCAGATAAACCTTAAGAGATAAGCCTTTTTTGAATTCAAATTAAGATAAGCCTTTATCTTAATAATTCAAACCATAATTATCTTTATTATTAAAATCAAAATCTATATATTACCATATATATATTTCGCTGGCCACTCACTCACTTAAACTGTCACTTACTCAACTATTGAATAATTATAGTTTTAGTCCCTGCACCTTTAATTAATTAATTTAATCGCCAAATTAATTCCAATTAATTTCTAATTAATTAATATAGTTTCTAATTAATATATTATCACTCTAATATACTAATAAACCATATATTTAATTTCTATTGATTTATAAATCACATAATAAATCAATCTCTCTCTCTAATAAACTTTCTACCAAACCTCCTACTATGAGGGCAACCCAAATGGACTATGCTACTATTAATTAGGTAAATACTAATTATTAGTCATGGCTTAGACACCTAATCCAACAGTCTCCCACTTGGATAAGTCTATGACTATAATTACCAATTTAGCCTCTAATTAATTAGCAACTGTAACTTCCTAGAAACCGCTGCCAAACTCTGACTTAGTCAGTTCTGTCCATAGATAAGTGATCAGATGATCCTCCGTCCAACAAGATATTTTCAGACTCAAGACATTGATTAAAATCAATCCTGGTTTGATTCTCTGTTTCCCGATTTCTGATTTACATATGACTTTAAGACTACTAATTGAGCATATCTATTTAGTCCTAGTTGGCCAACCGTTTCAGTCAACTCCAAAATCATCGAGAGGCCTACAAATATATATTTCCCGACAGGGTCAAGGGACGAATAAGCTTTAACTCATATATTTGTGTCTTTTACTAGTCAAATCTTTCACAACAACACGTTTTATAACATCGCGTTACCGATGCGTTTTCGCATTGTCAATGAACAACCGCTTGGTAAAACATAACTTATATGTCTCTACTTAAAGATCAAAAGATATTATCGTCTCAACTTACTCCCTAAAAGTATGAGCGATCTTATATGTTTTATAACATCGCGTTCCCTATTTCTAAGTACTCATGAAAGTTGTAGCAATCTTATTGCTATGTCTAACTCCTTAGACAATCTACCAGCCAATTCATGACAGCCTTCGTTCATACTTACTCCCTAAAAGTATGAGCGACTGTGGACATTTGAATAATCAGAATTACTCAGGAAGTAAACATGCAAAATGAAACACAATGATAAACAATCAACAAAAGGCAGTATCAAATACTCATCAACAAAACTATATTATTAACTCACCAAAGTCAATTACATTTATATTGTAATAAGTTTCAATCCTATATAATTACAAAAACTAATATCATCTCTTAATCCTATGCGCCGCGCATGCTGATTGTGCTTAATCCTACTCAGAGTCTTTGTCAAGGGATCTGCAGGATTATCTTCTGATGATACCCTGTTCACTAGGAGGTGACCTTCTTCTACTCTATGTATTATGTAGTGGTACTTTCTGTCGATGTGTCTGGACTTTCCATGATCTCTCGGTTCCATCGTCAAAGCAACCGCTCCTTCGTTATCGCAGAATAGTTCCATGGGCTCCTGAATACTCGGGATTACTCTAAGGTCACCGATAAAGTTCTTCAGCCAAGCCGCTTCCTTTGCCGCTTCACTCGCTACTATGTACTCTGATTCACAAGTAGAATCAGCCATCGTCTCTTGCTTGGAACTTTTCCAAGTCACTGCTCCCCTATTCAAAAGAAAAACCTAGCCCGACTAAGACCGACCATTGTCTCTATCTGTCTGAAAGCTGGAATTTGTATACCCGTCAACCCTCAAGGTATCACTGCCACCAAGGACTAAAACAAAATTCTTTGTCCTCCGCAGATACTTGAGTATGTTCTTAACAGCTGTCCAATGTGCCCTTCCAGGGTTTCCCTGTTACCGACTGACCATGCTCAGGGAAAAAGCCACGTCAGGTCGAGTACATGTCATAGCGTACATGATCGCCCCCAAGCCGAAGCGTAAGGTACCCGACTCATGTCAGCTATCTCCTCGTCTGTACTCGGACTCTGAGTCTTACTCAATTTGGCATTACTTTGGATAGGTAGCTCTCCCTTCTTGGAATTTTCCATACTAAACCTCTTTAGTACCTTTTCCAAGTATGTACTCTGAGTAAGTCCAATTAGTTTCTTCTTCTTATCTCTCAATATTCTTATCCCGAGAATATAGGCAGCCTCTCCTAGATCTTTCATGGCGAAACACTTCCCAAGCGAAGACTTGACATCTTGCAAGGTTGGGATGACGTTTCCCATGAGCAGTATGTCATCAACATACAGCACGAGAAAAGTGACTATACTCCCACTAGCCTTGACATATACGCAGGACTCATCCTCGCTCCTAGAGAAACCAAACTCTTTGACTCTCTCATGGAAACAAAGATTCCAGCTGCGAGAAGCTTGTTTCAATCCGTAGAAGTTTGTTTCAATCCGTAGATCGATTTATCAAGCTTACACACTTTATTAGGATACTTGGCATTGACAAAACCCTCTGGCTGATTCATGTAAACATCTTCAGTCAACTTCCCATTAAGGAAAGCGGTTTTGACGTCCATCTGCCAAATTTCATAATCATGAAATGAAGCTATGGCTAGCATAATCCTAATAGACTTTATCTTGGCCACTGGTGAGAAGGTCTCATCATAGTCAATCCATGGGGTTTGAGTAAAGCCCTTCGCAACCAGTCTTTCCTTGAAAGTGTGTACCTTTCCATCCATGTCGGTCTTCTTCTTGAAGATCCACTTGCACCCGACTGTCTTTTGACCCTGTACATTGTCAACCAAGTTCCAAACTTGATTGTCATACATTGACTTGATCTCGCTGTCCATTGCCTCTTCCATTTGGCAGACTTAGGGCCCGCCATCGCTTCCCGGTAGTTAACGGGTTCATCCAAATTTATCAGTGTCCTATCACTGACAAACGTATCTTCATCCGTAGTTATATGGAATCCATAAAACTCGGGTGGCATGCTAACTCTACTGGCGTGCCTAAGAGGTAAGGATATATCAGTCGGACCAACAGGAACTTCTTCCTCTTGTTGGTTGCTAGTTTCTCCTAAGGTTGCATTATCTGGTGTCTCTTGAATTTCTTCAAGATCAATGGTACTCCTATTGTCCTCTTTGAATATGAGTTCTCTCTCTCGAAAGACTCCTCGTCTAGCTACAAAGACCACGTCCTCGCTTGGTCTGTAGAACAAGTATCCAAAAGACTATTTGGGGTATCCAATGAAGATACACCTCTCGCTTCTCTCTGCGAGTTTGTCGTGAGTCACTCGTCTAACGAAAGCCTCACAACCCCAGACTTTGATATGTGCTAAACGAGGGAACTTTCCATGTCCACATCTCATGAGGTGTTTTAGCAACCTTCTTAGTTGGGACAAGATTGAGGATGTGGGCGGCAGTCTCTAAGGCATACCCCCAAAAGTGGATGGGAAGTGAAGCTCGACTCATCATGGAACGAACCATGTCTAATAGGGTTCGGTTACGCCTCTCGGCAACACCGTTTAACTGTGGTGTCCGAGGAGGTGATAACTGTGAAACTATTCCACATTCCTTAAGATAGTCTAGGAACTTGATACTAAGATACTCACCGCCTCTATCGGATCTGAGCATCTTTATCTTCCTGCCCAATTGATTCTCAACTTCATTTTTGAATGCTTTGAACTTTTCAAAGGTGTCTGACTTGTGTTTGATTAAGTAGATATACCCATATCTACTAAAATCGTCAGTAAAGGTCACGTAGAACCGTGTGCCATCCTTTGTGGTTGATCTGAAGGGAGCACACACATATGTGTGTATGATGTCCAACAGACCTTCACCTCTTTCAAAGGACCCTTTGAAAGGTGACTTAGTCATCTTGCCCAAAAGACAAGATTCGCATACATCATCCGATTTGAGGTCGAATGATTCCAACACTCCATCCTTTTGGAGTTGGGCGATGTGTTTCTTGTTAATGTGCCCAAGACGACAGTGCCACAAGCATGCCTTTTCTATACCACTAGAAGAATAAATATAATTTACACTATGTCCTAAATTGTCAACACATTGTACCGGTTCATACCCACCATCACAAGGTAAAGCAGTAAAAATAGAAGTACCATTTTGAAAAACAGAAATTGAACCATTAATATTATCAAAAGAAAACTGGAAACCTTGTCTAAAATATGCATGAAAGGAAATAATGTTTCTTGCCATTTCTGGCGAATAGCAACAATTCAAAAGTTCTAAACAAACACCACTACTAAGCACTAAACTATAAATTCCGATCTTGGTAACAGGCGACGATCTCCTATTGCCCATGATCAGGTTGAGTCTACCGTGCTCCACCTCCATGCTTTCCCTTAGGCCCTGCAAATCGGAACAAATGTGAAAACCACATCCTGTATCAAGGACCCAAGAACTGGAAGATGGTGAGTTTTTAGAGATAGTGTATATACCTGCTGAAGACGGCTTAACATTGCCATCCTTCAAGTCTTGCAAGTATCTCGGGTAGCTTCTCTTCCAATGGCTCTTTTCCTTGCGGTAGAAGCAGTTGGCTTCCTTGGGATTGGCATTGTTGGGAATGCCAGAGGACTTGGGTCTCGGGCCACTGTTGGATGACCCAACATGGACCTTTTCCCTTCAATTCTGATTGAGAGGGCCCTTTCTCTTCTTCCCCTTACCACCACCAATTGCCAAGACGGGCTGGCTAACTGAGGGTACACTCTTATCCTTCATCCCATCTTCGGTAGTACGGAGCATGCGATGCAACTCGGCCAGAGTGGCCTGGGAGTTGTTCAAATGATACGCTAGCGTGAACTGGTCATATGAACTTGGTAAGGAATTTAGCACTATGTCTACAGCTAAATCCTCATGGACTGGCATCTCAAGCTTCCTAAGCCTTTCCACATATCCCTGCATCCTCTGCACGTGGTTGCAGATGGACTCTCCATCCCTTGGCTTCCCGTTGGTGAAGGCTTTGACCACCTCGCGCCTCTCGATACGCTCCTGCTTGCGGAACTTTTCCGCGAGCTCTTTGTGCATCTCATAGGGCCAGTAGTATTCATATATTCTCTGAAATTCTGGGTTCATGGTAGCAATCATGATGCAAGCCACTTTGGTTGCATCATCAGAGTGTTTTGTGTACGAGGCGAGTTCCTCGGGAGTAGCAGTATCAGGGTCAATGTCAACAAGCTCGGTTTCCAGAACATACTCTTTATGTTCAAACCTTAGAGGCATCTTGATGTTGCGGATCCAATCATTGTAGTTAGTGCCGTCCAATGTAACTTTGGAACACAATGATAGGATAGATGTGACATTGCTGGAGTTAGAGTAGGGGGCGGATTGATCAGCAGAAGACATCTATAAGAGAGGATAGTTTCAATTAGATATATATAGCAATCCTTATAATAACCTAATAATAAATATAAGGCTAGGACCAACTATAACAATTTAAAATATAGAAGAGGGATGCTGTAGTCTAATTGTAAATTTTATAAAGGTAGGCGAATGACGATTCAGCCAATTCCACTGTGGAAACATAATCATATTATAATGGAATTCCTAGATTCTTTTGAGATTTATTAAACTGTTCAGTAGCATGTTTTAATTTCGAATGTGCCCCGCTGTTTGTGACTGGGATACCGAGGATCACAAACCGATTGTGAATAACCATGCAAATTAGCTTGGTACTCTCGGGGTCAGTTACCATCTCTAATTGATGTGCCGGTAAACCACACACGCTCCATCAATAATGATAACACCAGAAAAACCCATTGCAACTCTTTATGAACCCCTATTGGTGTGCCGGTAAACCACACATGCTCCACCAATGTTTCATAAAGTGCAATGTGCAATTTCATGGATTAGCACCAATTCACATTTTTCCTAAAGTAACTAGATTGGGGTTTTATTAAGTTGTTCTAGTACTTTGAATAATATCATTATACTTTTAATGAGATTAGGCGGTCCTATCAAACCCGTTCGGCTAACGACCCTCTACTGGTCAGGAGAGCGGTGGGTGAGAGTGGACACCCATTAGACCGCCATTTTATAGGTAGTCTCCTTATACCCTCTTTATAGACCAGCTTCGTGAATGAGGCCTACTATTGATTTTACTAACCATTTAATCTTATACATATAATATTAACTTTTAATTATAATATATATAAGATGAATTTTAAACCTTTTAAAATGTTTTTAGGTTTATCTTTTAATTTATTGGAATTTAAACTATTAAATTTAAAATTAAATTAAACCTTTAAATTGTCTTTTAATTAAACAATTAATTAAATTTGAATATTTAAGGCTATTAAATTTAAATTAAATTAAATCCTTAATTATCTTTTAATTAAACAAATAATTAAATTAATTAAATTTAGATAGGTATCACAAATTAATCAAATTAATTTAAACCTATCTTAAACCCTCTAAATTTTCATTTTACAAATAATGGGTTTAAGGTTTATCCATTTAAAAATTAAAGTTACCAAAAATAGAATACCTTCTAAAACCCTAATGTCAAAATACCCAACTAAGGAGGGGATGGGCTAGGGTTTTCAAAACCCTAACCCTAAATCGATTTAGCCACATTAGGGTTTAGAAGCTTTAAACCCTAATTTTTAGGATAACAATTATAGCAGTTTAACAAGAAAACAACCTGGCTCTGATACCACTGAAGGGTTTTATGCAAATCAATGAACTAAATCCTAAGTTCACATGCAACCTAGGAGGATCTATGTTTTCTTCTAATTAAACATATAACAAAATCCTAAAGGCCCAAAAAAATAAACTAAAAGAAGAGAATTAGAAAAACCAACCTTTTAGTGTTTCTTGGAAGCAAAGCAACAGAAATCTCTTGCCTCAAATGCAGTCACACCCAAGCCAGGAGAGTGGTCGAAATCTCTAGAGAGAGTCAGGGTAAAAATTGCAGGTTATGAGGGTCTGAGGCTCCCTATTTATAGCCTTCAGCAGATGACCAGATAAACCTTAAGAGATAAGCCGTTTTTGAATTCAAATTAAGATAAGCCTTTATCTTAATAATTCAAACCATAATTATCTCTATTATTAAAATCGAAATCTATATATTACCATATATATATTTCGTTGGCCACTCACTCACTTAAACTGTCACTTACTCAACTATTGAATAATTACAGTTTTAGTCCCTACACCTTTAATTAGTTAATTTAATCGCCAAATTAATTCCAATTAATTCCAGATTAATTTCTAATTAATTAATATAGTTTCTAATTAATATATTATCACTCAAATATATTAATAAACCATATATTTAATTTCTATTGATTTATTAATCACATAATAAATCAATCTCTCTCTAATGAACTTTCTACCAAACCTCCTACTATGAGGGCAACCCAAATGGACTATGCTACTATTAATTAGGTAAATACTAATTATTAGTTATGTCTTAGACACCTAATCCAAAAAGTTTCCATATATGTGAAGTTGAAAAGAAAACCAGGTATTGAAAAACTTGTTGAAGAAATCAAATTGAAAGATCACATGGTATGTGTACTTATATATGCTAGAGATTTAGAAAGCTCCCTATAATTCCAAAAGTAAGAAAAAATATTTTGCAAAAATGACATGAATAAATGATTTTGAGGGTGAAAGATTTAGGCATAATTCTCGATGAACAACTTGAGGCATCCGTGGTATGTGTTGTTTAATGTAGGTTCGGTACTAGAAAAAGAAGAAAGAGAGAAGTTCCTTTCAAAAGAGAGTTAGGCATGTGAGAGAAGAGAATCTTCCACATGGAACGAGAAATTTAGATAAGAGCACATCCCATGGCTCAATGGTGTCAAGTACATACTTATAGAAATACATAAGCATATTGTTTATTATCAGGATGTTAATCATTGTTAATATTCAAAATGATCACTCACTTCGGAATTGTTAGTGTCAAACATCTTTTTGCATTAAGGAACATATGTAAAGGATAATAGATTTTTGGTTACAAGCATGTCATTCTTGAGGAAGATGGAGTTTTGTAACAATCTTGGATGTAGCCATAAAGGTTATTTAGAAGAGGAGGCTCTTTTTAGTGTATATCCGTAAGTACTTTTTGTACATTGTATTTCAATTTGTATTGTTTTATTACTAAAAAAATAGACATAGCACAAGGAAAATTACAATGATAAAAAAGAACCGAAGGGGTAATATATCGTCTGGTTATTTCATTTTTTATTGTTTAGGTGTAATAGTTTTGTCATCATCAAATAGAGGGAGTATGTTAGTCCTAGTATTTAGATATTTGGTTTGATAATGTCATTAGAAAGAATCTGAATCTCATTACTAAAGGGTCAAAAGAAGGTTTGATGGGCCAATTCAGTTGTAAGTTCAAACTAACTCTATACTTAGTCAATTTAGATAACAGTTATCTCCTACGTTGTAAACAATTACACTGATACTCAATTTGAAATAATTATATAGCGTAATCAGTTCAATGTCAGTGGTAAGATTATGTACATTTTATGATCAGTTTAAAATGCAACTACTTTGAAGAGATGGCCAATACTCCCAAGTTAGTATGAGACCTTTGAACTGATGTGTTTAGTTTACTCAATTTAACCAATGGAGATGTTCTTACGTCATGGCACCAAATCTTAAACATAGTATTCTAAAGATCTCATTCCGCAAACTTATAAGTACTCGTTGACTCATGAATGACATCAATCCGTTGATGCAACAATCTCTCATCGATTCATTGCTGCACCAATCTTTTACTCAATTATTCAAATCTGCTAGAGTTTTTTCTATGTGAGTTTTGAGTAAAAAGTGAATTCTATATGTGAGAATTCATATTTGATTGCGTTTTTCTTTTAGAATAGCTTTTGAATTGTTAGTGTGTTATACGATTTTCGTAATTTTTTTTATATATGAAAGATTTGTAGTTTTCTGTTCTTACTAGGAAATTACATTTCATATTTTAATAACGGGAAAATTTCATAAAAATCCAACATATTTTCGTCAAAAATCATAAAAACCACTATTTTATTTTTTAGTGCATTAAAACCCCTATATTTTCTGAAATATCTAATTTAAGGTTTTCGATCGGTAAATCTTAGACAACCACAAAAGTTTGGTAACCGACTCTGAACGTTTTAATGGTTACAATCTATTAGATTATATAATTTCAAAAAATATAAGAGTTTTATTGCACTAAAAATATAACATAGCGGTTTTTTAATGATTTGATGAAAATATGTTGGACATTTTTCTTAGATTTGCCCTTTAATTACTATATTGTCTTTAGATTTTAATACTTTACTATTTTTTCATTTCTTAATTCATAAATTTGAATTGGTAGCTATTGCAGGCCCAACAGTAATGTTACAACAAATAAATAAATCAATGAAAGCTTGTATTTCTATTTAATCTTATTTTCTTTTTCTATAATAACATTAAATATGTTTATTAAGAAAAATAATAGATTAAACAAAAAGATTACTACATTAAAATGATTATTAGTTAATAAAGAATAAATTTGATTTAGTATGTACGTCATAAAAGAATGGTTAGCGCCACCTTTTGGCATCTTCACCTAGGGATCTCATGATCAAAACATAAAGTTCAATTATAGTGTTCTTCCAGGAACATGGAAGACAGGTGTTACTTGAATTAAACCTGGGACGTTTGTGATTTTTATGCATACCTTAGCTCCCAATACTTCAAGGATGCTCAACCCGAATACATCCAAAACAAACGATATTCCGTCTTCTCAACATATTTTAAAAAGACGTGATAATTAAATAGAAAAAATATAAACCAGTTCAAGCTATTATTTATTATCATCATGGATGTGACATTTATAAATAAGGCTTGTTATTGTTAAAGTGAAGTTGTCACATAACTACTAAAAGGAATCTATCCCATCGACGAAGGCAATGAGGAAACTACAAATTTAAAAAGAAAACATATATATAATGGGTAATAGCTAGTAATAACAAGTCTCAAGTATATGATTTTTGGTTCAAAGGATTCCGTTAAAACCAATTCGGACAAAGGTCCGTTTACGAAAATGTCTTTAAAAATATAGCCAAAAATATAAATGATCAGTATAATTCTGAGCACCCACCAAACGTTTAAAGTACGAGTATGTGTAAGAGGCGGCTGAGTCGTAGCAATGAAAAGTGTTGATAGCCTGCAAGATAGAGAACTCATCATTCATACACAAATCTTTTCTAATGGAGAGAACACACCTCCCTCCCTTCCCCAACAACCAAACAACAAGCAAAGGGCAAAGCATCAACACATACACCGACTCCGCTGGTGGCGAGGCTTGTTCAGATGAAGATAAGTGGGCTTCCAGACTTCTGCGAGAGTGTGCTCAAGCCATCTCTGAAAAGGACTCCGCGAAGATCAACCACCTTCTATGGATGTTAAACGAGCTATCCTCCCCCTACGGTGACTGTGATCAGAAATTAGCTTATTACTTCTTGCAAGCACTCTTCTGCAAAGCTACAGAGTCTGGGCAAAGATGCTACAAGACCCTAGTGTCGATTGCAGACAAGAGCCACTGCTTTGATTCTGCCAGAAAACTCATACTCAAATTCCAAGAGGTTTCTCCTTGGACAACGTTCGGCCATGTTGCATCCAATGGTTCTATTTTGGAGGCCTTTGATGGTGAGACCAAACTTCACATAATTGATATAAGCAACACACTTTGCACGCAATGGCCTACGTTGCTGGAAGCTCTAGCCACTCGAAGCGACGAAACTCCCAGCCTAAAACTGACAGTGGTGGTCACAGCCAGCCTCGTGAGTTCAGTAATGAAAGAGATCACTCAAAGGATGGAGAAATTTGCTCGTTTGATGGGTGTTCCCTTTGAGATTAACGTAATCAATGGATCAAATCGGCCACTAGGTGATCTTACCAAGGAAGAGTTAGGTGTCCAGGAAGACGAAGCTATAGCTGTGAATTGTATAGGCGCTTTAAAAAGGGTTGAGGTTGAAGAAAGAGGAGACGTGATTCGTCTGTTCAGCTCTTTAAAGCCTCGAGTGGTTACCATAGTTGAAGAAGAAGCCGATTTTACTAGCTCCAGAAGCGACTTTGTTAAGTGCTTTGAAGACTGCTTGAGGTACTACACTTTGTACTTTGAGATGTTGGAAGATAGCTTTACTCCTACGAGCAATGAAAGGTTGATGTTGGAGAGGGAGTGCTCGAGGAGCATCATTAGGGTATTGTCTTGCGATGACAAACAGAATATTGGCTCGGGAGATTGCGAGAGGAGGGAGAAAGGCAACCAATGGTGTGAGAGGCTCAAGAAGATTTTTTCCCCTGTAGGGTTTAGTGATGACGTGGTGGACGACGTAAAGGCGTTGCTTAGGAGGTACCGAGCTGGATGGTCGCTTGTAAACGATCAAACCAATTCCAATACAGACTCGGGAATCTACTTGGCTTGGAAAGAAGAACCTGTTGTCTGGGCATCAGCTTGGAAACCCTAATCCAAAAATGGGTCAAACAACTATGTCGAATCTTTATATATACAATGAGAATGTTGGAAACCCTAATTTTAGGTTCACTGAAACCACCATGGATTCTAGCACTTGAAGGTTGAAGATAGATAGAAGAAGATATATTATTTTTTATGGGCACAAGATTAGAGAAGCTTCATCAATATGTGTAAATTTGCAAGCACTTTTTGCCGTGGGTGGTTTGTGTTTTGTTTTTTTTAGTTTTTCTTAATGTCGTAACGTGTTCTGCAATTGTGCTTTCCAATTTATGTTTATTGGTGTGGTTTTAGAAGGCCTTTTCCAGGGATGTACTTATCTTTCTACAAAATTGGTACAACTTCTACAAAATTATTTCGTTAGCTAAATTAATGTAAGCAAAACCAGGAAAGATATCCAAATCCACGGGATAATAAATCAAACAACAGTTTTTGAAAGATGCCACATATTCGCATTCCATTCTATTGAAACTTGGTTGTAAATATCGAGATTTTACGTACTACTTTGATGAAAACACTCAGTCGATTGTGGGAACTATCTGAAATGGATCCACTAAAGCTTTCATTACTGCTGATTCTTTCAGACGATGTCTTCGTTTGCCTACATTTGGTACTTTTAATGATCTTCATTCTGATGAAAAATCTAGGCTAATTCTGCACTTGATTGGGTATGATACGTCTCTCTATGACAAAAGGGACACAGATAAATTTGTCCTTCGACAATGCCTTCCTACTGGGTGAAAACTTTGGACTGGAGTGATTGGGAAATGCTTGGGCTACGAGATCGGCAGTCTTGATCAATTGAACTTGTTCGAGCTTAGAATTCTTTATGCTATGGTGAGGAACAAGTATTTTGATTTTTCTCAAATGATTTTTGATTAGTTTATAGGACTGCTGACCAGCAAGACTCGAACCAACTATGTTGGCTTCCCTCGCTTTCTAGCTATGGCATTGCCTCTTGAGTGCCCTTCTTACAATGAAATCACAGTTGAAGGTCTTCAAACTCCTCTGCTATCATCTAAGACTTTTGGAGCTGCACCATAAATGTTTGATCCTCCTTTCCCTGTTTGTATGACTTGCTGGATTTCTTAGCCTTTTCGTAGCATCTTTTAATCAAGGGCAGCTTATCTTGAGCTCTATGTGCTTCATTTTCCACACTCTGAAGATCCTTCAGGAAGTTCTTCATCTGATGCTCAATGTCAGAGTCCATTAGTATCAACATTCAGCTCATCATCCAACAGCTCTTCATCCTCATCCAGTAGCTCTTCATCTAGCAGTTCTTCTTCTGCTGCCAATGCTACATCAAAAGAATCCTCCGGCCCTAACACATCTATGGCCGTTGAAACTGATCCACATCATTCTTCCAATTCTCAACCTGTACTCAATGAAGGTCCAACTCCTCTCTCTTTTGAACATGTGTATCAATGTCCGGTAAACCCTGTAAATGTTTCTACTATTATGTACACTAATTCTCTTCATCGAGAAAAATGTTCACATCGGCTTCAAGTCTCCTGAGCCTGAGGCAACAGCTGATAATATGGAGATTGGCAATCAGTTTCCTCATGCTGATAACAGATACATTTGATTCCGATCTCCTCCTGCCACTAGAGCTGCTGACTCACGTGCTGGTGTCCCTAGGTCTGGTATAGCCACTCAGCTTGATCCGATCAATAAAACTTTATAGGCCCCGATTTAGTTCACTCTACCCAAATGGCCAAAGTCAAAGTTGATGTGGCTGAAATTAAGGATTACTTCGTGGGTCTTCTCTATAGCAAACTAGATCTCATCCTTCTGCACCACCATCCTCTTCAGGTATTCCTCCGCTACTCCTCCAGCCTCTCCTCCTCAGACTGATGATGCCAAAAAGGTGGCAAGTAATAACGAAGACACTCATGAACTCTATCTTGAAAGATCAGTTAGGCCCTTCTTCGAAATGTCTTGAGTGTTGGATTAGGTGTCTAAGCCATGACTATAATTTAGAAGTATACTTGATTGATGGCAGCATAGTCCTTTTGGGTTGCCCTCAAAACCTAGCAGAGGATAAGATAACTTAAAGAGAGAGAGAAATATGATTTATTAATATATGATGAGAATAATATATTAATTAGAAATCGTAATATTTAATTAATAATTAATCAGAAATTAATTGGAATTAAGTTTTAGGATTAATTGGATTAATTAAAAGTACATGGGCTGAATTGTAATTTGTTCAATAGTTGGGCAATAGACAGTGTAGGTGACCTAATATGTTGGATGAAATCACAGGCTTGGAGCCTTGTGGATTTCGAAACCCATAAGGGGTTTTATGGCAGTGATAAGCAGATCCTTTTATCTGATAAAAGCCTTATCATATCAGGATATTAAATAAGGCACTTATACTCCTTATTGCTTATCACCTTGAGACTATAAATAGAGGTCCTCCCCACTCCATATTCCATGCCATTCTAAGGGATTCCTCCCTTCTTCTCTCTTGTTTTCTTGCTTGCTTGGTTCTGGGTGTGAGCCATTAGAGGCACAACACTTATGGTGCTTGCTTCCAAAGCATTGAATGTATGAAATTCTAAACTGTTTTTAGAATATACTTTTTTATTATATACATTATGTTCTTAGTTATAGATTCAACTGAAAAAACATAGATCCTTATTAGGGTGCATGTGAACTTAGGTTTTAAGCTCATTGATTGTATAAAACCCATCATTGAGTTCCAAAGGGATCCTCCATCTTAGAGGGAACTGCAGATTATGCTCTACGTTGAGCATGGTGCTTCTGCTCAGGGGGGAGAAAATCCTTAAGACAAGACATCTTCTGCTCAAGGGGAGCAAAATCCTCAAGAGAATCCATCTTCTACCTATGGGGAGCATGTGCCACAAAGAGATGATTTTGATGGTGATGATGAGGGAGTGTTTGAACTTCCTTACCTTGTGGCCTTTATTTTGGTTGTT
Source organism: Cichorium intybus (assembly GCA_023525715.1). Taxonomy (NCBI): domain Eukaryota; kingdom Viridiplantae; phylum Streptophyta; class Magnoliopsida; order Asterales; family Asteraceae; genus Cichorium; species Cichorium intybus. The sequence continues at coordinate 83,710,824 of CM042016.1, read as the reverse complement.
TATCCAAATCCTCCAAACCCTGATGCTGATCAGGGTTTTGTTCACCAGTCATCCTTAGAAATTTTTGATGATTCTCCTTTAATAATCAGAAGAACTAGAAAAGCCGAGTGCTCAGCTACTCCTGAATCATCCAAGTGGTTCATTATGGTATCCTCTATCCAAGGAAAGGCTGAGGAGTGGTGTATGATAGAAGAACAAGTTGAGGCTTTTGCTATTGAACACAACCTTGTCATGAGAACCAAAATCATTACTCTTTGTGATGACAAAATTGCAAAACAAATTGTTCAAAAGGAAGGGGGTTTTGATCAGCAGAAGGACCTTATAGAGCATTTTGACTCCCTGGTCGAATAACAATGGATGATGGATAATGCTAATCGTAAGATTGACCTGGCCAAGCATGCTGATGTGTTTACCAGGAGACACTCAGTGTATCCAATTGTTAAGGTTAGATGTTACAAAAACAAAGGCCAAAAGCTTCTCCTAGTTTATCTTGACAGAACGAAATATAATACTAAAATTCCTAAGAATGTTTTCATATCTGAGCTGATTAAGTATGGCTATAGTGAGTGGCTAGAGATAGCAAAAATTGTCAAAAATCACAGGGGAATTCACTCTCATTAACTTCGAACAACACTTGACTCCATGATCCTCAAAGCTCACATGTTGAACCTTGTTCCTGAATCACCTTTACCCTCTAGGAAGTCTTTTGTTGTGCATAGAAGAAGGCCCACGAACACTCAGGTTACACAACATCTGTTGCCAGTTGGTTAAATGGTTATTAGCAACAACTCCACCTGCTGGTGTTGTTCCTGAACCTCTCAGGCTGATTAGAGTTCCTATCCATCGGATGTTCTATAAGGATAACAGTGGGAAGATATGCTTCATGCACACTAGCGACATCCCACGTGCTACCACATGTGATTTTTTTAATCTTTGGTGTGAATGTGTCAAAGTTGAAAGTGCAGAAGCATTGTTGGGAGTTTTACAGATTAACACAATTAATCATGCAGCGTAACACAAAAACAGATTAAATCCCATAAATTGAGCAGATTAACTAACAATATCATATCAACTTCATAATCAGGATCATAAAGCTCTAAGCAATTGCATCAACAACAAGATGAATATGAATTCATACCTTTGTTTGGATGTAAGGATCCTAACCAGAATCCCTCTAATGATTCACACCCAAGAACACCAGAAGAACAAGCAGACAGAAACCTTCTTGGCTTGAGGATTTCGATCCAAAACCCTTGAAGGGTTTTTGGATTTTCGACAAGGAGGATGGAGGAGGGAGAAGTGAGGGTGGCGGCTCACTTAAGGTATTGGGATGCCTTAGGGTTTGACCCTAAGGCCTTTATTTATACTGGAAGGCTCCTAAGGTTCCAAACTTAAGGAGCTTTCTGGCGGCCGCATCCCTTTGACTTGTTTGTATTAATTAAACTATTAATTAATTACAATCCAATCCTTCTAATTAATTTGTATAAATTAATTTATCAATTAATTTCTGATCCAGTTTCTGATTAATTTATTTCTCAACAAATTAATAAACTAGTCATTCCTCTATACTTTCTGCTACTGTTTGTTTTTACTGGGTCGTGAGGGCAACCCAAAAGGACCCTGCTATTATTAGAAATATCACCACAAGTTGATGATCTTGGACACTATTTCCAACAATCTCCCACTTGGACATGTCATCAACTTTGTGTGGTCTGATACTTTCAGAAAATTAGGAGAGAGTGTAACATCCAATTCAACTGTCAAACTCTAATCATGATCACGATCACGAGACGACCATTAGATAAGAGATCAATTATTCCTCCGTTCTACAAGATATCAATAATGAACTTGGGACATGGATGAGGTCAATTCCCAAAAGTTCAAATTTTGTTTTCCGATAGAGATTTATTATGACCAGATCAGACCACAAAATTAAACACATCAATTTAGTTCGGACTCAGCCGAGTACTTTAATATCAACATCAAATCATTGAGGGGCCCATAGATATCGCTTCTCCTTGTTAGGGCAGAAGAAACAGATAAAATTTGACTACATAGTCTTTGTCTATTTCATCATGTCATACATGGACATACCCTTTATAACTACCGGTTTCGGAAATCCTCATGCATCTCGGTTTGAAGAATAAAAGATATTATCATCCTAGATTACTTGTGACTTAATCCATGATGTAATCTCTAGGTGTGTGTTGTTCCAATACTTGAATCTCTACCAAGTACTCATGAGGGCTTGTCACAATCACCATACTATGTCTAATCTCTATAGACAACCTACTAATACTCTATGATAGTCTTAAATCACTACTTGCTTCCAAGAGTACGACCGACTGTGGAAGTTTGAGTTAATTAATACTCGGGAAGTGGGTTCTAAACATGTTAAAGTGAAACACGGTGTTAAATTAATGTAAATGGTAGCTCTCCAACTTATTATTAAGTCTCCACATGATAATCACCAAATCAGAAAAAATTTAATATTGTTATATGTTTCTGGTTCTATTAAACTAATAACTAAAATTTATTTAGTTGTCTATGTACCCAAAATCACCTTCATTTTGTACTGTGTCAACATCATTGTAGATTATCCGATCGGATACCCTTCCGAAGATATCTCACCTGTCATGTTACTTTTTCTCTGAACTCAATTCTGGAATATGGTGGGACTCCCCGAGTATGTGCTTCGACTTCTCTTGGTCCTTGGGTTCTTTAGTCAAGATTACTGCACCATTGGTGTATAGAAGATCTCAAGGTGTTCATTGATGTTGAGGACAACCATCAAGATACCAACAAAGTCCTTCAAACATATAGTCTTCTTATACAGTATCACTAGCTGATATGAATACTCTTACACGGAGTTTTTCATTGATCTCATCTTAGAACCTTTCCAAATTAATTTTCTATTATCCATTTATACCAAACAAAACTCTTTTTTTCTTATGTATGCTTTAATGCTTTCAACAAATGTCTAGTGACTTTTGCCAAGTCTGTCCTGAAACTCACTTGTAATGGTCTAAGCATACAAGTTTTCAGTACAAGCACATGTCATGAAACTTATGATCGGTTCTATAGCTAGGGCTCATAAGACATGACTCACATTGCCCAGTACTTTCTCTAGTACCAGAGCATTGATTCTCAATCAATTTTGTGGCATTATCAGAAACACCTTTCTTAGAGTCATGCATCTCAAATTTCTTCAAGATCATACTCCTGATGTATTTTGGCTAAGTCCCATCAGATGTTTTTCATCTATCTTTATAGATTCTTATACCATGTATGTGTATTGTATCTCCTAGGATCTTTATAGTGAAACATTCCTCAAACCCAAGTTATTAGACTTTGTAACAATGAGAAATGGTTTCTTATAAGCTGTATGTTATCAACACACATCATTAGGTAGACTACAATATTACTCTCACTAGCTTTGACATAATTATAGGACTCATCTTTGCTTTATGGAAATCCAAACTCCTTGGCATTTTTCATGACTGTAAAGACTCCAACTGAGAGGCACTTGTTCAATTCTATAGATGAATCTTTCAAGCTTAGTACACTTTATTCAAATATTTGGTATGTTCAAAACCCTATGGTTGTTCCATATATGCAACCCCTTTGTTTTCCACTTAAGGAAAGCGGTCTCAAAACATCCATTTTGCCATGTCTCACAATATGTAGATGTGGCAAACAATATCTCAATAGATCCTTTCGTAGTTGTTGATGAGAGTGCCTTTTCTCAGAATCAATTTGTTGAGTCCGACTATGGCCCTATTCAACCATTCTTGCTTTGAATGTGTGTATATTCCTATTCATGTCATTCTTCCTTTGATGATCTAATTAATCCCACTGGTTTTCAGGCCAGGTGTAAGATCATTCAAATTTAAAGCACAGACTGAATCTCACTTTCCTATATCCTCTATCATTTGGCAGTAACTGGGCTCACCAATGCTTCCACATAGTTGGATAACTCATCCTTACTAACTTAGTGTTTTACCACTAATTAGTGTGTCACTTTCAGTAATATGATACCATAATACTCATGAGAATGACTAACTCTACTGGACTTGCAAAGAGGTGTAGATATGTCAAGTTTTCTGTAACAGGATGCTTATCGTCTAGTTTAAGTGCTAGTGTTGACTAAAGGTTCCTTCATTAGCTGACTCCTGAATCCCTTCAAGGTTACTTTTTACTCCCACTGGCATCTTAGGATATGAGCTGTTTCTGAAGAACGACTCTTCTTTGAGATACAAACACTTTGTTCTCATTTGACTTGTAAAACAAGTATTTAAAGGACTTGTGGGATTACCAATGAAACGACACTATTTTGACCAGGTTTAGGCTAGTTATGAGTCTTGGATGAAGACTTTATAACCCCAGACTATCATATGTGCAAGTGAGGGATGAACCCTGATCACATTTCAGATGGTGTCTGTGTAACCTACTTAGTTGAAATGTGGTATTAAGGTACTCGTGGTTTCTAAGGTCCTAATCTTTCGAAACTAATTGGAAGTATATTTCGATACATTGAGGAGAAAACCATTTTCAAATAATGTTCGACTTCTCTTTTAAGACATACTACGACACTTTAGTGTTATGGGAGGAGATAACTATGAAACGGTTTCACAGTTCCTTATGATGGTCGTAAAACTCATTACTCGGTTACTTTTACTTAGTTGATTTTTTACTTCACTTATGAAACCTTTGAACAATTCAAAGTTTCTAACCAATGTTTATTCCAATAAACAAAGTTGTATTTGCTAAACCGATTAGCAGATGAATGAAGTATAACTAATTGTGTCTAGTGGCAGATCTGGGCAATCCACAAACACTAATATGGATATGGCCCAATAATCTTATATTTCATTCACATCTGTATGTGAATTATGACTTTGTCAATTTACTAACTTAATTAAGAGTTACATTCATCATATGACTCTAAGTCAAATGATTCCAAAATCCAGTCCACTTGGGTCTAGGGTGATGCAATTCTTATTTATGTCCAATTCAGACAATCATACAAACACAATTATATATCAAAGACACTTTTGGAGTTATCAAAATTTAAATAATTACTACTAATGCAATGAACACATTCATAAACAAGACATTTTAAGGAAAATATTTTGAAATAAAACATCTATTTTCATTAAAACTGAGGTATCCGTAAAAAATGTAAAATACGAAAATAATGTTATATGCAATCTCTAGCTAGTAATAAAATCAAATATCTAACTAAACGCTAAAACTACATGAGCCTATAATCCCGATCATTGTAACAGCAGCAGTGCTTGTGTCTCTTATGATCTGAATAAGCTCCTATGCTTCAGCTTCTCGCATTACACTTAGTCCCTACATACAATGCAAATGTGAGAAACACATCCTGTATTAAGGAATTAAGGATCATAAGTTGAAATATTATGGAGTTTTTTAGATATACCTGAGTTGCCAAACTGTTTGGCCTCTAAGCATCTTCCAATCTTTCTGTATCTGGTCGAACCGTATCCCATCTTGTGACTTCCTAATTTGAGACATCTCAGTAGCAGTTGTATACGTGGAACTATGTATTCACATGAATGACTCATACATAGTCAACGTGGAATGCATCTCCATGATAGACTTGTCTAGTTTTCCTGTCTGTATATCTGAATGAACAAATCATACTCGTAAATCAGTGAGTCGAAGGTAAAGTTGGTGCTCAACTGCCGATCAACAAGATAACCAAGTCTGTTCATTCTGTCAATGTATCCCTCAATCTTGAGAACATGTGTGCTGACGCTACTACCTTGTTCCAGCTTGCACCCTAAAAGTTCCTTGATGATTCTACTTCGTTCTTGCTTAACCGACTCTTGGAACTTTTCCTCAAGCAGACTTGGTATCTCGTATGGACAAAGAAACTTGAAATCTCTGCGGATCTAGGAGTCAAATGACAATAACATAAGACAACGAACTTCTTCAGACTCATCAACAAGGAAGTCATGCTGAAACCGGAGTTCCTTTGTAGTACAATGCAGAGGGAGTATAGAGATGGGACTCTCAATCAGATGCGACTTTCATTCGTACTTAAAGAACGATCTTCCAAGTACGAAGCCAGTATAGATAGTTTAGACCAGTAAGCTTATACATATCTAGCATATACTTCTTAAATCTTTCAGATATGGGTGATGGAGGAGAAGGAGGAGAATTGACACTTGCTTCGGACATCTATAAAACCAGAATTTCAGTTTGTTTAATTTTATTCCTTTTAAACAATTACCCAATAACGGTCATCTAGGTAGATAAACATTTATCAATTTCAGTCTCTATGAAATTCCTAGATCTGTGAGATTCATTGACTAAGGTCAATGGCATGTTAATCTCGGTTATGCTCATCTCTTATCCATGACAGGGATGCCATGGATCATGGATCAGATGGTGAATCGACTATGCAAAAGCCACATGATCTCTTGCTCAAGATACGTTTGAGAATCGCGAGTGCCACATCACCTTCAACTATGACCTAGACAGACGTGTCGGTTAACCACACAGCTCCGTCAACAGATCTTAAATAAAATGTGTGTTTTTCATGGGTAGCATATGATTCACATTTTATTTTAATTAAAACGGGACATTTGTTTTAATACTTTTAAATTAATACTTTTTAACTTATGAACATTGCCCTATCAACCCCTTTTGGTAACTCCAATATGTAAAATATGACCAGCGGTGAGGGTGGTGACAACAAATGTCATTTAAAAACCGACCTCATTAGAATTCATAAGAATCCTCCTTCAAACCTTCAAACACATTTGAAGTGGGTGAACCAAGTCAAGGTTTAACCAATGTTCTTGTTTTAATTTGAGTTTTAATAATATATATAGATACTCTTCTAAAATATATTAAGGGTAAATTTTAAACAATTTAAAATTTAATTATTCACTATTAATTCTATTAAAACTGTTTAAACAATTAATTGAATTTACTTAAATTAAAGAAAAGTCAATTTAGGAAATAAGGCAATTAAGGCAAAAATGCAAGTTAGGAAACTTGCAAGGCAAGCTAGGGTCGGTAAACCCTAGCTGCCAACCACCGAAGGGAGGCTTTAAACCCTTACAATTTTCGATGAACAGGTATTGAAGAACATAAACCAGGCAAAATTCATAACATGCAATTTTCATGATTTATCTAGCATGATACCTATGATTTTTGAAAATTAAGCAGGAAAACAATTCATCATTCTAGCTTTGATCTAGTGTGCATGCAACCTAAGAACAATGGCTTTGATACCATTTTTGGGATTTTTACAGATTAACACAATTAATCATGCAGCAGAAGACAAAAAAAAATAAATCTCATAAACTGAGCAGATTAACTAAAAGGATCATATCATGTTTATAATCAGGATTATAAAGTTCTAAGCAATTGCACCAACAACAAGATGAATATGAATTCATACCTTTGTTTGGATGTAAGGATCCAAACCAGAATCCCTCTAATGATTCACACCCAAGAACACTAGAAAAACAAGCAGACAGAAACCTTCCTGGCTTAAGGATTTCAATCCAAAACCCTTGAAGGGTTTGTGGATTTTCAAAAAGGAGGAGGGAGCATGGAGAAGTGAGGGTGGCGGCTCACTTAGGGTATTGGTATGCCTTAGGGTTTGACCCTAAGGCCTCCATTTATACTGGAAGGCTCATAGGGTTCCAAACTTAAGGAGATTTCTGGCGGCCGCACCCTCTAGACTTGTTTCTATTCATTAAACTATTATTTAATTACAATCTAATCCTTCTAATTAATTTCTATAATTTTATTTCTCAATTAATTTATCAATTAATTTCTGATCCAGTTTTTGATTAATTTATATCTTAATAAATTAATAAACTGATCATTCCTCTATAATTTCTGCTACTGTTTGTTTTTACTAGGTCGTGACGCCAACCCAAAGGAACCTGAGTATTATTATAAATATAAACACAAATGGATGATCTTGGACACTATTTCCAACAAGGATTTCGCTACCTTCTGTCATATAAGCTAAATAAAAGTGAGCCTCAGTTATACACTGATGATTACATATGGATCACGCTTGACATTTTGACAGAGGCTGAATATGTTGCCTCTCTTGGAAGATCTTCTTTTTAGTAAAGGTTTTGACATAATCAGATTGGGGGAGATTGTTGGGCTGATGTGTTGATAAGTCTGATGAGTGTCAAAGCTTCCCACGCTGTCAAGGGTTCTCAGCGCCTAATCTTTAGTGGCAGCATGAAGATGTGTTATTTTTGTATATTCCGTGATTATTGTAGTTTACATACTTATTATATATATATATATATATACATATATATATATATATATATATATATATATATATATATATATATATATATATATATATATATATATATATATATATATATATATATATATATATATATATATATATATATATATATATATATATATATATATATATATATATATATATATATATATATATATATATAGTTGGAGTTATCCCTGAAATGTAGGGATACTCCATATACTTAGCTTTTCCCTAGTATATAAGTATGGCTAGGGTTTCTTGTAAAGGTATCAATATACCTCTTGATTATATCTCTGTGTGAGATTAATATATATTGTTTTTAGGTGTGAAAGTTTGAGTTCTTGTGTGTTTTAATCCTGCTTACGTTCTAACATTTATAAAATTTATTTTTATAAAATATAAAAGAGAAAATCTCTCCAAAATCTAGCTAAAAGGAAGGAGACAAAAGGAGAGTTTCCATGCCATGTATTTGGACTCTACCTTTAGCCAATGCATCTTGATCTTATGACTTAATATTCTAAGATCATTCATAGTTTAAAAAGAATTGATCTTGTGATGAAAAGGGTTTGTCTTTTTGGATAGGTTTTCTTCTTTCTTTTTCTTCTTCTTTGGCTGAGAATTGCCAAAGGCATTCTCTCTCAAACTAATTAAGTCATTAGTTTTTTATTTTACTTACCTCTCTTAGATACCAAAATGGGGTTTGGTTTCTAAGCTTAAGAGATAGAACACTAGGAAGAACTAGCATTCAAGGTGTCAAAATCTTGTTGGTGGATACCAATAGAGAAGGTCATAGTTTGACCTTTCTGCCAACCTCAACATCATCCAACTTTTAAGTTGGACCAAAGGACTACAAAGGTTCTACTTTTCATCTTCCTTTATGTTGTTATAGTTATCTTAAACATCAAAGATCTTTGGTGGGAAATAAGATATGATTTTATTTTTTGTTCAAGTGTTTTTATTTGAGATTCCGTTGCAAACATAAAAATATGATTTATGTGTTTTTGAGCATCATCACTTGAACTTCAATTCCCAATAGTTGGGATTGGCAAACAATGAGGAATAAGGTAAAGTGTGCAGTATGAGTACACTTAGTCTTGGCATAATGCTTCCTCGCACATATGCCATTTCTAGCCACCATTTTCTATCACTCAGCTGCACATGGCCTTCTTCTATCCTGTACTCAGTCGTACAAGGTAGAATGAAGCTTGGAAATTACATATTGTGTGGCCCCACTCTCTAAAAGCTAATATATCTCATGAAGCTGCATGCTACAAGATTCTTACCACTTTTGGGCAGACAACTGGACAAAGTGGCCACTTGTCCAATGCTCATGCTCGGTGAATTTTATATATATATATATATATATATATATATATATATATATATATATATATATATATATATATATATATATATATATATACACATATATATAGGGTCCCGTTCCGGTGAGTACTCTTTTTTCGGTGAGGACTAGTAAGGACACTTTAAAAAAATTGAAAAAAATAATAAAAAAATACAAATCATAAAATCGAGAATAGTACTATATCATGATCCAAAAAAATTGGAAAAAAAAATTCGATCATTGAGAAACAGTAATGATCCACAAAAAATTTTATTTTGTGGATCATTGTTTCATTATAAAAAAAAATAATGATCCAAAAGTTTTTTTTCGAATTTTTTTTCTCCAATATAGTACTATGATCCATTTTATTATTTATATATATTTTTATTTTTTTTTCAATTTTTTAAGGTGTCATCACGAGTCCTCACTTTAAGAAGAGTCCTCACCCGATCGCTTATATATATATATATATATATATATATATATATACATATATATATATATATATATATATATATATATATATATATATATATATATATATATATATATATATATATATATATATATATATATATATATATATATATATATATATATATTGTTGAGTCATTAATAAGATTGAGTCAAAGATGCGAACCTGATTTGTCTCCTGATTTTGTGCCACTAGATTAGCTTATCGTTTATGGAATGGGCCTGTCCTTCCATACTTAGTTTCTTATATATAGCATGCACGTACCCTAATTAGGGTTAACTTTTGTAATCTCTTTTACGACACTCATACATAATAGTTCTCTTTGAATTGTTCTTAAGTTGCAATTTAATCATTCGACATCAGTTCAACAAAGTGTGTGTTCTTGTTTTTAATTCTTATTCCGCATTATTTGAATCTCGATCTACTCTGTTAGTCTTAACAATTGGTATCAGAGCGGGAGATAGTGTAGTTAATAGATCAATCTCTGTTTATCTTCATCGTTTTGATCGATCTTAGATATCAGACCCTGATCTTTTCTTTAAAATCTTTTCTCTATTCATCGATACACTTCTGATTCAAATATCAAGCAAGATCACATGGCTTTTGACGATTCACACACTCAATCTTTTAATCTATCCAGTAGTATTGGATCCACCACCAGGACCCCAATTCTTTTCACTCAAGAATATGAGGTTTGGGCTTTGCACTTTGAAGATTACGTTCTTGGGATAGAAGAACATGGAGCTACCATATGGCAAGCCATTATTGAAGAAACCTACACTCACACAACCACAAGGAGGGTTATCAAAACCCTAAAAGAATACAACAATCTTCTTGTCACTCACACATATATTCCTCAAGACGAGAAGGATAAACTAATGTGCAACATCAAGGCATTCAGGATTATTCAATTTGCTCTTCAAGCAGATACACTTCGCTTAGTCAGCTCTTGTGAAACAGCAAAGGAGATATGGGACAGGTTAACAGAACTGTACTCTGGAGATGCTGATCTAGAGCATTCAGTTCAAACCACTCTTCTTTCTGATTTCGGATCTTTCGAACAAGGTTCAGAAGAAACCCTGATACAAACATTTAATCGGTACAACCATCTTCTCAGCCGTTTGCTAAAGTACAAGATTGCTCGAACCGTGATTGAGCAAAAAGTCACCTTTCTGAATGGTCTTCGTTCCGAATGGAAGGCCATTGTCTCAACTATCAAGGCTCATGAACAGTTCAAGAATTACTCTCTTGCCAAAGTTATGAGAATTCTTAAGTCCCATGAAAAAGAAATCACTTCGGAAGCGAAAGCAACTGCTAGTCTGGGTTCACTTGCTTTAGTTGCAGCGGGAAAGAAGACTACTGATGTTGACTCCGAATCTGACTTTTCGGATGATGACTTGACAAGGGAAGATAAAGCCTTGATGGTGTCTAATCCCAAAAGGTTCTTCAAGAAAAACTTTTCAAAATTCAAAAATAGAAGTCGACAAGGAGGCTTCAATTTTGAGAAGACATCAGAGGAAAGTCAGAGGAAGAAAAGTGAAGATGAGAAGAAGCTTGTAGGTGATTCTGGTTATGACTGCCATTACTGCAAAGGCAAGAACCATTTCGTTAAAGACTGCTTGCTCCGAAAGCAGACTGAGAAGAAGGAGCAGGTAAAGGACGAAGCATACTACGCAAAGAAAATTGCGGAGTTGAAAAAGAATGATGCTTCTAGTGCTAAAGCAGCCTTTGTGGTAAAGGAAGATAGTAAGTATGGTGCCGTTGAGGTCTGGTCAACGGATTCGGAAGATGAAGAAGTGAGAAACCCAACACATGGTCGATGCCTGATGGTGAAAGCAGACCATTCCGAAAGCAGGGGGTATTCTACAGACGGGTGCCAAACCTCAGCAAGTTGTTTTGCCGCTAAGCCTGTTTCGGAACAGGTTGAAGAATGTGAAGCTGTGGTCAACAAGGTACATTCTATCCTTAAGTCATTAAATATCTGTTCTTCCAGTTATGATAATGAATTAGACAATCTTAGGTTCACTGTTTCTAGTTTAAGTGATAGTTTAAAAAGAACACGCCTAAGTAATTCTAACTTAAATGATCTATTGAGCAGGATATCGAATAAAAATGAGGAGAGGCGAATGAGAATCGAGGCGTTGGATAATGAGTTAGTTAGAGCAAGAGATGATATTATTTATATCAAAAGAGATAATTTGGTTCTTGTTAAACAGAGGAATATTTTTTGTTTAATTGCGAAGCGTCTTTACAATAATATTACTCAATTGCATCTTGACTGTGATATAGGCAGGGGTTTGCACAAAATGATTTTTCCCTTTCTTGAATTGAAAGAAAACGAAATTGATGCAGAATGCTACAGGTGTGAAACCATTGTTTCGTCTGATGATGTTTCGGAAGCTTATCGTGTCGGACTTGACAAAATTGAAAGTTACATTCAGTCCAATGAACATAAAAACATGGTTAAAGAATATTTTTCTGAAAACAATCATGAGGAAATTAAAACAGCAACCTTAAAGAACTTTCACTCATTATACTCTAAATTAAACTCTGATAATACTCCCATTAATGAGAATATTTCTGACTTTGATGAAAGTGAAATGAGTGAGATATTTGTTGAGGACGAGATTGACTGTTCGGAATTCATAAACAGCACCACTAAACCCAAGAAAAACCTCATTTCCGAAAACTCAGTAGCTTTTGCAAGAGTCGTTGAAAATAAAGGGTCACAAGTATTAAACGAACAAGCCACTGTTTTTCCAAAAATTCAGACAGTACCAAATCAAGTTTTTGTTAAAACTGGCCTGAATTCTAAAGATGTAACTGAACTCAAAACCCTTGTTGATAATGATAACTCCGACGTCTGTGATGCTTACTTTTGGTCAGAACCAATTGACAACTCGGATGAGACTAAAGGTCTTTCCGAATTGACCTCTTGGAAGTCTCGTGGTAAATATATCTCTGGATCGTTGAATTGCAATAATTCAGCTTCGTAACCTGGTTCATGGGGGTCAAAGAACTTTTCAAATTCAAACTCGAATAATTTCAAATCAGTTTGTAACAATTGTTCAACATCTCGCATTCATAAGTCTCCTGAAGAGCTTATAGCCAAAAGGAAACAAATGAATGCAAGATACAAAAAGAATTTGAAAGAAAGAAAACAATTTTGGAGAAACAAAAACGACAAAAGTCATTTTCCCCTCAATTCAAAATCATTTCAGAAAGTCAACTCTATTCCGATAAAGAAATCTGCACAAAACCCTACCTCAAAACCTAAAATCTCAGTATCTCCAAAGACAAAGATTCCAACACCTATTCTTAAGTCAAATGACTTAAAAGGAAAAGCCAAGCTCTACTCTAAACCAGAAATCAAACAAATTCTCAAAAGCAACAAAAAGGTTCAACAAGATGTCTTTCCAAAGTCAAAAATCATCCTCCAATCAACCAACTTTACGAATCACTATGATAATTCTTTAAATCAGAAAGCTCATTATTTTCAAGTGTCGAACACATTCATTCTTACAAAAACTCGTTTTGCTACAGAAAGTTGGCGAACCACAAAAATGAAAGTGTTTCGCATTGAACATAAGAAGAATCAACAACCTATGAAAAAGTCATTTTGGGTTGAAAAATCATGCATATTTCCTATTTCTCAAAAATTCTCACCAGGGCCCACAATGGTTTGGGTTCCTAAATCTCTCTAAATTGTGCAGGTACTACGTGACGAACAGTATATCCTAAATGGTACATTGATAGCGGCTGTTCACGTCATATGACTGGCAGAAAGGAAGAATTACGAGAATATCGTTCGCTACCGAATGGATGAAAAGTTAGCTATGGCAACAATGCGACTGGAAAAATCAAAGGATATGGCATGATTACAAATGGTGAAATCTCGATCCGAAAAGTTGCTTATGTTGAAGGACTTCAGCATAATTTAATCAGTGTTTCGCAGTTAGTGGTTGGAACTGGCCTTAAATTTTCATTCGATGAAGATGGTTCCGAATTGATTAAAAAGGAATCTAAAAAGATCGTTCTGAAGTCAAAACGAAAAGGAGAAATGTTTCTTTTAGATATGCGACTCATTCAAGGAAAACCAGCCGTTTGCTTGCTTACTAAAGCTGCGAATGATGATAGCTGGTTGTGGCATAGGCGATTATCTCATATGAGCTTTCGCGATATTAACAAGCTTGTACTTGGTGACCTTGTAAGAGGATTGCCGCTACTCAAGTACGATAAAGACTGCTTGTGTGATGCTTGTGAGCTTGGAAAACAAAGTAGGAAGAGTCATTCTACAATAATCAACACAAAGATCAACGAACCGCTGGAACTTCTGCACATTGATCTTTGCGGTCCATCCGCAATCGAAAGTGTGGCTCATAACAAATATATTCTGGTTGTGAGAGATATTTTTCTCAATTCACATGGGTATTCTTTCTCAAGCATAAATCTGAGGCAGCCATCAACATGATTAATTTCATCAAGCAGATCGAGACTCTTCTCCGAAAGCAAGTTCGGACAATGGGACAGAGTTTAAGAATAAAATTCTTGATGATTTTCTTGTCAATAAAGGAATTTCTCATAACTTTTCTGCTCCTTACACTCCTCAACAAAACGGAGTAGTGGAGAGACGTAATCGCTCTCTATGTGAGGCAGCTCGAACCATGCTTTCTTTTGGGAAACTTCCGGTATACTTCTGGGCTGATGCCATCGCAACAGCATGTTTTACTCAGAATCGCTCGAACATCAACAAACGTTTCAATCTTACTCCCTATGAAATCCTTAACAAAAGAAAACCGAACGTGAAATTCTTTCATGTTTTCGGATCTAAGTGCTTCATTTTTAACTCAAAAGAGAAACGAGTTAAGTGGGATGAAAAGGCTGACGAAGGCATATTTCTAGGGTATCCTCTTACCTCTAAGGCCTATCGTGTTCTGAACAAACGATCTCGGAAGATTGAAGAAACGTACTACATCACCTTTGATGATAGGTCCAATTCCAGAGCGAAGCATTCTACAATGAAGACACAAGAAATCTTTCCTGAGTCTAATAAAACCACAATTCCTCTTATGGATCTATATGAAGAGTTTCTGAATTTGTTCGATGAACCTAAAACTACGAAGTCAGCTGAAGCTAAAGCTAAAGATAATCAAGGGGATGAGCTGTTGAAAATCATAGACAACGCAGTCAGTGAAAATGACACTGAACATGACAACACTTCTGATGTTTCGATTCCGACCAATGCTCCTACTTCTGATGCTCCGATTCTGAGTCCCACTACACAAGGACCTATAGATTTTGAAACCAACTTCTCCGATTCAACAATCCAGGGGGAGAATCCTTCACCTATTCAGGGGGAGGGTCCGTTTTCTGAAACAGAGACCAGCACACCTTCTATCGATGAAGGAAACTCTGACACTGTTGCTACAGAACTACATGCAAACTTCCAGGGGGAGAATGAGATTGAAAATAATGATAATGATACTCAGTCAGAAGTTCAATCGGAAGCAGAAGAAATTTTTCTAGAGCTTAATCCTGAATATGATCCGAATTATCCACCAATGCTCAAATGGACAAGAGATCACCCACAATCTCAGATAATTGGATAATCATCTGCCGATGTTCTCACTCGAGCTCAGATCAAGGAAAAACAAGGTTCATTATTTTCAAAGGTGGAATTTTTCATGTTCCATTCGTTTATCTCTAAGGTCGAACCCAAAACAGTCAAAGTTGCACTTGATCATGCTGACTGGGACCAAGCTATGCAAGACGAGTTGAATGAATTTGAACGTAACAAAGTATGGAGATTAGTTCCTACTCCTGAAAAGGCATCAGTTCTTGGAATGAAGTGGGTATTCCGAAACAAACTAGACAAAGAAGGAAATGTCATTCGGAATAAAGCTCGATTGGTCGTTAAAGGTTATTGTCAGGAAGAAGGAATTGATTACGAAGAAACGTTCGCACCCGTTGCTAGATTGGAATCCGTTCGGATTTTTCTTACATATGCTGCTTACAAGGGTTTCGATGTTTATCAAATTGATGTCAAGTGTGCATTTCTGAATGGAGAACGTGAAGAAACGGTTTACGTTGAACAACCACCTGGCTTTGTCAACAGCAAACATCCAGACCACTGCTATGTTCTGGATAAAGCAGTTTATGGTCTGAAGCAAGCTCCAAGAGCTTGGTACGAAACTCTGACTCGTTTCCTCAAGCAATCTAAATTCAAGCAAGGTTCCGTCGATCCAACCTTCTTTCGCAAAAAGGAAGGAAATCATCTTATGATTGTTCAGATTTATGTTGATGATATCATTTTCGGATCTACTCATCTAAGCCTAACAGCTGAATTCCGAAAACTGATGGAGACAAAGTTTGAAATGAGCTCAATGGGGAAAATCAACTTCTTTTTAGGCCTCAACATCAGACAAAGTTCAGAAGGAATCTTCATAAATCAAGAAGCTTACACCAAGTCACTCCTGGAAAAATTCGGAATGAAGGGAGATTCTAAAGTCAAAGTTCCAATGGCGTTCGGAACCAAGCTCACTCCTTCACTAGATAAACCTACAGCAGACATCACTCTTTATCGTCAAATGATAGGTTCACTTCTTTACCTTACATCAAGTCGACCTGACATTATGTTTACTATGTGTTACTGTGCTAGATATCAGGCTAATCCCAGGGAGCCACATCACAATGCTGTGAAAAACATATTCCGATATCTGAAAAGGACATCCTCACTTGGGCTATGGTATCCGTCTGGATCTGGTTTTTTCGTTCAAGCATTTTCCGACGCTGATCTTGGGGGTTGTGGATTAGATCGCAAAAGCACCTCAGGAGGATGTCAACTTCTCGATGGCAAACTTGTGAGCTGGCAATCAAGAAAACAAACATGTGTGTCACTCTCTACAGCTGAAGCTGAGTACATCGCTGCTGCTTCATGCACCTCTCAGATCATTTGGATTCAAAACCAACTGAGAGACTATGGGGTTAGCATGAAACGTATTCCAATTTACTGTGATTCAGAAAGTGCTATTCGGATCTGTCATAATCCAGTGCAACACTCGAAGACCAAACACATTGCACTCAGATATCATATCATTAAAGATCATGTTGAAGATGGCAACATCGAAGTTCATTTTGTTCGTTCAAATGATCAGTTAGTAGATATCTTTACAAAGGCCCTACCTGAGCTAGCATTTAACAGAATACTTCAAGGTCTTGGAATGATGGAAGCTGAATCTGTTCCGAATACTAGCAGATATTCCGTCTGATTCCGAAATTCGGAATACCTCGGAATCGTAATTAAAATAAGGAAGATTCGGAACGAAAGTATCCATTTGTACATTTTTTCTTTTCTCTCATTTTTCCTGTTCTCTGTTTCTCTTTATTTCTTTAATTTTTTTTAAACCTCAAAAATATGTGTTGTTTTTATTTTATCTTTATTTTATTTTCTTACTTAACATTTTTTTCAAATTTTTTTTTTATTTTTAATTTTTCTTTGAGTTTAAGCTGTGCTTCAGAATGCAGACATTGAATCAACAAAAAGGCAAAAGAAGGACAAGTTTTATTCAAACTGAAGGAAGGAAGTACAGAACATCAAAAGAAAAGATAACAACTACTTCCTACAGCTTGTAGTAGTGCCACATGGGAGGATCACCAAGATGGAAAGCTTGGTAGATGCGCACCTCGCTCTCATCCACAAAGAGGCGAGTCCCATCTGCCAGTCCCACATGGAACTGGTTGTGGGGAGTTGTGCGGGTGATCGCCGCCGGCCACCATCCGCGCTTGTGCCAAACCTCAACGAGGTCAAACTGTTTGTACTCCACCAAGACTCTTGGTGGGACAGGCTGCAAGAAGGGGTAGCTGATATGAACCGTCAAGGGACCACCACCCTCACCATCATTGAGTGTGGTCATCTTCACCTCGTATCGGTGATTCCACACTCCCATGACGACACCACCATAGATGCCACATGCATACTCGCCTTCCTGCATCTTTACTTCGACTTTGTCAAAACGGTTGTAGGGACGACGAGCCATTTGATGAATCTTCTGATGGTATTTTCTTTGAGTATGTGTTGTTACTACTAACAATGGTTCCTTTTATAGGCAAACATGACACCGGTTAGGCTTCCCAATTACGGATATTAAATTACTTTTTGAAGTGATGATGGAGTCTGCAGTCATAATTCCGCGTCATTAAGGCAGTGACGGCTAATTGGCAACACGATTGGACGTTTCCACCTTTTTCGCCTGAGCTATAAATGATTTCTCATAATAACTGAATCTACGTCAGCATTCTTCTGGAGACATATCTAATTATTTATTTTTATTTTTATTTATTTTTATTTATTTTTATTTTTTTATTATGCATAGTATGAAACTCTTCTGATTTGACGGATATCTTCTTACCTCAATTTCTAAGTACCAAAATCGAAATTCATTGATTATTGAAATATAAACCAATTTCAATATATGATTTCGGAAACTCTGGTCGAAGATCGCAAATCATTTTTACCATGATGCGCTATGAGACCCATCAACCCTTCTTGACCCTACTATTACTTCTCCATACAACACCTTTTCATATAACTGTAACCCTTATGAAGGTTTTCAGCATTACCACTGAAAACTGATGGTTACACAAATTCTGTGTTTGTGATTTTGGAATAGTCCTTACCACCATTCCGAATGAAACCCAAAAATCCGATTACCATATGGAATTGACGGACTCAAATGAGAATCTCATTTTTATTTTTTTTTTGTGTGATCTTTATGAAATTTGCTTTAACCAAGCTATTTCTAACCACAAAGATCCAGTTTTAATTTTTTTTTGAGATTCCAAACCATTTCCTTTGTCAGATAAAATCCTCCACACCCTTACTTGTTTAATGACTACTCTGGTCAAACAAGTCCTTTCTTCCGATTTCGGACATTTCTCACGTTTCGGAATTCGAAAGAAAGTCAAACCCACCAAATACAAACCTTCAATCATAAAAAGATGCCTTTCAATGATTCTTATCAATCATTTGATCGTAATTCAACGGGAAACCACAAAAGCACTTCCGAATCTCTCGCGATTCCAAAGGAAGAGATCGCTGCCCGGGATCACACAGTCTTTATGTCTTTCCGACATCACAGATTTCCCAAATAAATATTGCTTTACTTCTTTATTTTTGGCACACTCTTGCACAAAAATCGGTATCGATTTTTCTAACTCTGGTTTTCTCTGTGATAAGGTTTTTATTTGGATACAATGACACGTCAGCCTTTTAATTCATTTTTGAATTTTGAATGAGGTCATCAAGACGTGTCAGTTACAACGTCATCCAACTATTGGCAGATTTCTCGCTTTTCACGCGCCTGACAAGCGACTCTTGGGGGCTACTCATCATGATAAAGCGAAATTTTTGGGAAACGTAATCGACTAAAGCAGGATTTTCTCTTTTCCCGTTAATACCCAAAAGATATTTAAAGGAATTATTGAGGACTTCTCTCTCTTCTCCGCACTTCAACTTTCTCTCAAGAACCATCTTCCTCTCAGAGCAATTCCTTCCTCAAGAACTCTCCAATGGCCGGTTCCTCTTCTGCTAATGACAGCACTTCTTCAACATTGATGTTGAAAATCAAAGCCAACTAGAACTTGATCATCGATCTCAACTCCTCCCACTACAGCGAACATATTCACCCGATGATTGAGTGCCTGAAACACTAAAGAATTTCAAAGGCTTTGACGGCTTCCGCCTCTGTTCCTATTTCTCTTCTCTCCGCCGCCTACTCCACCGCCTTTTACAACAAAGCGGAGGAGTTTGTCACGTTTAGGTGGGTTCAGTGAAGACGAAAATTACCAAATCAAGATTCAGTAAACTTCTAGGGTTTACTGATGCCAACGACTTGGTGGATCCAGAATCGCTTCAACCAGTTACTCTACCTCGTTTGTTCTATCAAATGGGCTACAAAGGCGACATCACTCAACTGTCAAAGTTCACTAAGAAAGGTTTACCTCCTCAGTGGAATGCCCTCTTCACAATCTTGTTCAAGAGTTTCTCGGAAAGAACAACTGGTACTGATAGTGCAAGTAAGTTGTTCTACTCATTCTTTTATGGTCTCTACAATGATGTCAACCTCGACTATGGTTCTATTCTTTGGAGCCAATTTGTTGGCAGTGTCAATTACAAACTTCGACACCAAAATATTTCATGTGCTCGATTCTGGTCCCTCGTTGTTCAGCGAACAATCGAGAAGCATGATATTCATATCATGAATGATTCCGTGATGGCGGTGATTCAAACTTTGCCGACTGTCACCTTTGGTACGACCAAGGCCGAAGACTTCGATTTTATTGGCACCATTCCGATGACAATGATCAGTCGTGTTCCGAGCGACATCAAATGTGTTGTCGATTATTGCAAAAAGACATGATTTGCTGTTCGGAATCTTGATGAAAAGCATCAACTCGCTTTTGACAATCTTGAGAATCCGAAGAAAATCGTTAAGAGGAAGGGTCGGGGTGCTGCTTCCGACACTGAAAACCCATTGAAGCACTCACGAAGGCTTCGGAGGCTGGTTATGCCTCATCACTCGGAGGATGAACACTCTGATGATCAGAATGTCACCCATCGCCTAGAGGACGATATAGATGAAAATGCAGACGGATAGCCTACTAAAGAACCATTTCAAAGGCCTCTTACTCCAACTCCTGAAACAACTCCGAAACCCACACCTCCTACAATACCTAAATCTCCACCACATCAACCAACACCACCAAACTCACCATCACCAAAATCTCCAAAAATTCCAGAACCCACTTCCGAATAAGAGGATGAAGATGTCCTGGTTTACGATGATCAGGATGAAATGGCTGACTTCATTGAGTCGCCCTTTAATGTCAACTTTCATTCCTTTGCACCCTCTGCTCCCATGACTCAGGAGCAATTCCAAGAATTGTCCTCCAAACTGGACAAACTTCTTCAAACACCCCAGGGTCCTTCCACTTCTGACTGGCAGTCCCAATTAGATACTCACAAAACTCAGGTGGAGGCATTGGTTTCGGACAATGCCAAATTAGTGGAAGACTTCTCCTCGGCCATGGAAAAATCAAAGGAAAATATGGAGAAGACTGCCAAGAAGATTGGCAACCTGGAAGTTGATGTTCTGTATTTTATGAAGGACTTCAAAGAATCAACTGTGTCCAACAATGACAAAATGACGAAGGTTATTCAAGGGTTTGCAGACACCCTTAAGGCGGAAAGGGAAGCGATAGCCACACTTCGTTCCAACCTCAGAAAAGAGCACTCCGAACTGGCGTCTTCCTTGCAAGCCAAAGTTGATAAACTGCAAGAAGATCTGGCAATGGAAAATGAGTTAATGGATCTCGTGGCCTCTAAAACTACAAAGATCCAACTTCTGAAGGCCGAGCTCAAAAACACTACAGCAGTCTTGTCATATGTTGTCTCGCAAACTCACGCGGTTCGGAACAGTGTCACCAAGATTGACACTTACATTCGTCGGATGGTAGAAGAAGATGATCCCGTCCTCACCCCTTACCTTCGTGGTCATATCACGAACAAGCTACATCCTATTCTTCTCTTGCTGAGCAAGATTCAGGGTGTTTCGGACGACGTTGCCGTTCCGAAACAAGGGGGAGACAAGAACTCAAAGGACGATTCCGATAACGACAATGGGGATGATGGGCCTGAAAATCCGGAAGACAAAGAGAAGGAGAAAGAAGACAAAAATACCAATATCTTCGACGTCTCCAAAGACGATAAAGGAGATGGTAAGCAAAAGGTCACCGAGAGTCCTGTCCAACGACCCAAATTGTCTAAGGTCACCAACGTGAAGGAACCAGGGACTCAAGAGTCTGCTGATGACATTCAAAAACCAGAAGATAATTGGTTTGAGAAAATGAATGTTGGTGACACATCTGCCGGTCCTTCGAAAAGAAAGACAAAGAAGATCGGTGAAGATGATGTAGACGAAGAGATAGAAATTTCGGAGGCAACCAAATTAGCCAGGGCTGCAAGAGATAAGGAACTTGATGAACTTCTCCGAATCAGCAGGAAGCTCGATGCCGAAGATGCAGCTAAACTAGAAGCGGCAATCGAACTGGAAGCTCGGAAAACCCTCTTCCATGATTGGGATTATGAAACTATGAAGTCGGAAGCTATCACACAGCCAATTGAAAACTGGTTGCAGCCAAATTGCTCTTACGACGTTGGAAATCAAGTAGATTCGCAATTTGATTTTCCGATGACGGCGAGAGCATTTCTGATTCGCTGCTTCGATGAACTCACAACGAACAAACATCCTCGGGCTGTGGTTAATGATATGCTATTCAATTTCTATCTGGAGCATTCCAAACCTCAATATCTTTCATGGAGCTTGAAGAAGATTGTGAAGCTCACTCCAAGATTGCCGCATGTAACTTCTCCTTTCCGAAATGCCATCTTCCTTGCACGCAGAGGATCAGATGAGGAGAAGGATGAATTCACCTTGGCTGATCTTCCCTTCATGAATCCATTCGATTGGGTGTCCTTGTTCAACATCCTCAAAAGAAGAGAAGACCATGAGATTCTTCATGAGCATGTCAAGAAATTACTCATGGGTTACATTCTTGAAGTTTCAAAGCTCGACGTGGAAGTGGCTGCAGTTCTGAACTCCACTCCGGAAGTTTCAGCTGAAAAACTTCCATCTGATCTGAAGAAACGTCGTCTCGGAAAGATGAAAAAGGATGATTGGAATGTGGCTTACCTGTCCAAGGAGGGAAAGGATTCGGTGAAGAGAATTTTCTTTCTACGTGACAAGCATCTTTATCGAACTCCTGCACTGATGAAAATTCTCGAACTTATCAACAAGACAAAACTCAATACCGAGAATGACAAAAGGTGCTTCAACGACATGCTGACCTGGTACATCGCATTTCGGAACAGGATCCTGCTCTTAATTCCGAAAGTATTTGATAAGGAACTGAAAGTTGCGAAACCTGAGACTGAAGAATGAAGATTGTTCGCTGTTTGACTCAAAGGGGGAGATTGTTGAGTCATTAATAAGATTGAGTCAAAGATGCGAACCTGATTTGTCTCCTGATTTTGTGCCACTAGATTAGCTTATCGGTTATGGAATGGGCCTGTCCTTCCATACTTAGTTTCTTATATATAACATGCACGTACCCTAATTAGGGTTAACTTTTGTAATCTCTTTTACGGCACTCATACATAATAGTTCTCTTTGAATTGTTCTTGAGTTGCAATTTAATCATTCGACATCAGTTCAACAAAGTGTGTGTTCTTTTTTTTAATTCTTATTCTGCATTATTTGAATCTCGATCTACTCTGTTTGTCTTAACATATATATATATATATATATATATATATATATATATATATATATATATATATATATATATATATATATATATATATATATATATATATATATATATATATATATATATATATATATATATATATATATATATATATATATATATATATATCAACTTCTAGACTTTTCTTATTTACTTTTCATCAAAACAAGAAAATAACAGACCTTATACGAAAATTTTAAGTCTAGAGTTTTCTTAGATTATACATGGTAAAATTCAGAGGGCTTCTGAAGATAAGTGAATAATAGCTTCATATAACTTGGATAAAAGGTATATTTACTATCTTGGAACATTAAATCATAATACATCTTACATTTACAAGACTTGCAAACCCAAGAATAGCTAAATTCTTGTATAAATTGGATATATGAAGATTGTTTGAATTAGGATAAAAACTTAAATTATATTCAATAAGAATAGTTATTCGGTAACTTGGAAATGATTATTTGACGAATTGAACTAAAAAGTCATAAACAGGATGAAAAAGGATTATGTGATGATGAATTGGATTCCATTCTTGAAAAATTCTTAGAAGTTTCACCATGGTTATGATTTGTGGATATGAAACACCCTTATCAATTTAAATACCTATAATAATGCTTTAGTTTATGAGATGTATCAACTGGAATGATTAATTATGGAGGGAACCATATAATTTAAAAAATGAAATATCAAGGTACAAAGAATTTGAATTATCTCAAGCGTTATGGATTGAGAAAAAGACATTAAATGGCATAAAAATTGAATTAGAACAAATAAAGAATAAATACTTGAATGAATAATTAAAAGCATCTTTATATGAGTTGTGTGTATATTTTAACTAAACCATTGTATTGGTATAACTCAATAGGGTTGAAAGAAGTAGATAATCAAGGTCAAAGAAAGTACAACGTCAAATGTTGTAGTAAGTTAGGCTAACTACTAAGGTGATTACATAGTGATTTTTACAAATGGGTACATCTCATAATTGCAGCATGTTAATGATATATGCTTTACTTGATGATATCTTTGTTTTGAGACATAGTTTCTTTTAAATGATATTTGGAATAGTTTTGTGCATTATATTGTTTTCAGATCTTAGTTTTTCTTGATTAATGTTAGAATGTCTATACATAGCTTTGTTTGAGAATATCCTATGCATGGGAACGACAATGTCCAAAGACCCGACTGATGCAGTAGAATGGGGTCATATGGTGCCATGACTAGCCAAGGAAATGTCTAAATAACCGTTTAATGCAATGGGATGGGGGTATATGATATCATGACTACCTAAGGTATGACCTTTGTGGTCTAATAAGAATGAACTCTAATAAATTAGGGGGATGAATTCTCTATGAAAGGACTTTGGTGAATTGTATTTTACTTGATATTTTAACAAGAAGGTTATGTTTTGAATTTCAAAATGTTGAAATGATTGTATTTACTATACAAG
>CM042016.1:82408381-82475881 GCA_023525715.1 Cichorium intybus | reverse complement strand
TGAAACAAGATGGTTTATTGATATGTTTAGTTTAAGAGAGCAATGGATTCCTGCTTATTTTAAACATATTAGTATGTCAGGATTGATGCGTACAACATCACGTTCTGAAAGTTCAAATGCTTCATTCCAAAACAATACGAATTCTAATACTACATTGGTTAATTTTATGATCGCTTTTGAGTATGCTATGGAGAAACAAAGACATAAACAAAGTGTTTTGAATTTCAAGGATGATGATACATATCCTAGAACACCGTTATATTGAATATCAAGGTTCATGCATCTAAGGTATCCACAAGAAGAATTTTTGTTGAAGTTCAATGTGAAATCAAGGAATCTATTGTTGCTTGTTTTCAAACGAGCAAAAGCAATGTGAATTTAATTGGCATATTCATTATAATGGAGGTTAAGGACTCATTTCCTCTTGAGGAGAAACGAATAAATGTAGATAATGAAGAAAGCATTGAAGATTACAATGTATCGTTATCTGATAATGAATTTAAGGTATGCAAGTTTAGATTATACATATTTGTTTACGTGATATAGTAGCTAGTTTTTGTATTATGTATTCTCATATGTTGTAGTTTATAGTTTTTCAGGTTATGTATAATTCATGTGGGGAAGAATTCAATTGTGAGTGCATGCTATTTCAGCAGCATGGAATTTTGTGTAGACATATTTTTGTGTCTTTAGATTCTTCAAGCTTAATGATATACCTAATAATTATATACTTAGAAGATGGAAACGTGGTATAATTCCTATTGGAATAGTGAGGAAGACTTTCCGGTTTGCTGAAATGGATGATGGGATTGATTCTATTGCTATTGATGTTTTCTCATCGGTTGAGAATACTATAAATAATCCTAGTGTTGACAAACCCAAATTGGAGGAATATCTTAAAGCTATGAAGGAATTGAATGCAAGGTTTATTGGTGGTTTAGGTGTAATTAAAGAGCCCAAAAAGAGTGATCAACTCGATATATTACTTGGTGTAGATTATTCCAATGATGTTGATGTTGAAAATCGAAAGGATATCAGGAACAAAGATTGTGGTAATCGGAAAAGATTGAAAAGCTCTAAAGAGGTTGTCATTAAAAAAATGCAAGAGACAAGAGAAAATGTGCATGTTGTGGGGAATATGTACATCATGATGCTAGAAATTGTCCATCGAAGAAGAAGAAGAATTGAGTTTGAGAAGTTGAAAGCATTATTTAAGTTGTTATGTTGTATTTAAACAAATGAATTGTAGATCATATTTTTACAATGTAGATACATTATGTATCGAATTATTTTGGATTAATAATTGATTATTATAATTTTTATTGTTATTTAAAAACATGTTCGAAACGTATGGATGTTTAATATTTTTGTTAGTTATGAAAAATGCATGTTTATTTCTGACATGTTTAATTTTATGTTGAATTTAAATTCAACTTAGAATACATCAATATTAAAATAATATGCATAAATTGTGTGTATACATAAATCAAATGTATGAGCCATTTATTAATTAGTTTTAGTGTTAATGTTTTTTGGTAAGAGTTTTGTTTTTATAGCATTCGTTTTTTGTTTTTTTTATATGTTAACCGCTATTGATATTTAGGGTTGGTTACTTTTTAAATGTATACGGCTTTTTACCTTCCCAATTTTTATCTATATAAGTGGAGTAGATTCAGTTAACAAATCTCATTCCTTTTCTCAGTTTATCTCCATATCAAACATTCTAATCTTTCACTTTTATAGATTCCATGGCTCAAGAAAATGTTGTTATCGTTCGTCGAGTTCGTTCATACGCAAGGGGATACGAGAGTAGCAAGATGGATATGATCAACGAGGCTAAAATGCATATGTTACGTTACGATGCTATATGGAATCAAGGATGACTGTTAAATCTTTCCTGTTGAATCTTGAAGAAACTATGCCTCCCGTCTTTCTAAGAGACTATTACAAAGATTGTATAGTTTACATCAACAAAGAGATTGAGTCAATGAGGGATGTACATTTTCAGATCGAACATGTCAAGATGATGATGACAAACCAAGTTGATACGTTGAACGATTTCCTATCGTTTAGGCCAAGGGCTGAATAATTGTTTTTAAGTTTGGGTTTATATTTGATATAAAGATTCTAATGATGTACTTAAGACTGGTTCTATTAGTTTTATATATTTTCAATAATATGAAGCATATTATGTGTAACACCCAGTTTCTCATACGAAGTACACCCAAAAATTTTCAACAATTATACATCCAAATGGGCATACTTGTACTCAAACTAAGGATCAAGATGTTATCAGCATGAATATTTAAATAAAAAGGTCCTTACAAATTTACCAGGCGTTACAAATAATCTATTTCAACTAAAGGACAGGCTCTAAATTGTCCATCTTTCTTTATCACATGCCTTCCCCTATCACAGCTACAGATACCTGCAAAACAATATACAACTCAAGTGTAAGCTTATAAAAAGCTTAGTGAGTAATCTCAATCACATTCCACAATCTCTCTCAGTAAACTCTCTCATCATTCTCCTTTGCTAGTCTCATTAGCAATTATTCACTTCCTCTTACTCTGAAATCTGCAAACATGTTAGCTTTACAAACACCAGCTAATTAGTAGTAATATTAAATCAATAATAAGTATCACAACTGATACTACTCATAAACTCAATCACACACACACTCACATATACCCATTTCACAATCAATTATACCCAATTATAACACCCATCATGGTTGTAGCAATCAAACTCAAAGACTCTTTAACTCACTGCTACATCATATACTCTACTCTTATACTCAATATGAAATTCAACTCATCTCTTGTTATCCACCGATAACAGAACCACTCCGACTATAATTTATTTCAGTATCAATATAACACACACATATATATACTTATATATTACCTACAACAAGATATAACTGTTATTTCTCATAAGAACATAATCTCAATCGTGTATTAAATCACACTCAAAATCTCATTCTCGTATGTTAAATCACATGTTTCTCAATTATAAACTTGGTTATCTCAACCAATTTAAAATCAATAGTAACCTGTAAATTCACAATTTAATCATAAGAATGAATTATAGTTACTCACTTGATATCGGTTTAGTATATGGAACCCCCAATTTACACGTACCGGGCTCCTGTTCGCTAGACTTGGTTATATCACCATAGTATAAATCAATTTTCCAACACCCACAATCATCTCAATAACATCTATCTCAAACATGTATAAATCAAAAGAGGAAAAAAAGAGTATAAACGGTAAATATCAACTCTATATTTACCGAAACCCCCAAATCTGCGATTCTACTCATTCAACCGTAGGAACTCGACAATAATCACACCAATAGCTCAAAAGACATCCACTAACAATCTACTAACAACGTATTTAACAAATTATAGCTAAATCACAAAAATTGAAGCTAGGGTTTCAAAACCCCAAAAACAAAGAAATCACTCACCTCGACAAATTCGAAAGCAAGACCACGTTTACGGGGTTAGATCCGCATCACTTTACACTTCCCTACGAATCTCCGGCTTTAATTTGACTCAAAATCGCCTCCATAAGCTCTGAAAATCGATTTGGAATGTTTGTGGGTCGAGAAAATGGTTTAAATGAGGGCAAAATCGAATTTATACCCGCACGAAACCCGACCCGGGCTTTCAAACCCGCCCCGGGTTTTGATCCGCAATTCACCGCCTCAGACCCAGCACAACACGGTCCGGGTTTTGTGACCCGACCCGGGTTACTGCTGAACACGACCCGGGTTTTGTGACCCGACCCGGGTTTTGTTGATTTTCATTTTCCTTTGTTTCTTTTATCTCTTTTAGCATTCTACTTTTCTTTGATTAATTTTTAAACATCGTAACTCACGTTTTAAATCATCTATGCTCGTTTATATCAAAAGTTAAAATAACTCTACCATAAATTAAAATTACGGTATTACAAGTTCTTACCCCCTTCAAAAGATTCCGTCCTTGGAATCTCTTAGATTAGGCATGGCTGATACAGCCATTTCACCACCGTAATCATGCATCACGTATGATAATGACATTATCATCTCGTCATCTCACATGACATATATATATATTGTCACACGTTACTTACTCATAATATAGCTATAAAACTCAAGCTTCCTCGATTAACATTACAGTCAAAAACTTCCCTACTCTACTTTTCTTTCTGCAAAATCTTTACGCCCACCATTATTCTCGTAATATGATCTCTATAACCACATTGGTTGTTACCATTTCACATGGACAACCACTCACTCTTTCAGGGCACTCCCTTGTTATAGCTTTGCCGATACGAAGGTATTTCACCTCACTCTTCAAGTGATACTCCAATCTCTATCATCACTTACACACACCTATATCTATGGTTCACATCGAGCCATATTCTCAGCGTACCATCCACTCTTTCTATAACACTTATCTCAATAACTATTTGAGATTTAACTTCCATTTCCAATCTCCTTAAATGGTTTACTCTAACTCAATAAAGAAAACGGTCTCACCGATTCCAAGCTCACATTCTCTCTTAATTTACTTCTCATATCGTAACATGTGAATAATTGATTTCTCATCAACATAGCTCGTAAATACTAGGATAAAAATTCAGAAATAACAAAATATTAGAAACTATCTCAAGTTTCACTCACGCCTCCTCTGAATTTGTTATTTAACTCTCGACACTTTAATCACACAAAATCCGTTTCAGTTGTCTCATCACCACAACCGACTTCAACTTCTCTGAAAACACATTCATCTCTGTTCCCTCCTCATCACACATATTAGGTTTTTACCCAATATACAACTAACAATCTTCTACCAATTAACTCCTTTTTATCTCAGTTCAACAACATACCTCATGTTGTTTCTCACAATGTACTCGCTTATTATATCATCTCTTATGTGGACAATTCACATCACGTTCTCACTCAATCGATAATCATTAGATTTATATCAAACTCAATAATTTATTTTCAAATAATTTATCAACGCAACCGCATATATTCCTCCTGACATACAATCAGTAAGGACTTTTCCTCTCGCCACTTCTCCGCCATTATCACCGTAATCTCTAATTCATCCGTATGACACCAATAGGTCATACGTATGGCTCACCGTAATCCCTATACACGACTCAAATAATAACATCTGTCACCGCAATCTCTATGGTGAGATCATATCTCATCACTCGGCTATCTCGTTAATCTCAAGAAATAATTCAAAATTATTATAACAAAATCTATTATTTATCGTCTCATACGAATAAATAGTTTTGTCATCTTCACACCCACACATTTATTTCACTGGCAGTAATTGGTTTGATTGCTAAGGAACGAATCCTATCAATCACAACTACAATTACTTTCTTTCTCTTTTAACTCATATCTTCTCATTATATATTTATAAAACTGTATTTCGTTCAACATGTAAGAAATCTCACACATACTCAACACAACTACATGATAAATGCACATACTCACAATAACATTTTTCAATAGTATTACTCATTGTATTATCTCACAATACCTCTTTACTGTTACTCAGCCTCTGATTCGTCCTCTTCTAAACCCGTAGGTTTCAAGCCAGACAAGCTTACTGCTACATTCATATCTATCCATACGCAAGGATAGTACATGTCTCATTACTCTGCATCATCATAATGTACATGCCTGTCTACACACAAGCACAACACTATAGCACCACTCTCGCTCAATTCTTGGTACCCCGTACCATCATTTGGTCTCATCATTCATAGTATCTTACAGTACCCCGTACTGTTCTCCAAACTCACTAATCAACACTATCTCATAGTACTTCGTACCGTTCTCTGTTATCAGCACTCAACGCTGTGTTACGGTATCTCATACCGTCCTCTGATCAAATCATGGTACCTCGTACCATTTTCTGATTTCAATCCATCTCCTCTTCTACTCTAGAAATTTTCCCTTACGGTGTCAAGCCATATAGACTAACCGTCACTCCTCCTTTCGTTTGAGTCACAAAGATCCTCACTGCTCTAACCACAAGATACTCGTCTTGTGGTTCTACAGAAATATGTGGTCTCAACCTCAGCTACTCCATATGTAGCCCCACGAAATATGTGATCTCAATCACATTTACTCGATATATGGTCCCACAATTATGTGATCTCAATCATATTTACTCGATATATGGTCCCATAATTATGTGGTCTCAACCACCTTTTCTCAATATATGATCCCACAAAATATGTGGTCTCAACCACATTTACTCAATATATGGTCCCACAATTATGTGGTCTCAACCATATTTACTCAGTAACTAACTCAATCTCTAAGCCAATAAGGCCTATATGAACCACTCTAGGTTCTCTCAATTATACCACAAAGTACTCTTTATGTGGTTATTCGAATGTCCTCTAACATCTCTGTCACAAATATCTCATTATGTGACAACTCCAATTCGTAGAATTTAACACTCAACATATCAACTCATAATCAGCTATGGTGCGCAATCAGCTACGCACTCCTCGTCTTTCCCAACTCATACTCTTTTGGCTATCTCAGCCATTCATTGTGATCAATCATAAGTACTAGTCATGTGGCCCTACAAAATATATGGTCTCAACCACAAAATACTTGTACATAAAAGTCTCGTCACATCTGTGTAACAACAAACACTATATATATACAATATCAAAATTTATATATATATTTACCATGTATATACTCTTTATACACACTTTTCTAAGGTTGTTAAGTACTCATTAAGCAACCATTTATAATCTCAGTTATATACAATCACAAAGCACTCGTTATGTGATATGTAAACATTACCTCAAATGGACATGAGATTCTCATCTCAATGCCGATTACTACATTTTATAATCACAATTCTCTAATACATGTAATCTCAATTGATCTTTTACGTGTCTACATATTTTATACATATTCTATTACATGTATTATCAACAATTAAACACGCGCGACACGTTACAGCTAACATGTTAAGTAAAATTATTTGCATACCTCATAGCAACAAAATCTTGTCTCCTCATTAGTTAAACCTTGCGTACCGCGGTTCTCAAATCTTGAGTGTACTCAGCTACACTCCCATATCTCAACTCTTAGCTCATGCTCAACATATGCTCAAACTCTTTCTCATCATCAGTTAGAATTTTGCCTCGACCGGGATTTCATCTTAACATCTCATCATCAGTTAGAATCTCGTCATTCTGGAATCTCATCTCGTATTCAGTTGACATCTCATAATTAGCTGAATTTATTTTCTTCTCATTGGTTAATATCTCATATCAGCCAAAATCTTGTCTCATCATCCACTATTGGTCCAACCGACTCTTACCAATTTCTCAACTCATCCTTCATCTGACTCCATATCTGTATTTACACACAGAAAACAACAAATAATAATATAACATAATAGTTATACTTAACTCATACTCTAACATATGCAACCGTATCTTTTCCACGCATGTGATAGGGGCTCTCTCTCTTCTTGGTTTAAGTCTAGGACTCTACACTCAAAGACCTAGTTCGCTTAAACCATGCTCTGATACCAACTTGTAACACCCAGTTTCTCATACGAAGTACACCCAAAAATTTTCAACAATTATACATCCAAATGGGCATACTTGTACTCAAACTAAGGATCAAGATGTTATCAGCATGAATATTTAAATAAAAAGGTCCTTACAAATTTACCAGGCGTTACAAATAATCTATTTCAACTAAAGGACAGGCTCTAAATTGTCCATCTTTCTTTATCACATGCCTTCCCCTATCACAGCTACAGATACCTGCAAAACAATATACAACTCAAGTGTAAGCTTATAAAAAGCTTAGTGAGTAATCTCAATCACATTCCACAATCTCTCTCAGTAAACTCTCTCATCATTCTCCTTTGCTAGTCTCATTAGCAATTATTCACTTCCTCTTACTCTGAAATCTGCAAACATGTTAGCTTTACAAACACCAGCTAATTAGTAGTAATATCAAATCAATAATAAGTATCACAACTGATACTACTCATAAACTCAATCACACACACACTCACATATACCCATTTCACAATCAATTATACCCAATTATAACACCCATCATGGTTGTAGCAATCAAACTCAAAGACTCTTTAACTCACTGCTACATCATATACTCTACTCTTATACTCAATATGAAATTCAACTCATCTCTTGTTATCCACCGATAACAGAACCACTCCGACTATAATTTATTTCAGTATCAATATAACACACACATATATATACTTATATATTACCTACAACAAGATATAACTGTTATTTCTCATAAGAACATAATCTCAATCGTGTATTAAATCACACTCAAAATCTCATTCTCGTATGTTAAATCACATGTTTCTCAATTATAAACTTGGTTATCTCAACCAATTTAAAATCAATAGTAACCTGTAAATTCACAATTTAATCATAAGAATGAATTATAGTTACTCACTTGATATCGGTTTAGTATATGCAACCCCCAATTTACACGTATCGGGCTCCTGTTCGCTAGACTTGGTTATATCACCATAGTATAAATCAATTTTCCAACACCCACAATCATCTCAATAACATCTATCTCAAACAT
This sequence comes from Cichorium intybus, assembly GCA_023525715.1. Taxonomy (NCBI): domain Eukaryota; kingdom Viridiplantae; phylum Streptophyta; class Magnoliopsida; order Asterales; family Asteraceae; genus Cichorium; species Cichorium intybus. Next base: position 82,467,256 of record CM042016.1, on the reverse strand, counting down.
GTATAAATCAAAAGAGGAAAAAAAGAGTATAAACGGTAAATATCAACTCTATATTTACCGAAACCCCCAAATCTGCGATTCTACTCATTCAACCGTAGGAACTCGACAATAATCACACCAATAGCTCAAAAGACATCCACTAACAATCTACTAACAACGTATTTAACAAATTATAGCTAAATCACAAAAATTGAAGCTAGGGTTTCAAAACCCCAAAAACGAAGAAATCACTCACCTCGACAAATTCGAAAGCAAGACCACGTTTACGGGGTTAGATCCGCATCACTTTACACTTCCCTACGAATCTCCGGCTTTAATTTGACTCAAAATCGCCTCCATAAGCTCTGAAAATCGATTTGGAATGTTTGTGGGTCGAGAAAATGGTTTAAATGAGGGCAAAATCGAATTTATACCCGCACGAAACCCGACCTGGGCTGTCAAACCCGCCCCGGGTTTTGATCCGCAATTCACCGCCTCAGACCCAGCACAGCACGGTCCGGGTTTTGTGACCCGACCCGGGTTACTGCTGAACACGACCCGGGTTTTGTGACCCGACCCGGGTTTTGTTGATTTTCATTTTCCTTTGTTTCTTTTATCTCTTTTAGCATTCTACTTTTCTTTGATTAATTTTTAAACATTGTAACTCACGTTTTAACTCATCTATGCTCGTTTATATCAAAAGTTAAAATAACTCTACCATAAATTAAAATTACGGTATTACATTATGTTTGTTTAAATCGATTAATTTCAACTTAACCATGTTCGTAACACAAGTAATGTGTATTGTTTTGAATTTACAAGAAATTTAGAGTAGAATGAGCCAATTCAGTTCCGATTCCGAAATCTGTGAAAAATCCAAAATCTGAGCAAAATCCAATTCCTATTCATAAAACCTCAGCTTCAACAAAAGCAAAGAATCCCACTCATATCCTCGGCTCAAGTGATTCAAAAGGGAAAGCCAAGCTTTATCCTGAATCTGAAACTAAACCGAATCTCAAAACCAATTACATTCACCCAACAGCTATTTCTAAGCTAAACTCCTCATCTCAGTCAGTCAAACTTCCAAATCCTACTCATAAAACTCATTTTTATCAAGTAACCAACACGTTCATCCCTACGAAATCTCGTTTTGTTAACGAAAGATGGCAATCTACAAAAATGAAAGTGTTCCGAATTGAAAATAACACAAATCAACCATCTGTGAGAAAATCTATTTGGGTTGAAAAGTCATGCGTTTTTCCTGCTTTTCCTAAACTCTCACATGGGCCCACATTGGTTTGGGTTCCTAAATCTCTCTAACTTGTGCAGGTACTACGTGACGAACAGTATGATCCAGAATGGTATATTGATAGCGGCTGTTCGCGTCACATGACAGGGAGAAAGGAAGAATTACGAGAATATCGATCACTAACGAATGGAGGAAAAGTCAGCTATGGAAACAATGCAACTGGGAAAATCAAAGGGTATGGCATGATCACAAATGGTGAAATTTTGATCTGAAAAGTGGCATATGTTGAAGGACTTCAGCACAACCTAATCAGCGTTTCGCAACTGGTCGTTGGAACTGGTCTTAGAGTTTCATTTGATGAAGATGGTTCCGAACTAGTTGAAAAGGAATCTAAAAAGCTCATTTTGAAGTCAAAACGAAAAGGAGAGATGTTTTCTTTGGACATGAGGCCCATTCAAGGAAAACCCACCATCTGCTTACTCACAAAAGCTACGAACGATGATAGTTGGTTATGGCATAGGCGTTTATCTCACATGAACTTTCGTGATATTAATAAACTGGTACTTGGTGATCTTGTGCGTGGATTACCGCTACTCAAGTATGACAAAGACCGACTGTGTGATGCGTGTGAACTGGGAAAACAAAGTCGAAAGAGTCATTCTACAATCATCAACACCAAGATCATCGAACCATTGGAACTTCTGCACATTGATCTTTGTGGTCCATCTGCTATCGAAAGCGTCGCTCACAACAAATATATTTTGGTTGTGGTAGATGACTTTTCTTGCTTCACATGGGTGTTCTTTCTCAAGCAAAAATCTGAAGCAGCGATCAACATGATTAATTTCATCAAGCAGATAGAAACTCTTCTCCGAAAGCAAGTTCGGATGATAAGAAGTGATAACGGCACAGAATTCAAAAATAAAGTTCTAGACGATTTTCTTGTCAATAAAGGAATCTCGCATAACTTCTCTGCCCCCTACACTCCTCAACAAAATGGAGTGGTAGAAAGACGCAATCGTTCTCTTTGTGAAGCTGCTCGCACCATGCTCTCTTTTGCGAAACTTCCTCTATACTTCTGGGCCGACGCCATCGCAACTGCATGTTACACTCAGAACCGTTCAAATATTAACAAACGACTTAATATCACTCCATATGAAATAATCAACAAACGAAAACCGAACGTGAAATTCTTTCATGTTTTCGGATCTAAGTGCTTCATTTTTAACTCAAAAGATAAACGAGTTAAATGGGATGAAAAAGCTGATGAAGGTATTTTTCTGGGATACTCTCTTACCTCAAAGGCCTATATTGTTCTAAACAAAAGATCTTGGAAGATTGAAGAAACATACTACATCACCTTTGATGATAGATACAATTCAAGAGCAAAGCACTCTACTACAAAGGCTCAAGAAATCTTTCCCGAAACAAATACAACAATTCCTCTTATGGATCTATATGAGGAATTCATGAATTTGTTCGATGAACAAGAAAATGCAAAATCAGCAGAAGCAAACGCAAGAGACAACCAAGTAGATGAGCTGTTAAAGATTATAGACAGTACCATCAGTGAAAACGAAACTTCAAACGACAACTTCACTGATGTTCCGATTCCGACCAATGCTCCAACTTCCATTTCTGATGCAACTATCAAGGGGGAGAGTTCAGCACCTATTCAGGGGGAGGGCATTTCTCCTGAATCAGAGTCCACCACTCCTTTGGTTGAACAAGGCCAATCTGATCTTGCTAATACAAGACACGATGCAAGCTTCCAGGGGGAGAATGGAATTGAAAACAATGACCTTGACTCACAGTCAGAGGAACAATCAGAAGCAGAAGAAATTATTCCAGAAATTAATCCTGAATATGATCCAGATTATCCTCCAACGATAAAATAGACGAGAGATCATCGAAAATCTCAAATCATCGGAGAAACATCTGCTGGTGTTCTCACTCGAGCTCAAGCTAAAGAAAAGCAAGCTGCATTATTTTCAAAAGTGGAATTTTGCATGTTTCATTCGTTTATTTCCAAGATCGAACTCAAAATAGTTAAAGTAGCTCTCGATCATGTTGATTGGGTCCAAGCAATGCAAGATGAACTAAATGAATTTGAATGCAACAAGGTCTGGAGATTAGTTCCGACTCCGAAGAAGGCATCAGTTCTCGGAATGAAGTGGGTATTCCGAAACAAACTAGACAAAGAAGGGAATGTCATTCGGAACAAAGCACGACTGGTAGTTAAAGGCTACTGTCAAGAAGAAGGAATTGATTATGAAGAAACGTTTGCACCAGTGGCCAGACCGGAGTCCGTTCGGATTTTTCTTGCTTATGCAGCATACAAGGGTTTCGACGTCTATCAGATGGATGTTAAGTGTGCATTTCTGAATGGAGAATTAGAAGAAACAGTCTATGTTGAACAGCCACCAGGCTTTGTGAGCAGCAAACATCCCGATCATTGCTATGTGTTAGATAAAGCTGTTTATGGTCTAAAGCAAGCTCCAAGAGCATGGTATGAAACTTTAACTTGGTTCCTCAAGCAATCCAAGTTCAAGCAAGGTTCCGTTGACACAACTTTCTTTCGCAAAAAGGAAGGAAGTCATCTGATGATTGTTCAAATCTATTTCGATGACATCATTTTCGGGTCTACTCATCCAAGCCTAACAGCTGAATTCCGAAAACTGATGGAGACAAAATTTGAAATGAGCTCGATAGGTAAAATCAACTTCTTCCTAGGCCTTAATATCAGACAAAGTTCAGAAGGCATTTTCGTCAATCAAGAAGCTTATACCAAGTCGCTCTTAGAGAAATTTGGTATGAAGGGCGATTCTAAAGTCAAAGTTCCGATGGCTTTCGGAACCAAACTCACTCCTTCACTAGACAAACCTGCAGCAGATATCACTCTCTACCGTCAAATGATTGGTTCACTTCTCTACCTTACTTCAAGTAGACCTGACATCATGTTTGCTGTATGTTATTGTGCTAGATTTTAGGCTAATCCCAGAGAGCCACATTACAATGCTGTGAAGAACATATTTCGATATCTCAAAAGAACTACCTCTCTTGGGCTATGGTATCCGTCAGGATCTGGGTTCTTTGTTCAAGCATTTTCCGATGCAGATCTTGGTGGTTGTGGATTGGATCGCAAAAGCACTTCTGGAGGATGTCAACTTCTCGATGGAAAACTCGTAAGCTTGCAATCAAGGAAACAAACCTGCGTGTCACTCTCGACAGCTGAAGCTGAGTACATTGCTGCTGCTTCATGCACCTCTCAGATTATAAGGATTCAAAACCAACTGAGAGACTATGGAGTCAGTATGAAACGTATTCCACTTTACTGTGATTCCGAAAGTGCGATTCGGATCTGCCACAATCCAGTGCAACATTCAAAGACCAAACATATTGCACTCCGATATCACTTTATCAAAGATCATGTTGAAGATGGCAACATCGAGATTCATTTTGTTCGCTCAAATGATCAACTGGCAGACATCTTCACCAAGGCACTTCCAGAGCTAGCATTTATCAGAATTCTTCAAGGCCTCGAAATGATGGAAGCTGAATCTGTTCCGAAATCCAACTGATTTTCCGATTGATTCTGAAATTCGGAATGCCTCCGAATCGGACTTTAGACACGAATGATTAAGAGCGAATGTATCCTTTTTGTATATTTATTTTCCTCTAATTTTTTATTTCTTTAAATTTTTTTTAAACAAAACATCAAAAATACTTTCTTTATATATATCAAAAATATCAAAAATATTTTCTAGTTCTTTAAAATTTTTTTTTGTTTTCGTATGTTGTAGGTTTTACTTTGTTTTGTTTTATTTTACCTTGAGATTTTAATTCTTATTATTTTTTTTCTTTCCTATTCTTCACATTGTTAACTATACTTGAGAATGCAGATACAGATTCCAAAGAGAAATTCCAACAAAACAAAGGCACATTTTATTTAAACTAAAGGAAGGTAGTTTGATACATCAAAGGGCAAAAGAAACACTACTTCTTCCTATAATTTGTAGTATTGCCACAGGGGAGGATCACCAATATGGAAAGCTTGGTGGATTCGCACCTCACTCTCATACACGAAAAGGCGACTCACATCCGCCAGTCCAACCAAGAACTGGTTGTGAGGAGTTTTACGGATGATCACCGCCGGCCACCATCCCCGCTTGTGCCAAACCTCAATGAGGTCAAATTGTTTGTACTCCACCAAGACTCTTGGTGGGACAGGCTACAAGTAGGGATAACTGGTCTGTATCGTCAGTGGACCGCCATCCTCACTCTCCTTCAGAGTGGTCATCTTCACTTCATACCAGTGATTCCAAACTCCCATGACGACACCACCATAAGTGCCACCAGCATACTCTCCTTCCTGCATCCTGACTTTGACCTTGTCACCACGGTTGAACGGACGTTGCGCCATTTGATGACTCGTCTGAATGTAATTCTCTTGAGTATATGTTGCATATTCTAACAATAATTTCTTTTTATAGGCAAACAAGACACCGGTTAGGCTTCCTATTTATGGATCATAAATTACTTTTTAAAGTAATGATGAAGTCTGTAGCTATGATTACGCGTCATTAAGGCAGTGACGGCTGATTGTCAACGTGATTGGACGTTTCCATACTATTCGCCTGAGCTTTAAATGCGTTATCCTGACACCTGTCACCTTTCGTCACCCGCTGTCATTTCATTTCCAATTTTCTTTTATTTTATTTTTTTTTGTTTTTGTAACTTGGAGCTGACGGAAAAAAAATTTTGTTACCTATTCTTGTACCCATCCATGAAGTTCGATGATTATTGAAATTAAATCCAATTCAATATATGTCTTCAAAACTCTAGTCAAAGATCGCAAATCATTAAAACCATGATGCGCTGTGAGACTCTCAACCCATTCTATACCCATCTAATATTTCTCCATACTCATTCACTTTCATATAACTGTAACCCTTCTGAAGGTTCTCAGTATTACCACTGAAAACTGATGGTTACACAACATCTGTGTTTATGATTTCGGAATTATTATCAACATATTTTCGGATGAAACCCAAATATCTTTATCACCCTTAAGGCATTGACGGCTCAAATTGCGAAGTCTCAAAGTTTGTCTTTGTGTGATCTTTACGAAATCAGCTAGACCTAAGCTATTTAAACCCATAAGATCCAGTTTTTAATTTTCTTGAGACTTTTTCATACACATCTAGCCACTAATAAAACATCCACCTTACTTGTTTTAATGACTACACTGGTCAAACAAGTACCTTCACCCGATTCCGGACATTTCTCACGTTTCGGAATCTCGATGAGGCCAGACCACCCAAAAATAAACCACAAAAAGATGCCTTTCACTGATTCTTAAAATCATCTGATCGTATTTCAATGGGAAACCACACAAGCACTTCCAAATCTCTCTTGATTCCGAAGTAAGAGATCGCTGCCCGGGATCCATCTAATTTTATGTCTTTATGACATCACAGATATCTCAGAATTTATTTGCTTGCTTTATTTCTTTTTTTTTGGCACAATTTTGCACTAAAATCATTTTAATTTTTCTAACTCTACTTTTGTGTTGATACGATTAACTTTGATGTCAAAAAAACAAAAAGGACGCGAGTTTTTGAAATTAGCATGACATCACCCACGTGTGTCAGTTACAGCGTCACCGCCTGTTCGCCTGATTTGATGCTTTTCACGCGCCTGCACAGCGAAATTTTGGGGACGGTTCAAACTATCTCTGCTAAATTTGGGGAAGCTACAACGATTTGATTGGGATTTTCTCTCTCCTTGAGTACTCTCATTATAAAGTGAATTTCTGCAATACTAATCATTCTTTCAGCTCCCTCTGCTCTCAATCGCACAGACTACTCTCTCTTACTGTTCATCGTCTTTTTCTTCAAGCTATCATCCATGGTGGGTTCATCTTCTGCAAACGAAAATATATCCTCCTCTCTGATGCTGAAGATCAAACAAAATCAGAATATGATCATTGATCTTAACTCTTCCAAGTACAATGAAGCTCTTCAGCCGATGATTGAGTGTCTCAAATATTCCAGAATCTGCAAAGCCCTAACTGCTTCAGCAGAGATCCCAATCGTGTATCTCTCCTCTGCATACTCATCCGCATTCTACAACAAGGCTGATGATGTTGTAACTTTTGAAGTAGGATCTATCAAGACGCGTATTTCCAAGTCCCGTTTTGGAAAATTACTAGGGTTTACTGATCAAGCTGATATTGTCGATCCTGATTCTCTCCCGCCTGTTACTCTTCCACGGTTCTTCTACCAACTAGGCTACAAGGGCGACATAACGCAACTATCCAAGTTCACAAAGAAGGGTCTACCACCTCTATGGAACTTTCTCTTTACCCTCTTGTTCAAAAGTTTCTCTGAACGAACGACAGGCACAGACAGTGCAAGTAAGCTCTTTTACTCCATCTTTTACGGACTCTATTATGATATCAATCTTGATTACGGGTCTATTCTTTGGAGCCAATTTGTCGAGAGTGTAAACTACAAGAATCGTCACTCTGAAATATCTTGTGCTCGATTTTGGTCCTTTGTGGTGAAACGGGCTATTGAGCAACATCATCTCCATATCATGACCGATTCTATGTTAGCAATCATTCCGACGTTGTCAACCACACCGTTTGCAACCACCAAATCGGAGGATTTCGATTTCATTAGATCCATTCCGATCACGATGTTGGACCGAGTTCCGAAGGAGGTTCAATGTATCGCTGAGTACAGACTGCTATCTCCATCGGGGGTTCGTAATGTTGACCAAACACATCAAGATGCTTTTGATAGACTTGAAAATCCAAGGAAAATGGTCAAACGAAAGGGTAAAGGTGCAGCGTCTGACACTGAAAAACAACCCAAACGTCCAAGGAAGCTTCAGAAGCTTGTCCAGTCTTTTGATTCGGAAAACGAACTCTCTGATACTCAACCTGTTCCGAATTCACCACACGATGTTCCGATTACAGACAATCTTGAAGATATACCCACAGCCAAGCTTTCTCATCCTCCCCGATCGCCGTCTCATGACCCCACACCAAAAACCACTCCTCATTCTAGCCCACAATCAACTCCTGAACGCTCACCACTCCGAACCCCCATCACTCAAAAGTCTCCATCCGTGTCACTTAAACAAACTGCCATTCCGAATTCGCTTCCTATCAACCCTCCATCAGATGATGAAGATGAAGATATTTTGGTTAATGATGACCAGGATGATCTTTCAGATTTCCTTGAATCTCCATCCACTATTAAACTCAAGATTCACAGTTCATCTGTTCCAATGGCGTCCGATCAACTCAAGGAAATCTCCGAGAAACTGGATTTACTTCTTCAATCCAAGACGAACCCCTCTATCTCCGACTGGCAATCCCAGTTGGATCCTTACAAGGAGTCGGTGGATACTTTAATCACTGAAAATGTAAAACTCATGCGTGAATTCTCCTCTCTTATAGAGAAATCAGACACCCAAATGTAAAATTCTGCCAACTCTATTGGCAGGTTGAAAAAAGATGTTCTCAAATTTACTCAGGACTTCCGAGACTCTCATGTCAGGAACAATGAAAAGATGCAATAGGTCATCTCCAACTTTGGGAGCATTCTGAAGAAAGAAAAAGAGGAGGTTTCCACCTTGCGCTCGGAAATGAAGACAGAGTATTCCGAATGGGTCTCCTCCATGGGTACAAAATTTGAACAACTGAAAAAGGATTTGGCCGCAGAAAATGAATTGATGGATACATTAGCAGCCAAAGAAACCAAAATCCAGGTTCTCAAGTTAGATATCCGACACAAGTCTGCCATTTTAACCTCGACTGTCTCTCAAAGCAAGGCTGTTCGGAATGGTATATCGGAAATCGACTCTTTTCTTCATCGAATTGTTGAAGACACTGATCCAATTCTCACTCCTCAAGTACGTAGACATCTAACCCTTAAGCTTCATCCTGTATTCAAAATTCTAGCCGCCTTAAAGGGTGTTTCGGAAGGTGTTGCCTCTCCGAAACAAGGGGGAGAAGAGATCAACGAAGAAAGCACGTTCAATCAGGACACTCCGAATAAAGACAACCCGATCAAAACCATGAACCCCAATTCCGATTGGTTCAAAAGGATGAATGCTGAAGGAGATGTTGGTTCATCCTCTATAGATCCATCAAAAAGCAAAGGCAAGGAGATATTAGAAGAACAAGTCTCTGATCAGGATGCTGCTAAATCAACTAGGGATAAGGAAATTGATGAAATCCTCAACCTCACTCGTAAACTTGATGCTGAGGAAGCCGCCAAAAGAGAGGCTGAATTACTCTTGAAAACTCAGATGTCATTATTTCCTCCCTAGCACTATAAAAGAATGACATTGGAAGCAATTACTGAGCCTGTGGAGGACTGGCTTCAACTAGTTACCTCGTATAACACAAGCAATGACGTAAACTCTCAGCTTGCTCAACATTTAACCTGGAGTTTGAAGAAGATTGTACAACTGACTCCTCGTCTTCCTGAGGTTATTGTTCCATTTAAAAACGCAAGATTTTTGGCATTCAGAGGAGATGATAAAGAGAAGATGGAATTTTCTCTTGCTGATCTACCATTTATGAATCCATTCGATTGGATCTCTCTTTTCAACATCTTATCGAGAGAACAAAAGTATCATCCTCTTTTTGATCATCTCAAAAGAATGATTGGATACTATATTCTTGAAATGGCGAAGTTAGATGTTGAGGTTGCGGCTGTTCTAGACAAGATTCCTTTGACTGTAAGACGCCCTCCTCCCAAAAATCTTAGTAGGCGTAAAATCGGGAAAATTGTCAACTCAAATTGGAGTGTGGCATACAACTCAAAGGAAGGGCTTGAGAATATTAAAAGGATATTCTATATTTCGGACAAACATCTTCACAGAACTCCAGTGTTAGAACACATTCTTCATATCACCAACAAACTCCAATCCAACACCGTTGATGATAAAACATGCATCGACGACATGTTGAGATGGTACATAGAATTCAAAAGAGGATCCTGGCCATGATTCCGAAGGTGTTTGATAGACAAGCTAATGAAGTGAAACCTGAAGAATGAAGACAAGTCGCATTTTTTGACTCAAAGGGGGAGATTGTTGAGTCATAAATAAAAATTGAGTCAAAAGATGCTGATCGGATTTATCGCCGGATTTAGTGCCTTCAGTTTAGCTATCAGTTATGGAATGGGCCTGTCCTTCCATACTTAGTTTTTGTATAAATAGCATGCACGTACCCTAATTAGGGTTAAGGTTTTTGTAAAAACTTTTACGGCACTCATACAGAATAGTTCACATCGAATTGTTCTTGAGTTGCAAATAAATCATTCGACTTCAGTTCTTCACATTGTTTAGTTCTTGTTCTTGTTTATAATTTTATTCCGCATTGTTTGAATCTCGATCCAACTCATTTGAAACAACACTTCGGATATCAAATATCAACACAATCAGAATCCTAACATTCTCCCCCTTTATGGTGAAGATGCTAGGTAGCCGAAGTCTATAACATGTGAAAGGCTTTGGTCAGTTCCTTCCTTATTGCGATCCACCATTTTCAGATGAGCAACCACTTCTTTCTTCGCTTCGTCTGAATTCTCATTGTTTACTTCAACTCTTGTTATCATTCCTTCAATGAACGTTGTGGGAAACTTCTCTTTTTCTTCCATATCAAAAAACTTCTTCTAAGCTCCCTTCTTTGTCAATCTCCCCTTATAGACAATTCCCCATGGATTTTGCAAAATTTTTCCATCGCTGTATTTGCTTATTCCAACGAGGTCCTTGTTGGCAGCAGGTACAGTATCAGTGAATAACTTCGCAATCTCAAAAACATAATTGGAAAAATCTCTGAGATACGAACCCAAGAACCTTCCTATAACCTTTTGACCTCGTGTAGGAGCTACTTGCTTGGATATCTTTGTTTGAGTTAAGCTGTAGAAGCGTTCAACTAGAACTATGAAGTCATTCGGGTTCATCAAGGGAAAATCTGCAACTGAGAACTTGCTTTCTTCTTTTTTTCACCTCTTCGGACATAGTAGGTGTAATTTTGATACACATCTTCGAATAATTCACCCATCTCGATTCGGTCTATTGCAACAATCTTCAACGAAGACCATACTTGAGTTTGATCAGCAGCCAAGTTTGCTCCTGGAACTTTCTTTTGTCTTTGGGGTCAAACTCAAGATCAAAGATGTTTATAGCAAACAGTTTCGGATTGAATGGAATGTCTAATTGCAATTCAGTTGAATTCTCAGTCTCATAGTACACAAGAGGTACTCTATCAAACATCTCTATAGTTGGGAAGGAAAGTGTCATTATTGTTTCATATGTCCAGATTTTGTTGACTGGACCCAAAACAGCTCGTTTTCCCATCCGATCTCTGGAAATCACATATAAGTGCCTCAACTTCTCATATTCTTCTGATTTTTGTTTCTTCTGTTCTGCCTTAGATAACACCAGTGCAATTTGCTTTCCCTTATCAACCAAAGGACCTTCCTTAGGAGGTACTTGAGAACTTGTATTTTTGTTGATGAGACGAAAGGTGTAGAACTCTGTCCAATTTTGATTCCACTAGTGAATCGTTTAATCAGGCTAGAGGTGGATCTAGTTGTGATTGGAGTGGTTGTAGAGGCTATTGTAGATGATGGAGCAGAGGTGAATCCGAAAAATGGTTTAGTTACTTGTGCGATTGTAGTGGTTGAAGTTTGAGTCAGTGGTGCAAGGGTTGTAATTGTTGTTGTTGGTACGAAGGTGGTGATGGCTTGTCTTCTGGTCGGTCGAGAACCCTCTCCCCCTTGTGACAAAAGCATGGAGGGCTTCAGAGCACCAGGTAGACGACTGACTAAAGAAAGCAATGGTGTAATATCCTTTCGGATAGACTCTGTTGTTTGGGAGACCAAAATCTTCATCTGGTGATCACTGATTTTCTGTGCTTCTCTATATGCGTATAACTCATGCACCTTCGGTTCGTATTCAGCAAGTGTTTTCTTTGCGGTATCTAGATCCGTCCGCAGGCTTGTGAGTTGAACATCAAACTCTTCAGCACTTTGTTTTGAAAGGTTTTCAACCGACATAGTTAGAGAAGTAAGCTTGGCTTGGACTTCTTTGTGGGCACTGCTAAGATTTGTAACTACTTCGTTGAGTTTATCAGCATGGTTATCCTGAATGAGTTTAGACTTCTCTTCAACTATCTTCTCAACTGCCTTGCATCGCAGATCAACCTTTTCCAAGACATTTCGGGTCATCTCTTTGACATCAGTTTCCATAACCTTGACTGCCTCATCAACCTGCCTCTGTACTGTCTTGGTGATGTTCTCCTCAAACGAAGTAAGTGAATTCGCCAAGTGATTAGTGGTAACCACAGACCCTTTGTCCGAAGTATAAGTGGTCTGGGCTTGGATAAATATTTAGTATCGCATTGAGTTGGCGAAACTGCTTCATTGATACGAGGCTGATGTCTGGTTTATCGTTATCTTCATCTTGTATGTGTATTGGGGCTGTCTCAAAATAATCTTCCTCTGCTTGTTCTTGAGAAGAGGGTGAATCAGCAAAGTCATCCGTAAAAAAAGAATGAAGTGGAGGTACTTCGGTTGTTGTTGTGAAAACGGATGTGGTGTTTGTTGGTGGTGGAGATGTTGGTTTGGTGCCAGTTGGATTACCATATGTGAGACTTGTGTCCACATTAAATGTGTGCATAGAGGTCTCAATATGACTTGTCTCCACATTAGATGTTTCGACATTGGTCATATGTGCAGATACCACCGGATTTTCAGTTAGAGTAATAAAAGGACCAGAAGGTGGTACTGTAGTTGTTGTTGTGTCAGTTGGTGGGGGAGGAATGATTGTATCCTCCTGTTGTGAGTGTTCCTCCTCTTCCTTTTCTTCATCATCTTTGGATCGAGGTGTCGATGGTCGTGAAGATTGAGCAGGTTTCTTCTTTTAAGGCTTAACTACATGGGTTTTCTTCCTTGTTCTTATCTTCTTTGCTGGGGTTTCGGATGGTTCTTCTTGTCCCTTTCGTTTTCCCTTTCGTCTTGCGATATTCGATCAAGGTTAGATTATCTTCAGGAACCTTGCATAGCATCGCCTCAGGAATCTGAGCAATAAATTCCATCCTGTCATCCGAAGTGGAGGTAGAAGGAGTGTGAACTTGATGGAAATCATGGACAGGTAGGTCCGAAGGTAACACGCCTAGGTCGTCGTGCGGTCAAAAATAAAGAAAAACCTAACACACACTAGTACAGTGGTAGTCAGGGTCGATCCGCAGGAGCTTCGTGGTTAGACTAAATGACAGATTACCAACTAGTAGTGTCACGCTACAGTCGGAGGATCTAGTTTCTAAATGCTCAACTACCCAAAAGGAATAACCAAACAAAGTCCAGCCAAGCATAAGCTAAGCTCCACTCAACCTAACCTAGTTACTTTCTAAAATCAGAAGTGCATCTCTGAATCAGAAGCAAACAAAGGCATCCAAAAACATCCACATAATCACAAGGTATAACCTAAACCAATAGCTATAGTCCAACTGAACAAGTACTGGCCAAAGTTCAATACCTAAGCTAACCTATTTGGCTACTGATTTCAGCAAAGGAAATAGTCCCAAACAAGGTCAAAATAACATTCAAACACAAACCAATAACCAAAACCAAACACAAACATCCAAAACACCGAAAAACCAAGGTTAATTGTAACCGAATGATTGCATTAACCAAATTCAGATTCCAAACATCCAAAACAGTAACCAAATACTAATAAAACATAAACTTAAGCTTGGTATCAATGGTTGTCACTCCCAAAGATACAAACTAAAGCTTACAAATATCTAACTAAATGAAATAAAAATCCAAAACATGAAAATACCACTTGAGAAGTTGCTGGAATGAATTCTTGGAGTCAAAGAGCTTCAAGGTCGATTTTACACCCGGTCTTTACTAGGGTTTTCGGCTGAAATTACATCTATTTATATTTGCAAATTTTCCGCAGCCGCGCCGCGCAGATGAAGAATCCGCGGCGCGCGTACTAATCTTTTCCCGTTTCTTCGGCATTTGAATGTGTTACACCGCCTTAAGCCCGCGTCGCGCGTTTCATATATCCGCGGCGCGCGTACGAGTTTCCTTGATTTTTCATTCTTTTCCAAACTTCTTCCTTTTGCACGCTTTTAGTCCCTGTTTCCATTCTTTTTCTCCAAACAAGTCTTGGCACGAAAAGTGAGAATACCCAGACATATTTGATATAATTTTATCAAGAACAGGGCTCAACAACGCCTAAAATGCTTGATATTACTATGCGTTGTCAAACACCCCACACTTGTGCCTTGCTTGTCCCCAAGCAAGAGAGTTTTTAACAAATTATAATAAGGAATCAAATAATTTTTGACTGTGTTCAATTTCAAAGTTTATTGCTCTTTGAGTTAGAGTGGAATAGTTCGAGAAAACATAATTGAATTGTTCTCCGGAATTCATGACTTTCTAAAGAACCCTTGATTACAAATTTTCTGTCCACAATGAAGTGTACGTACTCATTCAGATTCTAAAGGCCATTAAGGAATTGTCCATGACTTTCGATGTTGTCCGTGTAGCGAGCTTTCAGAAATACCATCCCAGACCAGACGATCTTAGGTGGTAAGGTGCATATAAGTCCCACCCATTTTAGACTTACCGGCTCGAACAACAAAGGCCACAGATTGACATTTCCTTCCTAAACTCCAATCCTAAAACAGCTCAATCTTCTAAACTCGTAAAACTCAACTTATTTGACTAACTAATAGCATGATCACAAATAAAAAGTATTTATTGAAAAATACTAGTGCTACCACAATCACAAACCATTCAATTCAAAATTGCAATTTATTAAAATTTTTTGAAAAATATTGCTAAAAATTGAAAAATTGATCATTTCTGCAAAAATTTCAAAAAAATTTCTCTTTCGACCGTCCACACCCCACACTTAAAACCGTACAACATCCCCGTTGTACAAAAATTATTTCAAAACAAGGGAGAAAGAGTTACCCCTTTTGGACGATATATTGCTTGGTGCTCAATATCACAGGTATAATTGCGAACAAACGGATCCTTGATTTCGTATTCCGGAGTTGTAGCTCTACAGTGAACACGCCGGTGGTCGAGACAAGTGGAGGGGGCACGGTGACCCCACACTTGTCTGAGACAACTCCTTCCCATTTTGGTGTATCATGCATAACTCAACAAACAAATTAAAAAGCAAACATAACAAATAAAATATAAACAAATATACAGATAGTGTGTCATAAGTTTTGTACATGTATCCCTAAAATTATAAAAAATAAAAAGAAGAAAGAAGAAAAAGTACATCAATCATCATTCTGGTGGGTCCCGGATGGACCTGCCCCGTCATCGCCAGAGGGGTGAGGTGGAATGTCATCAAAGTGCATCCGCAGCATGATCATCCTCTGTGTCTCCGCCATCCAGCGATCATGTGCCTCTCGGGCAGACATCCTCTGACTGAGGTCCTGGATGGCTGCCATGACCTCGGATAGCTGAGCCTGAGGAGCTGGCTCGGAGGGTACCTCCCGCCTCTGTCGTCTCCGGCCCGGCTGAGCATAGGCCGGCTGGGGTGCCTGGGGAGGCTCTGTCGGTGCTCGAATGTACTGCCCCGGGCGCTGCTGCTCAATGAGCCGCATCCTCTCCAAAGTGCGAGCTGTCGTGCGAGATGGAGGTAGAGCGGTCAAGGAGGCAGCCACGAGGGCAGTAAGAATCCCGTATGAATGGGCCAGGCGGGTAATGAAATACCCCCGGGCCAATGGATTGCTAGTGGAAGCTCCCGTCGAGTGGGTGGAGAGAGCAACTGCGAGGGCGAATGGGATGTGGAGGAATCGGGACGGGTCGAGGAGAGCCCAAAAGAATGTCATGTCCTCCCCAGACACCTTCTCGCCCCCCTCCCGCTGCATGATGGAGATGGAGACGATACGGTGCATGAGGCGGTGAAGTGGGTCACGGAGGTGGCTCTCCCACGAGGTCCCCGCCTCGTACATAACGTTGGACAGTGGTGTCCAAATCTCCATGTTGCCAGGCCTCTCCGGCTGGCCCTGAATACAGGCTCCAAAAAACTGAGTGAAGTGGCGGTGCTGAAGATCCGCCGGAGTATATAGCCCAACTCTCCTCCCAAACTCCCGGAGGTTGCACTCCCTCTGTGCACCTCCCAGTCGAAATCGGATGATCCTGGATCGTGGGTCCGATGCCCGAGGAGCGAAATGGATCGTGGAGAGAAACTCCAACAGTAGCTCGGTGTAGACCACGTCCTCGTCCGTGGCCATGATCCTATCCCAGCCACGGCAAGTAAATGAAGCATCCCCCTCAACCCAAGTGCGGTGCAGAAACGGCTCTATCGCACCCCATAGTCCTGCGTCTCTCAAAATATCTCTGTCGATAACGGTCGCCTCGAGAACCCAGCGACTAGTCAACGCGTCCCTCCGCGAAATGTACTCCGCGGAGCTAGCCAGTCCCTCTGGGAACTGGAGGAAAGCGTGCTCTAATCTGAACATCATCTGCAAAAAGATACATAGCCACAAAAGACAAAATTGTTTTGCAAAATCAGTCCTCTTCTTCCCTGCCGCACCGCGGCGTGGCCCAAGAGCAAGGCGCGTCATGGCGAGCGGCTGTTTGCAAAACCCCGAATCAAACTCGCAATTTAACCTGCAAAAACTCGATCCAATCATACCACAAGGTAGCCTAAGTGCCGACTAACTCATCTAGGGTCTCTATTTGGCAAAACAAACACCCTATGAGTTAGCATTGGCGATTCTAAGTTTTGAACTATTTTGGGCAAATCTCTAAAATTAACCACCTAATTGCTAGTTTTAACAACTAATAGATAGTTAGAATAGCGTACCATGGCAGTAGAAACAAAATGAGCACGAAAAAACACGAGAGAAATTCGTTGATCAGAGCTCCGAGTCGTGTGGGGTTGGGTTGAGTCGCGGCTTACCTTATATAGGAGAAAACCGCCTGATCATTTCCGGCGTCGCGCATTTACGCTTTACGCGTCGCGTGTGTCACCAAATCAACCCCTGCGCATCGGGTTGGTTTACGACCCCGCGTCGCGCAATTCAAAAACCCGCGGCGCGGTCTTCAAAAATTTCAAAACTTCTCACACGACCCCACACTTGTTTTAGACCACTAATACATGCAACAAGAGATTGATGTATTTTCCTAATTAATTCTAAGAAATTTAAAACCTAACTTATGACACGATGGGTTGCCTCCCAACAAGCGCTAAGTTTAACGTCTTCAGCCAGACGTACTATTTCTATGCCGAATCTTCTTCTTCTTAAACCCTTGATGACATCTGCTTGAATCCTGGCATGAAGTTGTTGGCCATCATTGACGTGAGAGATGTGAGTTGAGTCATTCGATCGCTCACACCGCTAATCCACTGTTGCTGAGATTCCAGGAGCTTAAAAACTTTTGCCTCTCATTCTCTTGATTCCTTTTCATACTGCTGGTGTCTTGCTTCCATCATTTCTATCATGTCCAGCAGCTGCTCCTTTTCGATAGTGGATAACGGGTGGTCCTTGGTTTCTTTTAAAATCTCTTCTTTTCCTCCTTCTCCCGTACGTGTCCAAATCTTTTCCTTACTCTTGATCCCAGGCTCCATTAATATCCTTCTGTCCATTTGTTTGCCATTTTCTTCTGAAGGTAATGATACAGGATTTCCAAACATGTTCAATCTTCTTTTCCTTTTCCCAAAGAAAATGTCCATGTCTCCTGTCTTGCAATCAATCACCGAACCAGCAGTAGCTAAGAATGGGCGTCCTAAGATGAGTGCAGGTGCATCGTCCAGGCTTTCATATTCCATAACCAGAAAATCCACGGGATAGAAAAAGTCCCCAACTTTGACTATGACATTCGTCAGTCTTCCCTGAGATACCTTTGTTGATTGATCAGCCAGCTGTAATACAACTTCTGTTGGCTCTATTTCTTCATTTTTGTACTTATCGTACAGGTATCCTGGCAGGATATTGACACTTGCTCCCAAATCTAACAAGGTGTTCCGAATGACCACATCTCCTACAGTAGTAGTGATCAATGGTGATCCAGGGTCCTTTTCCTTTTTGGGCAGTGTTCCCAATAACGCCTCACTTGCTTTCACAGTCAACCTCACAGTTTTTGGTGTGGGTGCTTTACTCTTCCTGTTTTGTTCACACATTTCTTGCAGAATTCTAGTATCTTCAGGGGCATCCTTAAGCTCATCCCACAGGGGTTGGTTCATTAAAGGCCCCATTGATTTGGGTGCTTCCTGCTTCTTCTTCCCTTTCCTATTCTTCTTTTTCTGCTTGATTCCCGCTATCGTCGATTGTTCCTCCTTCTGGACCTCTTTGTCTATTTCTGGTTGAGTTTCCTTCTCAACAGGAATTCCTTCTTCCTTACCTTCCTCACTTCCTAGAGCTTTTTCTTCTTTCTCCAATTTCACTTCACTTCCTACTTCAAACAAGTCTTCCAAAGTGACTTTTCGCCATCCAGATTCGACAGTGTTAACTTGCTCTTTTCCTGGTCGCTGATTATGAGTAGGGTTGACCTCTGTAGCACTTGGCAATTTTCCACTGTCTCTCTTTTGCTGATCCGCAGCCATTTGTCCAATTTGTCGTTCCGTGTTTGCTATGGCTTTTGCATTTGCTTGAGATTGTTGTTGCGTAGCAGTGACCATATCGTACATCTTAGCAAACATCTCTTCTTGAGTTTCCGGGGCATTGTTGGTAACATTATTGGCCCCCTTGTTGTTGTTATTGCTACCATTTCCATTTGTATTTCCATTGTGGTTGTTGTTATTTGCAGGCTGATGTGTTCTAGGATGATTGGTCGATTGACTCTGGTAATTGTTTTGCCTAAAGTTCTGCTGCTGTCCTTGGTTATATGGCCTGTAGGGTCGTCCATTATTATGCTGGCCTTGACCCTGACCGTAAATTTGATTCACCTCTTGAGTCTTAGGTCCTCCTTGACCTCCTTGCGATGGATTCTGTGGTCCATTTTGCAGTGTTGACATGAGCCTGTCAAACTTCTTATTCAGTTCACTAATTTCCTTCTTCACTTCCTTTTTCCAGTCAGCATCGGCTCCCACTGCTGCTGTCGTACCTACAGTCTTCCTGGTAGAAACGTTTGCCTGGAACCATTGCTCAATTGTTCCAAGAACTGCCAAGCTTCCTCTGGGTCCTGCCACATAAATGTCCCACTTGATGAGGCATTTATCATGGCCTGATGCGTCTCACTGACTCCTTCGAAGAATAACTTAACTAGCTGCCACCTGGGAATTTCGTGATGCGGGCAGGATCGTAACAACTCTTTCAACCTATCAAAGGCTTCGTGGAAAGCCTCTCCTGGCTTTTGCTGGAAGTCCTGAATGACCCTTCTGATTTCAGTTGTCTTACTTGCTGGATAAAATTCCTGAAGGAACTTTGCCTTAAGCTGATCCCATATGGTAATGTTGTTCGATGGCAAAGATGTAAACCAATATTTGGCCTTATCCTTAAGAGTGAATGGAAACAGTCTAAGTCTAAAAATGTTTCTATTGGTGTTCCTAGGGTTATTAGCATTAGCAATTGCTAAAAATTCATATAGATGATTATAAGGATCGTCTTGCTTATACCCTCTAAACTCTGGAAATATTCCTAATAACTGAGGTCTTATTTCTACTTGAGAATCAATGTTATCAGGAATATAAATTGGCGATGAATCATCATATTCCCACGGTTGGAAATGTGATGCAACCGATTGCCGTCTCGGTTGTGCACAATGTAAAGGTTGAGTGGGATTACCATAAAGATGATCGTGATATTCCCGCTGACCTGGTGGTTGATACTGTGGTGCTCTCCTGGGAGGTCCCCGACCTCGGTTCCACTGTGGTTGTGGTGCTGGTGGCACCCATCCCTCGTCTTCCTCGTCATATCCCTCCTCTGTCTCTGGATAATGGTGTTGTGGCTGAGGAGGTTGTTGATAGTGTATCGGTTGTGTAGGTTGGAATGTGGGTTGAGGTTTAAAAAGAACGTGTTGTGGTTGAGAGGTTGGTGTCTGCTGTCTAGAAACTGGGGTGCCATCACGGGTCGGCTCTCCCCAAGACATTGCAGAGGTAAATGGATTGGTAGATTGTGGTTGTGAAGCGGGTGTAAATGGTGGGACAGATGGTGGAGTGCATGATGGTATGGGTACAGGGGTTGAAACTGCACCACCAGAAGCACTCGTGCTCCCGAACTGAAACTCTAACAGTGGGGGAATAGAAAACACCCCCGTTGCCTCACCTGATGGTTCCTGGGCAACACTTACTGGACTACTACTAACCTGACTAAAATTCATGATATTTAAACGCCTACGGGCACGGATTTTGCGCGCAGTACGCTCAATCCCAGAATCAAAATGCAATGGGGATAATTGCTTACCCCTGCGGGTACGCATGCACTAATGCAACACGCCCACAAAAATCAAAAACAAAACTAACCAAATAAAATTTTCAAAAAAAAAAAGAAACAAGTTCCTACTAATCACTCAATCTAAGCTCACAGCTCCCCGGCAACGGCGCCAAAATTTGACACGCCGAGGTCGTCGTGCGGTCAAAAATAAAGAAAAACCTAACACACACTAGTACAGTGGTAGTCAGGGTCGATCCGCAGGAGCTTCGTGGTTAGACTAAATGACAGATTACCAACTAGTAGTGTCACGCTACAGTCGGAGGATCTAGTTTCTAAATGTTGAACTACCCAAAAGCAATAACCAAACAAAGTCCAGCCAAGCATAAGCTAAGCTCAACTCAACCTAACCTAGTTACTTTCTGAAATCAGAAGTGCATCTCTGAATCAGAAGCAAACAAAGGCATCCAAAAACATCCACACAATCACAAGGTATAACCTAAACCAATAGCTATAGTCCAACTGAACAAGTACTGGCCAAAGTTCAATACCTAAGCTAACCTATTTGGCTACTGATTTCAGCAAAGGAAATAGTCCAAAACAAGGTCAAAATAACATTCAAACACAAACCAATAACTAAAACCAAACACAAACATCCAAAACACCGAAAAACTAAGGTTAATTGTAACCGAATGATTGCATTAACCAAATTCAGGTTCCAAACATCCAAAACAGTAACCAAATACTAATAAAACATAAACCTAAGCTTGGTATCAATGGTTGTCACTCCCAAAGATACAAACTAAAGCTTACAAATATCTAACTAAATGAAATACAAATCCAAAACATGAAAATACCACTTGAGAAGTTGCTGGAACGAATTCTTGGAGTCAAAGAGCTTCAAGGTCGATTTTACACCCGGTCTTTGCTAGGGTTTTCGGCTGAAATTGCATCTATTTATATTTGCAAATTTTCCGCAGCCGCGCCGCGCAGATGAAGAATCCGTGGCGCGCGTACTAATCTTTTCTCGTTTCTTCGGCATTTGAATGTGTTACACCGCCTTAAGCCCGCGTCGTGCGTTTCATATATCCGCGGCGCGCGTACGAGTTTCCTTGATTTTTCATTCTTTTCCAAACTTCTTCCTTTTGCATGCTTTTAGTCCCTGTTTCCATTCTTTTTCTCCAAACAAGTCCTGGCACGAAAAGTGAGAATACACAGACATATTTGATATAATTTTATCAAGAATAGGGCTCAACAACGCCTAAAATGCTTGATATTACTAGGCGTTGTCAGAAGGCACTGATATTTTTTTGTGTGCATACACAGCTTGAGCAATTAGTGCCCAGAACCTAGTCGATGCGATGTCTGTTGCCCTCTTCGCATGATTTAAGTAAGTGGTGAGATCGGTCCAAAGAGTAGAAGCATAATCAACTGGAACATTATAGTAGATACTGTAGTGTAGTTGTAGGAAGGTGTATGTAATGCCCAGTTTCCCAAAAATGAATTACACCTTAATCTTCTAGTATTAGAACAACATTAAAGGGTGTAACTCAATTTAAGAAACAAGTAATACAAAGCTGTTACCAAAAGCATAGTTTAAGTCATAAACTATTTAAAATAGTATTTAAAACTATCATTCAAAAACCGGGCCACATTACATATTTCAAAACAACAAACTAAGTCCAAGTCTAAGTCCAAGTCCAGCTATCCTTCTGAGACACGCTTCCCCCGATCGCCACTACCAAAACCTAATACAAACAACAATAACAAACAATTTATGAGCTATGAAAGCTCAGTGAGAAATTTAAGGTTAATTGGTTTGTATCATCCATTATCTTATTTTAACCAAGCTCAATGGACTATCTCAGTCCCAAGTGTGATATACACACTATAACTCTTTATTCCATATACTCGAAATTTGGTTATACTCAACCAAATTTAAAACATAGCTCATTTCTTATATGTAAACAACATCATAATAAGGCATAATCATCTGATAATTAACTACTCACCTGTGGTGAAATCGATATGTGGAACTCCTTCACCTCATGTTTGATCCTGCCTTGCCTTAGCTATAGCATAGTAACTCATTTTCATTACTCAATTTAAGACTAATCTTAATCACACTCAATATTTATCATCATCAGGTAACTTGTATCATTAAAGCAAGTTATAATCAAAAGATAACAACAATATCAAAGTTGTAGCTTTCAATTTCTTCATCTTAACACACATAACCCTAGGAACACAATATAAACACTTCACTAGCTCAATTTCATAGTTAGAACTCTTTTATACTAACTATTCCACATAATTTAACCCTAATTTAACAAATTCTAGGTGGCTCATCAAGACCACAAGGAATTACCTCAAATCAAGCAACTCAACCATCAAAACAAGGTCAAAATCGAAGAGAGTTACCTTTCAAGCTCAAAGTATCAATCCATAGCTTCAATTCGAGGAAGATATGCTCTAATATCGACTTAGGAGGCTTAGAATTGGTTTTCTAGGGTTTGGAAGTGTTTTGAACGAAATGGGTTTTAACCCAAAATGAAACAAAATCATGTTTTAAAAACAGGTCTGTGCCGATTACACGACCCGTGTTAAAGTTACACGGCCCGTGTAACTCACGGTATAAAATTTGAGTTTGGTCTGCAGAACTACACGACCCGTGTTCATATTACACGACCCGTGCTGCACACTTTACACGACCCGTGTTAATATTACACGACCCGTGTAATTCACTGTATGCATTTGAGTTTAGTCTACAAGTTTACACGACCCGTGTCAAAAAAGACACGACCCGTGTAACTCACGGTGTGCTCAAAACAATCACAAGGGACTCCTACACGACCCGTGTAACTCCAACACGACCCGTGTAACCTCTTTTTAGCAATTTTCAACCTCAAACTTCTATCAAATGGGATTTTAACTACCCAAACTCATACAATAGCCTAATAAACCTTAATTACACTAAGATTAACTCAAAATCTCAAAAAAAAAAATTAATAACACGGTGTTACAAGTTCTTACCCCTTCAAAAGATTTCGTCTTCGGAATCTCTTGAAACAAGAAAGGATATTTCGACCGCATCTCTCCCTCAGCTTCCCAAGTAACATCTGTTCCTTTATGGTGTCGCCATTGCACTTTCACTAATCCCACTTCTTTATTTCGCAACTTCTTGATCTTTCTATCTAAAATTTTCTCCGGTTGTTCTTGATATTGTAACTTCTTATCTAGTTGTACTTCCGCCAAAGAAACTCGTGCAGACTCGTCATGTAAAGTCTTACGGAGATGTGATATATGAAACACATTATGGATTCCTCGTAATTCATCACGAAGCTCAAGTTTATAAGCTACTGCTCCTACTCGTTGAATTACACGAAAAGATACGATAAACCGTGGACTTAACTTGCCACGTTTACCAAAGCGAATAATTCCCTCCCAAGGAGACACTTTTAACATTACCATGTCTCCAGTTTGAAACTCCAATGGTTTTCTTTGTTTATCTGCGTATTGTTTTTGACGCTGCTGAGCAACTCTCATATGCTCACGAATACTTTTAATCTTCGCCTCAGTTTCAGTTAAAATCTCAGGACCCGCTAGTGGCTTTTCTCCCGCTTCTGACCAACATGATGGTGTTTTACACATTGACCCATATAACGCTTCAAAGGGTGCCATTTGAATACTAGAATGATATGAATTGTTGTATGTAAATTCGGCTAAAGGTAGATGATCGTCCCAACTACCTCCAAAATCAATCACCGAAGCTCTAAGCATATCTTCTAACGTCTGTATAGTTCTCTCGGTTTGACCATCAGTCTGCGGATGATAAGCCGTACTCATTAAGGCTTTAGTTCCCAAATGTTTTTGAAAACTTTGCCAAAAATGAGAATTAAAACGACTATCACGATCGGAGATTATCGAGGTAGGTACTTCGTGTCGTCTCATCACCTCCTTTACATAGATCTCTGCTAATTTGGATGCTTGATAATCTTCTCGTATGGGAATAAACTGTGCTGATTTGGTCAACCTATCAACAATTACCCATATGGAATCGAGAGTTCGGGGTAATTTAGTGATAAAGTCCATAGAAATCTCATCCCACTTTTTCATCGGTACAGGTAGTGGTTGGACTAACCCGTACAGTCGCTGATGATTTGCCTTGACTTGTAAACAAGTCAGACACTTCTCTACATATCTCCCAACATCACATTTCATTCCCGGCCACCAGTAAAACGGTTTTAAACTCCTATACATCTTCGTACTACCTGGATGGATTGAATAACGTGTACCATGTGCATCTTCAAGTAACATCTGTCTCATTTCTCCGTGCCTTGGGACCCACACTCGTCCTTGAAAGGTCTTCACTCCTTGTGCATTTTCAACCAATTTATCTACATAGCCAACCATTCTCTCATTCTTCATGTCATGGGCTTCTCTCTAGGCACATTGAATCATCTTTGGTAATTTACTAATCACTCCCATTCGAGCTGAAACGACTCGAATAGGTGGTTCTTTTCGACTTAATGCGTCTGCCACTACGTTTGCTTTACCAGGATGGTAAAGTATTTCACACTCATAATCTTTTAAAAGATCTATCCATCTTCTCTGTCTCATATTCAACTCTTTTTGGTCAAACAGATACTTTAAACTCTTGTGATCTGAATATATTTGGAACTTCACACCTAAAAGATAATGTCGCCAAATCTTTAATGCAAAAACAATGGCGGCTAACTCTAAATCATGTACGGGATATGTTTGCTCATGAGACTTCAATTGTCGAGACGAATATGCAATTACTCGCCCCCTTTGCATTAGTACACATCCAAGACCGATTTGTGAAGCATCGGTAAAAAGAACAAAGTCTTCTACACCTTGAGGCAATGCTAACACCGGGGTTTCGCATAACGCTCGTCTCAGTTTTTCAAAAGCCTCTTGTTGTGCTTCAGCCCAGATAAACTTCTCTGCCTTTCTGGTCAGCTTTGTTAAGGGTAATGCAATACTCGAAAATTTTTCAACAAATCGTCGATAGTAACCGGCTAATCCCAAGAAGCTCCGAACCTCAGTCGGACTCTTGGGTGGTGCCCAACTCATCACTGCTTCTATTTTGGCAGGATCTACTTTAACACCTTCTCGGTTTATCACATGGCCAAGGAACTGAATTTCTTGCAACCAGAACTCTCACTTTGAAAATTTTGCGTACAACGTTTCTCTGCGAAGAAGACTCAAAATTAACTGTAAATGTTGTTTGTGCTCGTCCCAGCTTCTCGAATAAATTAGAATATCATCGATAAACACGATCACAAACTTGTCTAAAAATAGATGACAAGCTCGATTCATCAAGTCCATAAAGGCCGCCGGGGCATTCGTCAAACCAAACGGCATTACTAAAAACTCATAATGACCGTATCGGGTACGAAATGCTGTCTTTGGGACGTCAGATTCTCTTACTCTTAGCTGATGATATCCCGATCTCAAATCAATCTTCGAAAAATATACCGCTCCCTCCAATTGATCGAACAAATCGTCTATTCTTGGTAGGGGATAACGATTCTTTACAGTAATCTTGTTTAACTCACGGTAGTCTATGCACATACGCATAGAACCATCCTTCTTTCGAACAAACAGTATCGGCGCACCCCACGGAGACGAGCTCGGACGAATAAAACCGCGATATAAAAGTTCTTGTAGTTGTTTCTTTAACTCCTCCATCTTGGACGGCGCCAACCGATAGGGTGCTCGAGCTATCGGTTTCGCTCCAGGAACTAAATCAATAACAAACTCCAATTGACGATTTGGCGGTAAGCCCGGAAGATCGTTAGGAAAAACATCGGCAAAATCTCTCACTATCTCAACATCCTTCACAGTGGGATGTTCGGTTTCAATTGGGGCAACATGTGCCATAAACAAAAGAGCACCTCTTTCGGTATACCTTCGCGCTCTCCCGAAAGATACTACCGGAATATGTTGAAAATGACGTTCGCCTCGTATTAACGTCTGAGACCCGCTCGGAGTTCTCACAGAAAAAATCTTTCCGTGACAATCCATATTTGCCCTATTATTATCTAACCAGTCCATTCCAACTATTACATCAAACGCACGAGTAGTCATCGGCTTCAAATCAATAAGGAAAGAAATCCCATTGATTTCAAGCCGACAATTTGTATACTGAGTATTCACTATAACATCTCTCCCGTCAGCAACATCAACTATCAGACTCTCACTCATTTTAGACACCATAACATTAATTCGAGACGCAAAAGGTACAGATATAAAGGAAACCGATGCACCAGAATCAAACACCATACGAGCTCGAAGAGAATTTAGGCTAAAGATACCTGTAATTACATCCGGTCGCTCTCTAGCCTCCTCCATGGTCATCTGAAAAGCTCGAGTTCTAACATTCCCACCGCCTCTATCTCGTCTATCGCCTCGATTATCACCTTGTCCCGCCCTCGGAGTCTCGCGACGGGAATCGGTTCTTGGTTTTGGACAATCCGGCCGAATATGACCGCTTTCCCCGCAATTGAAACACACACGATTTTTCTCCAAACAATCACGAGCCATATGCCCTATCTTCCCGCACTGATAACACATAAGAGACGGGGTACTCGTATCACAGTTTCCAGCGTGTTTTCGACGGCATTTTTCGCACCATTTGCTCTCAGTTTTTCTTGAATCACCTCGATATTGATAACTCGGAACTGGCTGTTTTTGAGAACTACCCTCCGGTTTTCCTTCCCATTTTCTCTTCTGGCCTCCGCTTCCTTGGTCCCCCTTCTTTTCGTTATCTTGCCTCCGTAGCTCTTTTTCTCGAGATTTGGCTACCTCGACAATCTGCTGATAAGTTGTAAAGCTTGAACTCTGTAAGAACTCCCGTATCTGGGTCCTCAGTCCCCACAGATACGTGTCAATCTTCCTCTCTTCAGTATCTACCTGATGAGCAGCAAATCTGGCTTTTTCATTAAACTCTGTCGTATACTCCTATACCGACCGCGTTCCCTGTTGTAATTTCAGAAAATCCTCCTCCAAACTTTTCATTGCAGTATTTGAGCAATATTCTTTCATAAACTTTATTTTGAACTCCTCCCATGTCGGTTCTGATTCCAATCATTTCTCTATATCAAGGTTTATGTTCTCCCACCAGAACTGGGCATCTTTGTGTAAACAATTAGTGTCATACTCGACTTTATCTTTTTCCGCACACTTGCTTGTACGAAAGACTTTCTCGATATGTGTCAGCCAATTTCGTGCAATAATAGGATCATCAGTACCGAAGAAATCATTCGGTTTATATTTGCAGAATGTCTCATAACTACAACCTTTTGGTTCGCTCGACCCTCCAACTTCAGTATGTAGAATAATCGGCTCTCTCCGTCCCTCCCCAACCACAGGTGTGATAGGAGGTCGGTCTCGATCATCTCTGTTCGTCCACCTCACCCCTCAGGCGGTCTCTCGCCTTCGGACTGGCGCCCCAGTCTAGAATCTTGTGATCCTGAATGCTCGTCTCGGTGATCACCTCCCTCTTTTTCCTTTCCAGAACTCATTTTAACTGAAAAGAAAATTTACTCATTTAGCAATCACCACCATAATACTCAATATGGTGTATAATCAACTCATTTTGTATGTCACCATAATACTCAATATGGTTACATAATCAACTCATTAGTATACCGCGAAGGATAACCATTCGGGACTCTTTGGGACTTTTCTATCTCATTGGTTTAAGTCTAAACCCATCTCAAGGTTTAATTCACTTAAACCACGGCTCTGATACCAACTTGTAACGCCCGGTTTCCCAAAAATGAATTACACCTTAGTCTTCTAGTATTAGAACAACATTAAAGGGTGTAACTCAATTTAAGAAACAAGTAATACAAAGCTGTTACCAAAAGCATAGTTTAAGTCATAAACTATTTACAATAGTATTTAAAACTATCATTCAAAAACCGGGCTACATTACATATTTCAAAACAACAAACTAAGTCCAAGTCCAACTATCCTTCTGAGACACGCTTCCCCCGATCGCCACTACCAAAACCTAATACAAACAACAATAACAAACAATTTATGAGCTATGAAAGCTCAGTGAGAAATTTAAGGTTAATTGGTTTGTATCATCCATTATCTTATTTTAACCAAGCTCAATGGACTATCTCAGTCCCAAGTGTGATATACACACTATAACTCTTTATTCCATATACTCGAAATTTGGTTATACTCAACCAAATTTAAAACATAGCTCATTTCTTATATGTAAACAACATCATAATAAGGCATAATCATCTGATAATTAACTACTCACCTGTGGTGGAATCGATATGTGGAACTCCTTCACCTCGTGTTTGATCCTGCCTTGCCTTAGTTGTAGCATAGTAACTCATTTTCATTACTCAAGTTAAGTCTAATCTTAATCACACTCAATATTTATCATAATCAGGTAACTTGTATCATTAAAGCAAGTTATAATCAAAAGATAACAACAATATCAAAGTTGTAGCTTTCAATTTCTTCATCTTAACACACATAACCCTAGGAACACAATATAAACACTTCACTAGCTCAATTTCATAGTTAGAACTCTTTTATACTAACTATTCCACATAATTTAACCCTAACTTTAACAAATTCCAGGTGGCTCATCAAGACCACAAGGAATTACCTCAAATCAAGCAACTCAACCATCAAAACAAGGTCAAAATCGAAGAGATTTACCTTTCAAGATCAAAGTATCAATCCCTAGCTTCAATTCGAGGAAGATAGGCTCTAATATCGACTTAGGAGGCTTAGAATTGGTTTTCTAGGGTTTGGAAGTGTTTTAAACGAAATGGGTTTTAACCCCAAATGAAACAAAATCGTGTTTTAAAAACAGATCTGTGCCGATTACACGACCCGTGTTAAAGTTACACGGTCCGTGTAACTCACGGTATAAAAATTGAGTTTGGTCTGTAGAACTACATGACCCGTGTTCATATTACACGACCTGTGCTGCACACTTTACACGACCCGTGTTAATATTACACGACCCGTGTAATTCACTGCATGCATTTGAGTTTAGTCTACAGGTTTACACAACCCGTGTCAAAAAAGACACGACCCGTGTAACTCACGGTGTGCTCAAAACAATCATAAGGGACTCCTACACGACCCGTGTAACCTCTTTTTAGCATTTTTCAACCTCAAACTTCTATCAAATGGGATTTTAACTACCCAAACTCATACAATAGCCTAATAAACCTTAATTACACTAAGATTAACTCAAAATCTCAAAAAAAAAATTAATAACACGGTGTTACAGTGTAGGAGGCTGAATCGAGGCCAGAAGTTCTACCAGAGAGACTTCGTAGAAGTATGCTGAAGAAGTAACCCCAGACTAATGGTAATTTGTTCTTTTTGAAGGAACTCATTGTGCGTGTGACCGGTGTGTGTCCCATCTCATTAAGCATATTCAAAATTTCAGACTGAGAGGCCATCTGAAACCGTCCAGACACTGGAAGTTGAAGGATTCTCGCGAATTGCTCCTTCTTGACCGTAATAGTTTTCTTATTGTTATCACCGGTGAGAATTTCAAAGGATACTGAGTTACCATCTGCATTCAGACGTGCAGTATGATGTGCCCTGTTCACCCAAATTTTTGGAACTTGAGCAGTTGCAGTCATGGCGTAAGACAGAGGTGAATGTCTCAGACATATCACCAGCATCGCCATTGTTGACGAGTAAGATTCAGGGTCGAGGTTTGCAATGTGGTTTGCAGACATGGGGTTAAGATCTGGAACGGAATCAGCATCTCCGGCAGTGAAAGAAATATCGTCGGTGGCCATTTGAATCGTTTGTGAGTTTTGAGAGTTGGGAGTATTTGGGATTTCTGTGTTGTAGAGAGAATGGAAACAGAAGGGATGAATGAAGGGTTTTCCTTGTTTAAATACTAGATTGATGAGTGGAGAGAGAATGTGCATTTAATACGTGTGTTTGAATGGTCGAAGTGGGTGTTGCTACGTTATCCGTAAGTTGAGGGGACATTCCCTTTTTATCGGCGTGACAGCTGCATCATCCCAAGTAACCGTTGTGCTCGATGCTCATTGGTTCCTGCATATCCCAAAGTAAAACAAGAATCAAAGGAATCCCTGAAATCTTGCTGAATCCCAACTGATATTATGATGATTAGTTATAAAAAATAAATAAATGAAGAAAAGAAAATATTTTTGGTGTTTTTGAATATTAGATGGTACAACCGAAGTCTGCTCATTTCGTTGTCATGCCACTCATCCGAAGTGATAACACAAGGATTCATTCAGTATTCGTAAAGTATGGTTTGTGGTTTGGTTCAGTAGATGAGAGCTGATTATTCTAGGAAGTCCTTTTGACATATACACATTCGGACAAGATTAATGTAAAGTGCATTCATATGGATAGCTGACCCCAGTGTAAGGATTCCACCATCGCCTTTAAATAAGTTTAGTTGTCTGATATAAGATTCTAAGTGTTACGTAGAGTAACCTTAGATGACACATGCTGATACGAAGAGTTACTTATTTGGGTTTCTGATCTTAAGGAGTACGGGATTGTTAAGAAAATTTATCTCTATTCACCAGATGGAGTATTTGGACACGCTTTTCGGATGACAAGCCTTTGAAAATTGTGCACTACTCCACCCTTGTCACTGAAGACGGGTTACTGAGATGTTCATACCCCTAATCCGGTTCTCAACTGTGTTACAGGAGATCCTGATTGTTGCATTGAAGACAGGGGGTACGCCTTGAGTATGCCTTAGTATTGAGTATAGATTTGTAGTTTTATGAAAGTGCCTTTCAAGCATTTCTTTGCGTTTCAATTATTTTGACTCTCTTACGCTTGAAGTATGTATTGCTTTTTAATTTTCTCGACTTATTCATTGCAGCATTATTTTTTGTAAATAGTTTCGTAAATCCCATCAGTGAAATTTGCATGAGGTTTCTTTTCTTCGTATCAGGAATTGTCAGATGTGTTATAGCTACGCAACACCTGGAACATATCCTGAAAAGACTACGTCTTTTTGTTTAGTTAGCAGCTTATGCGAAGGATAGAACCACTGGGTGCAAGTAAGACATGAGGGATACATTTAGGCTTGTACGAAGTATGGATATGTCAAGAGGTCCTTAACCATGATCAGATCATCCGAAGTGTTACCAATGTTGTAGTGCGAGTCCCAAATATCTCTTAGTGCAATGAGATATGCTCAACAGACTCTAAAAACCTCGTTTTGTCCTTTAATGGTGTTTCGATATTTTGCAATATTTTGGTTTCGGATGAGAGAGGCATGAGTAATGCTATGGGCAGAAGTCAGCATTTTAAGTGTGATCAGAAGGGAACCGAAGAGTCGGATGTGAATAGTGACTTATATTATCCGAATTGTTATAAACCGTTAGCCGAACTGAACCGAAGGTTCGTTTATGAATAGTTCGCTTCTGATGACAAAAAAAACTTAAACCTATTCATCCTTAGAAAAAAAAGAAAGGAAATAATTGAAAACATTTACTAAGATTTTTGGTTGAAGATACTTAGCTGATTATGCGTTTGGAACTGCGGATGACTCAAGTATGCCTAGCCCATGGATGATTCATGTAAAGGCTTTCTCATCAAGAGCTTTGGTGAAGCCGATCATTCGTATGGACGAAATGGACCTCAATGTTCCCTTCCTCTACATGACTTTTAATAAAGTGATATCTGAGAGAAATATGTTTGGTCTTCGAGTGTTGAACCGGATTATGAAAAATTCGTATGACACTTTGAGAGTCACAGAATAGAGGTATCCTTCGCATGTGAATTGCATAGTCTCGTAGTTGACTTTTGTCACACCCTCAAACCGTATTGGCGGAATAGTTCAAGGGTGGATGACTTCATGAACAATATCATAACAAAGTTGAACAATAGTGAATTCCAAGCACACAACCATCATTAACCAATTGCAAATGTTACAAAGTTTAATTGTTTCATGTTTCAAATACAATTGAAATGATATTAAAAATAAACAAAAATGACGTCGTAACGTCCCATCTTGTAGCGCCTGAATTTACCTTAACAGTTTCCTGAGAATACAAGTAGTTGAAAAAGTGTCAACAATTAAGTTGGTGAGCTCATAAGATTTTTGTATAAGAAATGTCCTTTGTTTGTAAGCAATAGTGTTGGAAACCAAGAAAATTCAATATTTTCTCATAAAATATTCAAGTGTTTAAATCCCAAATACTAAAATGTAATTATGTAAACTGTAGTGTAACTTTCGTTGAAATGTATATTTCCACGTAAACAATTTATAAAAATATTAAGTTGATTATTTTCCCATGTGAGATACCATATAACCATACTGTGACTAGTTGGCCTGCTGCGACGTTCTTCAGGCGTCGGAATGTTAGACATTTGGACACCTCAGACCTGCCGGTCAAGCTGTAGCTAGCAGCTCAGGTGCGGGGTTGTCAAGCCCCGTATAGATCTATACTCAAATATCGCGCTCTCTTACCGAGACTCTGGTTATAAAAGTTCAGGACTTATAGTAGGTACTTATAAAAGTACTGTGAAGATTCATCTCACAAAAATGTATGTATTCCAATCAACTTGTTTACGTACGATTTGTATATAAAAACTCTTGTAATCATCCATTATCATTTTTCCCATGATAATATAGTAAAGTTTAATAATTATATATTTTTATATAATTATTTTTGTCGTGTTCAAACGTCGTAATAACCTTGTGTTCATAAACTATTCCAATAATAGTCTATTTTTAGTATTCCGTCGTATTAACCTTATTTTTACGAACAATAACGAAATAACTTATTCAAAAGATTATAAATATCATCTTTTGAGGTAACTCTCACAAAAATGGTGTAATAATGTGATTATAACCATTTTTGCTAGAAAATAGTGCCTTTATTTATAAAAACGTAGTTTTTACTAGTTTTCATTTTTATAACGTTTTTATCTAAGATCTAGTATCTTTGTACACTTTATTTGTAGTTTTTGTAACTTTTACACATCTTAATATATCAAAGTGTTCATAATACATGGATCTATTCATATTTCATGTCAAAATTCATCTTTATAACATTTTTGTCCAAGATCTAACATTTTACACATTTTATATGTAGTTTAGTAACTTTTACACTAATATTATATACATCATTATGAACATCTTACAAAGGGTTAACCATATTTCATGTCAAAAGCATTTTTATACAAATATTAACTTTATGAACTTGTGTAAATCAACATATATAACATTTAATCACATATAATCTTGAATAAAACAACATTTATAGTAAAAGAACTTGTATTCTCCCCCAAAAAGGTTTGAAAAGATGAAAATGAGGGGTATGAACTCACCTTGAGTGTGGATCTTAAGGTTTCTTGGTAGAAGGTTGAAGAGTTTGGTTCTAGGACTCGGAGGACTCTTGAACAAAGCTATTACCCAATGGATTTTCGTGAGTATGTGTGTGTAAAAGAGTAAATGAAGGTATTTAGAACTTAAATCATTAGATGATCATAACTTACCAAGAAGGCTTGAAAGATCCTTGAAGATGATGAAGATGATGAAGATTTGAGCTCAAAGACCCTTGGACAAATCTAATATCCAATGGATTTTGATGGATGTTAGTGTGTGTAAAAGGTGTAAAACTTGTGTTATGTTGTTTAGAATCAAAAGATGAAGGAAACTCACCACTTAGACTTGTGAAGAAAGCTTGGAAATGGAAGTTGAAGATGGTGATGGTGGTCTCGGCCTTGGAAGAGAAGAAGAGAGGGAGAGAATGCCGAGAGCAAGAGAGGGAAAAGAGAAGAGAGTGTGTGGTGCTAGTTAGGTCCAAGTGATTTGTTTAATTCCTTTGAAAATCTAGCTCCTTGATTTTCTATTATAAAATTCCTAGCATCATCTTTGCCTAGATTGGGAATAGTAACCAAGGATTTGGGATTTGATGGCTTGGGTGGCCTATGGCTGCCGATGGGGTGGGGTAGGGGGTGGGGTGGGGTTGGTTTTTATAAAAATAGCAATATACTTATAAAAATGTGCAATTTTTATAAAATAGTAAGACGTTTTAGTGAAATTTTGTGAGATTTTGACGAAACGCAGTTCTAAATAATTATTTTGTATAAAAACATTGCCACACATTTATTTTGATTGAATTATAACTCGTTGGGTGTCGGAATACGCGTTTAAGCGCAGTATTCTTCCGTTTTCGCGATTTTTGACGTCTTACCGGAAATTGTATTTAGCTTTGGAATTAAATACTAGATATTATTACGTTACTTATCATATGAATTTTTATTTCATATTTGATGTTTAAGGCACCTCATTTTGTATTTTGAGTCCAAACCCTGTGTACATTTATCCGTTCACAGCGATTTAATGGTTGTAACTTCCACATACGAACTCCGTTTTTGACGTTCTATATATCCACAGGTTCGTATTTACGAGTAGATCGTCTTATGAATATTATTATTCTCAAAATAATAATTGTACGATTATCGAATTTTTACGCTACAGTAGTTTGTTGTCTGTATTTTCGATTTTTAATCGATAATTGTTTGATTTAGCATACGTAATACTACAATATTAATAATTCATCGCAAAAGTTATGGAAAATAACTTTTCAACATATATATTAACGTACGCTGCGTTTGACTACAGTTGACTTTTGTTTGACCAAAATTTACAATTGTCACATCATCTACCCGTTAGGGAGAATTTCGTCCCGAAATTTAACTCTTGAGTGGATCCTCAAGGGTTTGGGAAGAGATGTGGGTACTTCTGCTTCATCTGGTCTTCACGCTCCCAAGTAAATTCGGGTCCACGCTTGGCACTCTAGCGGACTTTAACTATCGGTATGCGGCTCTGTTTCGTCCTCTTGATTTCTCTGTCCATGATCTCTACGGGTTCTTCCACAAAATAAAGGTTCTCGTTCACTTCGATTTCGTCGAGCGGAATGATAAGGGTTTCATCGGACAGGCATTTCTTTAAGTTGGATACGTGAAAGGTGGGATGGACGTTGCTGAGCTCCTGCGGTAGTTGAAGTTTGTAGGCTACTGGGCTGATCCTAGCAAGGATTTCGAATGGCCCAATGTATCTGGGGTTCAGCTTCCCACGCTTTCCAAAGCGTATCATTCCTTTCCATGGCGAGACCTTCAGCAACACTCGGTCACCAACCTGGAATTCCAAAGGTTTGCGTCGCTTATCTGCATAGCTCTTTTGTCGGTCACGAGATGCTTTCAATCGTTCACGGATCTGAACGATTTTCTCCGTTGTCTCTCGTATGATCTCCGGACCGGTGAGAGTGCTGTTAGGTACTTGTCCCCTGGCTAGTTGAGTATCACCCACTTCAGCCCAGCACAGAGGGGATCTGCACTTGCGTCCATATAAAGCTTCAAATGGAGCAACTTTGATGCTAGTGTGGTAGCTGTTGTTGTATGAAAACTCGATGAGCGGTAAGTGGGTGTCCCACGCCTTACCGAAGTCTATCACACAGGCTCTCAACATATCTTCCAGCGTTTGGATGGTTCTTTCACTTTGGCCATCCGTCTGCGGATGGTAAGCTGTGCTCATATCGAGTCTGGTTCCTATAGCCTTTTGTAATGATTGCCAAAAGTGTGAAGTGAACAGGCTATCTCTATCCAAGATGATTGATCTTGGCACACCGTGCAATTTTACAATTTCTTTGAGGTAGAGCCTCGCCAGCTTATCCATCCTATCAGTCTCCTTGATTGCCAGGAAGTGAGTGGATTTGGTTAACCTATCGACGATTACCCATATAGTATCCAACCCACCGGTTGTCTTTGGTAATTTGGTTATGAAGTCCATTGTTATCCGCTCCCACTTCCACTCAGGTATTGTTGGTTGTATTAGCAAACCCGAGGGCTTTTGGTATTCTACTTTAACCTTGGCGCAAGTCAGGCACTTGCGCACGTAAGTAGCAATTTCTGCCTTCATGTTTGGCCACCAATACAGTTTCTTGAGGTCCAGGTACATTTTTTCGGACCCAGGATGAATGGAGTATCTAGTCTTGTGAGCTTCATTCATGATAATGTCTCTGAATCCACCGAATCTCGGGGTCCAAATTCAGTTCATGAGGTAACGAGCTCCGTCATCCTTAACTTCAAGGTTTTTATCCATCCCTCGCAAGGCTTCATTTGCGACATTCTCAGGTTTTAAGGCTTCTAGCTGTGCCTCTTTGATCTGAGTGGACAAATGGGAATGGATCGTTATTGTTAATGACTTCACTCGGCGACCCGAGTACTCTTTTCGACTGAGGGCATCAGCTACCACGTTGGCCTTCCCTGGGTGATAACGAATTTCACATTCATAGTCACTTAGTAGCTCCACCCATCGCCGTTGTCTCATATTGAGTTCTTTTTGGTTGAGGATATGCTGGAGACTCTTATGGTCGGTGAATACCGTACACTCTGTGCCGTACAGGTAGTGTCTCCAGATCTTCAATGCGAACACTACTGCTCCCAACTCGAGTTCATGTGTAGTGTAGTTGACCTCGTGAGTTTTAAGTTGTCTTGAAGCGTAGGCAATGACTTTTCCTCTCTGCATGAGTACACAGCCCAGACCCTGGTTCGATGCATCGCAATAGACCACAAAGTCTTATGTTCCTTCTGGAAGGGACAGAATAGGAGCACTGCACAAAGCTTTCTTTAAGGTCTGGAAGGCGGCGTCTTGTTTATCTCCCCACTTGAATATCACACCCTTCTGTGTCAGGGCAGTAAGTGGCTTCGCAATTTTGGAGAAATTCTGTATGAATCTTCGATAATAGCCAGCAAGGCCCAAAAACTGACGAATTTCTGTCGGAGTTCTTGGTGCTTCCCAGCTTTCGATGGCTTTGATCTTGGAGGGGTCCACGTGTATCCCTTCTTTGCTGACTACGTGGCCTAGGAAGTCCACTTTTCGAAGCCAAAATTCGCATTTCGAAAATTTCGCATACAGCTTCTCTGCTCTTAATGTCTCCAAAACTTGTCGTAAGTGTTGACTATGTTCCTCCTTACTTCTTGAATAGATAAGTATGTCATCGATAAACACTATCACGAACTTATCTAGGTAAGGTCGGCATACGCGGTTCATCAGATCCATGAACACTGCGGGCGCATTGGTCAATCCGAAGGGCATCACAACGAATTCATAATGGCCGTAACGAGTTCTGAATGCCGTTTTGGGAACATCTTCTTCTTGAACTTTGAGTTGATGATACCCCGACCTTAGATCGATTTTTGAGAAGTAACTCGATCCTTGGAGTTGATCGAAAAGGTCGTCGATTCGGGGTAGCGGATACCGATTCTTGATAGTGAGTTTGTTCAACTCCCGATAGTCAATGCACATACGGAATGATCCATCCTTCTTCTTCACGAACAAGACCGGCACTCCCCAAGGTGAGAAGCTCAGCCTGATGAACCCTTTACTTAGCAGTTCGTTTAGTTGGCTGGATAATTCTTGCATTTCTGCCGGGGCTAATCGGTATGGCGCTTTTGCTACCGGGGTGGCTCCTGGGACCAAGTCGATTCTGAACTCGACTTGTCGTGCGGGTGATACTCCTGGAAGGTCTTCTGGGAATACGTCGGGAAAGTTGCAGACTTCGGGGATCTCTTTGATGTTCTTTACTTCTTTCTTCTCGTCAACAACGTGGGCTAGGATGGCATGGTATCTTTTCTGTAGGTATTTTCGAGCTTTGATGCAAGACACGATTCGGAGGCTGGTACTGGGTTTATCGCCGTAGACAACAAGGGTCTTGTCATCCGGCAGATGAAGTCGGATTCCTCGTTCGTAACACATGATGTCGGCATGATGGGGGGATTAGCCAATCCATACCAACAATCACGTCAAAGCTTCCTATTTTAACAGGCATTAAATCGATTTGGAAGGAGTGATCGTCCAGGTAAGTGTACAGCCTATGTATATGTCGTTTGTGCTTTCTGTTTTGCCATTAGCCATTTCTACTGTAAATGTTTCATTGAGTGGTTGGGGTTTTTGTTTTAGTAAGTATTTAAACTCGTGGCTTACGAAAATCCTCTCCGCACCGCTATCGAATAGTACACAAGCATATGAATTATTGACGAGGAACGTACCGGTAACCACGGTAGGATCCTCTACCGCTTCCGCGCGTCCCATAGCTAGGACTCTTCCATTTCTCCCCACATTCTTTGTCTTTGGGCAATCACGCTTAAAATGCCCCGTCTCACCACAACCATAGCAAGCTTGACTCACCCCAGCATTTGAGGCTTGGGTGGTTTGTGGAACTGGCGTCTTGCAGAAACGGGCGGTATGACCCTTTTTGTTGCAGTTCAGGCAGTGCATTTCTCTACAGGCTCCGGTATGATGGAAGTTACATTTGTTGCACTTGGGTAGTGTCCCATTATACTGTTTGGTTGTTGTCGGGGTAGTCGGGACAGTGGCTGCACGGACTGCCACAATCTGTTGTCTCTTGGCATGTTCTTGGTTAGGCTGATTTCTCCCCCTGTTCCAGGGTTTTCTTTTGTGGTCCTTCTCTCTTGGTTGATCAGTTTTAGGGGTCATGGTGCCGTGGCGAACTCCATGGTCGACTAATCGTTGGGCCAGTCGTTTTGCGCTGTCGAAAGTGGCGGGGCTTGCCGCTTCTACATTCCCCTGGATCAGAGGAGATAGCCCCCAGATATAACGTTCCACCTTCACAGATTCTGGTGTGACCATAGTAGGGCAAAGGGTTGCCAAATCGTTGAATCGGTTCGTGTAGGAGGTCAGATCTGAACCTTTCATGGTAAGGTTCCACAGCTCTTGTTCTAGCTTTTGGATCTCCCCTCTGGGACAGTATTCTTTCATCAGCATGGTCTTCAGTTCTTCCCAAGTCATCGAGTTGGCCACAGGAAGTGTCAGAGTCTTAACATGACCCTTCCACCATGACATGGCCGTCTCAGCAAAGGTACAAGCGGCGAATTTGACTTTAAATTCCTCGGGGCAGGCGGAGATATCAAAGATTGATTCTGTTTTCTCAATCCATCTCGTGAGAGCAAGGACACCGCCAGTACCATGGAAAGTCACTGGTTTGCAATTCGCGAAGTCCTTGTAAGTACAGACTCGTGATTGATTTGATGTTTCTCCATTTGTGGAGTCGTTGGTGCCATTTATGCTCCCGTTGCCATTCGCCCCATTAGAGTTTATCTGAGCGATAGCAGCTGCTACCGCAGCAGTAACAGCGGCCTGAAATGTAGCTGAGTCCATCATGGGTGGCTCAGGAGTTGCGATCGGTGCGCGCCTAGCGTTTCTTCGACGGGGTGGCATATTTCTGCCACAAGGATTCAAGATTTGACGTTGGTTAGTTCTTGGTAAGGGTTATCAAAGTACGGCGTTTCTATTATACGTTTATGTCGACTATGTAGTGATAGGGGTATAATAGGTGCATAAAGAATCTAGATGTATGGTCCTATAGTATCACAAAATACTCGTATAGTATTTTTGTTTTATGTTTTGTTCTAGTGTTTTTCTTTGTACATGGTTCTTGGTAAGTCTTTAGAAGTTGTTATAAGTAAGGTGATTTCTAAGGGGTATGAGATTTATGTAAGAGAAAATTCTAAGTGTACGACTTCGTAGTATTCATAAAATACTCATGTAGTATTTTAACTCTATGTTTAGTTATATAGTGTCTTAAAATACTCCCATAGTATTTTAACTTTATGTTTAGTTACTTGGTTATTGGTAAGTGTTCGGACTTGTTGTTCGCCACGACTATTCCTAAGTATACGTTAATCATATCTTGGACCAATACAGTTGATCAGGCTCTATTTATCCAAGATATAATTACCAAAAACTTAGGCCTATCCGTAGTGTTCAACTCACCTTTTCACTTTTGTATGTTTTCGTTATGATATCATTCTAGTATGTATGTATGTACTTGTACTTTTATAAAAATTATCGTCGTAATTTAAAAGTATACTTGTACGAAAATGTTTTCGAGAGTTTTAGTCCCATTGTATTTATAGTTGTATATCATTAAATGGATTGATATACTTAGTTCACTATAAACAATGCTCTGATACCAATCTGTCACACCCTCAAACCGTATTGGCAGAATAGTTCAAGGGTGGATGACTTCATGAACAATATCATAACAAAGTTGAACAATAGTGAATTCCAATCACACAACCATCATTAACCAATTGCAAATGTTACAAAGTTTAATTGTTTCATGTTTCAAATACAATTGAAATGATATTAAAAACAAACAAAAATGACGTCGTAACGTCCCATCTTGTAGCGCCTGAATTTACCTTAACAGTTTCCTGAGAATACAAGTAGTTGAAAAAGTGTCAACAATTAAGTTGGTGAGCTCATAAGATTTTTGTATAAGAAATGTCCTTTGTTTGTAAGCAATAGTGTTGGAAACCAAGAAAATCCAATATTTTCTCATAAAATGTTCAAGTCTTTAAATCCCAAAGACTAAAATGTAATTATGTAAACTGTAGTGTAACTTTCGTTGAAATGTATATTTCCACGTAAACAATTTATAAAAATATTAAGTTGATTATTTTCCCATGTGAGATACCATATAACCATACTGTGACTAGTTGGCCTGCTGCGACGTTCTTCAGGCGTCGGAATGTCAAAATTCATAATACATGGATCTATTCATATTTCATGTCAAAATTCATCTTTATAACATTTTTGTCCAAGATCTAACATTTTACACATTTTATATGTAGTTTAGTAACTTTTACACTAACATTATATACATCATTATGAACATCTTACAAAGGGTTAACCATATTTCATGTCAAAAGCATTTTTACACAAATATTAACTTTATGAACTTGTGTAAATCAACATATATAACATTTAATCACATATAATCTTGAATAAAACAACATTTATAGTAAAAGAATTTGTATTCTCCCCCAAAAAGGTTTGAAAAGATGAAAATGAGGGGTATGAACTCACCTTGAGTGTAGATCTTAAGGTTTCTTGGTAGAAGGTTGAAGAGTTTGGTTCTAGGACCCAGAGGACTCTTGGACAAAGCTATTACCCAATGGATTTTCGTGAGTATGTGTGTGTAAAAGAGTAAATGAAGGTATTTAGAACTTAAATCACTGGATGATCATAACTTACCAAGAAGGCTTGAAAGATCCTTGAAGATGATGAAGATTTGAGCTCAAAGACCCTTGGACAAATCTAATATCCAATGGATTTTGATGGATGTTAGTGTGTGTAAAAGGTGTAAAACTTGTGTAATGTTGTTTAGAATCAAAAGATGAAGGAAACTCACCACTTAGACTTGTGAAGAAAGCTTGGAAATGGAAGTTGAAGATGGTGATGGTGGTCTCGGCCTTGGAAAAGAAGAAGAGAGGGAGAGAATGCCGAGAGCAAGAGAGGGAAAAGAGAAGAGAGTGTGTGGTGCTAGTTAGGTCCAAGTGATTTGTTTAATTCCTTTGAAGATCTAGCTCCTTGATTTTCTATTATAAAATTCCTAGCATCATCTTTGCCTAGATTGGGAATAGTAACCAAGGATTTGGGATTTGATGGCTTAGGTGGCCTATGGCTGCCGATGGGGTGGGGTTGGTTTTTATAAAAACAGCAATGTACTTATAAAAATGTGCAATTTTTATAAAATAGTAAGACGTTTTAGTGAAATTTTGTGAGATTTTGACGAAACGCAGTTCTAAATAATTATTTTGTATAAAAACATTGCCACACATTTATTTTGATTGAATTATAACTTGTTGGGTGTCGGAATACGCGTTTAAGCGCAGTATTCTTCCGTTTTCGCGATTTTTGACGTTTTACCAGAAATTGTATTTAGCTTTGGAATTAAATACTAGATATTATTACGTTACTTATCATATGAATTTTTATTTCATATTTGATGTTTAAGGCACCTCATTTTGTATTTTGAGTCCAAACCCTGTGTACATTTATCCGTTCACAGCGATTTAATGGTTGTAACTTCCACATACGAACTCCGTTTTTGACGTTCTATATATCCACAGGTTCGTATTTACGAGTAGATCGTCTTATGAATATTATTATTCTCAAAATAATAATTGTACGATTATCGAATTCTTACGCTTCAGTAGTTTGCTGTCTGTATTTTCGATTTTTAATCGATAATTGTTTGATTTAGCATACGTAATACTACAATATTAATAATTCATCGCAAAAGTTATGGAAAATAACTTTTCAACATATAGATTAACGTACGCTTCGTTTAAATACAGTTGACTTTTGTTTGACCAAAATTTACAATTGTCACAACTTTGAACCCAGATCATCTAAGAGGTACATGCAGCTACGGCTATGTATTCTGCTTTGGCTGTGGAGATGGAAACACATGTTTGCTTCTTCGATTGCCAGCTGATGAGCTTACCATCTAAAAATTGACATCCCCCTGAGGTGCTTTTGCGATCAAGTGCACATCCTCCCAGATCAGCGTCGGAATAGGCTTGTAGAAAGAAACCTGAGTTGGCAGGGTACCATAAACCAAGAGAAGGAGTTCGATGAAGATAACGAAAGATTGTCTTGACTGCGGTTAGATGAGGTTCTCTTGGATTCGCCTGATATCGTGTACAATTAGAAACCGAGAACATGATTTGTCAAGCGAATGTGTAAGTCGAGTACCAGCAGCCATAGGAACCTTTGCATTTGAACAGTTCTCCATACCAAATTTCTCCAACAGACTTCGTGTGTATTTTTCTTGGTTTATGAAGATTCCTTCTGGTGTTTGTTTAACTTGTAGACCGAGAAAGAAGTTTATCTTCCCTATCATGCTCATTTGAAACTTACTTTTCATCAGGGTTTCGAATTCTTTTGAAAGATCGGGGTCTGTTGATCCGAAGATGATATCATCCACGTAGATTTGAACTAACATGAGATTATTACCAACTTTCTTTCAAAAGAGAGTAGGATCAACAGAGCCTTGTTTGAAGTTTGATTGTTTTAAAAACTTGGTTAAAGCTTCGATCCAGACCCTTGGTGCTTGCTTTAATCCATAGACTGCTTTGTCAAGGATATAATAGTGTTTTGGA
Source organism: Cichorium intybus (assembly GCA_023525715.1). Lineage (NCBI taxonomy): Eukaryota > Viridiplantae > Streptophyta > Magnoliopsida > Asterales > Asteraceae > Cichorium > Cichorium intybus. Next base: position 82,423,634 of record CM042016.1, on the reverse strand, counting down.
TATTTTTCGTTTATAAAACCAGGTGGTTGATCCACATACACTGTTTCCTCAAGTTCGCCATTTAAACAAGCACATTTGACATCCATTTGATAGACATCAAAGTTTTTATGGGTAGCAAATGCCAAAAAGATTCGGACGGACTCAAGTCTGGAAACAGGAGCAAAGGTTTCATCATAATCGATTCCCTCCTGTTGGCAATATCCTTTGACAACTAGTCTAGATTTGTTTCGAACAATGTTACCTTCTGTATCAAGTTTATTTCGAAAAACCCATTTGAGACCTACTATAGAGGAGTTGGTTGGTTTAGGTATTAAACGCCATACTTTGTTTCGTTCAAATTCGGCCAACTCACTCTACATGGCCTCAACCCAATCCGAGTGTAGAAAAGCTTCTTTTACGGTTTTAGGTTCAATTTTGGAGATGAAAACATTAAACATGCAGAAGTCAGATCGTTTATTTAATTCATGTTGTTTAGCTTTTAATTGAGATCGAGTATGTACCTTTTCATTTGGATTACCAATTACCTGGGCCTTCGGATGATCTTTTGTTTTTCAAGAGGTGGATAAGCTGGATCATATTCTGGTAAAGTTTCTCCATGCACTTCCTCTGTATCAGAAGGATAATCCGAAGTAGACTGGTTGTCTTCGGGTATACCGTCAGGAATTGGTTGCTCCCCCTCAACCGAAGCGGGCTTGACATATGACTCCCCTTCAGCAGAAGATGTCTTGTCAGATGACTCCCCCTCGAGACGAGATACGGGTGGTTCGTTCTCCGTATTATAAGAAGTGGACTTTGATGAGTTCTCCTCTACTAAAGGATCCTTTGGGTTGGATTTCTCACAATCCCCCTCAACCGAAGGATCTTTTTGCATTGTGGATTCTGACTCCCCCTCAACCGAAGGATCTTTTTAAGGTGATGGTTCGTTTGTGAGATGATCATCGGTGAGCTTGGTGATTTCTGGTACATTATTGTCCTTCGCATTTGTTTCAGCATTTATTGCCTGATCAGGGTTGTCAAATAGGAAAGAGAAATCAAGGTTGAAAGAGTCCAAAGGTGTAACTTCAGTTGGTGTTTCTGGAAAAATGGGGGTACGAGGAAAGAGTTGTTCTGATTTCTTGATATAGTCATCATCAAATATCATATTGAAAGTTTCCTCAATATTCCTTGTTTTCTTGTTTAGTACATGATAAGCTTTCGCAGAGTGTGAGTAGCCTAGGAAGACCCCATCGTCGGATTTGGATTCAAACTTCGTAGTTCCGGGTTTGAGTTTCATGATAAAGCATCGGCAGCCAAATACATGGAAGAATTTTACATTCGGTTTCCTTTTGTTTATGACTTCGTATGGAGTGATGTTAAACCGTCGATGAATGAAGGATCGATTCTGAGTGAACCATGCAGTAGTAATGGCTTCGGCCCAGAAGTACATTGGGAGATTCGCGTAATCAAGCATAGTCCTTGCGGCTTCGCTTGGAGATCTATTTATTCGCTCAACCACACCATTTTGCTGTGGAGTATAAGGGGCCGAAAAATTATGAGTGATGCCCTTCTCCTTTAGATACGAATCAATTGTATTGTTTTTAAATTCAGTGCCATTGTCACTTCGGATAGCACGTACTGGTTTCTTGAGATGTAGTTCGATTTGCTTGATGAAGGCAATGAGTTCTGTTGGGGTATTGGATTTATTTCTCAGAAAGATAACCCATGTGAATCTTGAAAAGTCATCCACAATAACCAGCATATATTTCTTGCCTCCAAGTGACTCAACCGAAGATGGACCACAAAGGTCGATGTGTAGAAGCTCGAGTGGTTCGGTTATTTTGGAGTCAATGGTGATGGGATATGCTTGTCTTTTCTGCTTACCATGTTCACATGCAGCACATAAGGAACCATTATCAAACTTTAGCGTAGGCATTCCTCTGACTAAATAAAGTGCCACTAGCTTGTTGATATTCTTGAAGTTTAGATGAGATAGTCGTCTATGCCATAGCCAGCTCATATCCAAAGGAGCTTTTGAAAGTAAGAATATTGAGGGAGCTCCTACGATTGGCTTCATATCAAGTGGGAACATTTCGCCTTTTCTTGTAGATTTTAGTAAAACCTCTTTGGTCTTTTTCTTCTTGATGATGCTACCATTTTCATCAAATTTGACTTGCAGACTAGTTCCCACCACGAGTTGAGAAACACTAACCAGATTGTGCTTGAGTCCTTCAACATAGGCAACTCGGTTGATCGTAAATTTTCCATTTGTAATTTTCCCATATCCTTTGATCGGACAAGTTTCGTTGTTCCCAAACTTAACATCTCTTCCATCTTCTAAGCTTCTGAAATCCCTTAAGTACTCTACCCTCCCCGTCATGTGTCGTGAGCAGCCATTGTCGATATACCATTCCTTGTTGTACTGCTCATCGATCATTAGCTACAAATTAGAGAGAGAGAGAGAGTTCATGTACCCAACATGGCTTGGGTCCTTGAGGGTAAGTATTTGGATCATAGATCCATGAGGCGAACATATCAACCTTTTTGGTTCCAGAAGTTGAAGCTATAGTGGACTCGATAGTGGTTTTGTCTATGTGTGATATAGTAACTTTCGGAACCCATTTTAAAATTTTCTTTGTACTTTGAACTTTAGGACTCAATGGAGAAAGTGGATTCGGTTTTACAGGAACCCATTTTTGTTTTGAAAAGAGAGTGTTGCCAGACGAAGTGCTACATTTGGTGGATTCGCATAGAAACTCTTCATAAGCAAGTTTAAAATCTTGAATTGTTAAGCTTTTATCTTTAAACAAATCCATGTTCTTGTCTAGCCATACATGAAACGTGTCTACTAGGTTGCTTCCCTTGGTAAAATTTTTCTTTGTTGGTTTTTCATATTTATTGTTTGAACAGATGGGTTTAGCTGGTTCAAAAACAATCTTTTATGGTTTCCTCAGAGAGTTGTTGACTGAAAGTGATTTTTGTTGTTTTTGAAAAGCCTTCTTTTTGTTTTGAGATTCACGATAGTTGCTCCTTCGTCTGTTATCGTAGAATGATTTGTGTTTTTCAACTGAGGTTTGAGTTTTAATCTAGTTTCTATTATCTCTGAAGCTTCGATTATAAGGAAAACTTTGATTGTTTGAAAATGTTCGATTGTTTGAGAAACTTCGTTTATGTGAATAATTTTGAGGACGTCCGAAGGTGTTCTTCATCTGATGCTTTTCTTGTTTTCTTTTATTAATTTTTAATTCCATTTCAGCATTTGAAGTATTTTCTAGCATTTTATCAGATGAGAAAAAACCTTCGGCTGTGACATTCACATTGTCCTCTTTTATAAGCAAAAAAAGTTCGCAACTCTCTTCGAGTGATACACCTTGTTTAATAAAAATAGTATTTTTGAAGTTAGCAACCTTAGGATACGTACATGCTAGTTCAACAAGACTTTTTATTTTATCAACACTTTATTTTAAGTAGTCATCCGAAGTGTTAAGTATTTGGAAAGATTTAGGATTTTCATCCGAAGAATCTTGTGTTTCCTCAGAAGAGCACTTCTTAGAAGTAATGGTGCTTTCTTTAGTTGCACAGGTTTTGGATTCATTTAAAGAACCGACAGAAGAAGATTTTTGGTGTGATAAATTACTGCAGTCTATATCTTCAATGTCAGAATCAGTATCATCATCAAAAGCATTTACAATAACATTCTCAGAATCAGTGTTTGTTGCTTGAGGAAATGCGGGTAGAGACATATCCATTACTTTCAACAGATCATTAGAATTCAAAAAAATTTCAAATGGAACAACACCATGAGCATAAGTTGGGTTTGGTATTTCAATTGAAGAAACAATAGATTCACATTCGTATGAAAGAGAATCTACATCTTTTAACTTAAACTCAATAAAAGGTAATAACTTTTTGTGATGATCCATAGCAATATCCGAAGAATGATAAATACGTGTAATATATGCATATAACCTTTTAGTAGTTTCACAAAAAATATTCCTTTGTTTCAATAATAAATCATTGTTTTTCACGTATTGTTCCCTACTTTCTTCTAAAATATCTATTCTCTATTGACTCTTCTCTAGTGCTCCACGTATTCCTTCAAGCTTTCCCTTGAGCGAAATTACTTCCTCCTTGGCCTGACACGCATCACCAATTGCTGAAACAAGTAGTTGATTCATATGCAGACAGTCAAAAGTAATTTCGTTAAGGTCATTTATAAAAAGTTCTTCAGGAACATTAAAGTTTTGAAGTAAGAATGATACCTGTTCTGGAATGGTAAGGCGAGCATTGGACAAAGTGTTTGTTCCTTGTGCCATCAGACAGACACCAGTAATCTTGCTTTCCATTTCTTCATCCGAACTCTCATCATCGGACCATATTCCATGGTCAGTGTGAGCAGCAAACATCGCCCCATGGGTTGGTTTACGAATTTCATCGTCATCCGAACCAGATGACCAAATATGGTAAGTGCCATCACCACTATTAGGAGCAATAAGTGACATGCTTTGAGTCTTTGCCCTTACCTCTTCCAGTTTCTTCGTATAGTATGCTTCATCTTTGACTCTTTCCTTTTTCTCATTAGCCTTCTTCAACATGCAGTCTTTGGCTAGATGATTCTTTCCATAGCAGTAATTGCAGTCGTATCCAGAATCACCCAACAACTTCTTTTCAGGCTGAGGTTTTGTATCAGGCTTCGGTTTGGAGTATTCAGTCGGTTTAGATGGCTGTTTTCCATTGTTGAGATTTCGATTGAAGTTAGGTTTGTTCTGTGGTCATTTCTGAAAGTTCCTGTTGTTGTTAGAGTATAGTACCTTTGTATCACTTTCTTCATCCTCTTCACCTTCATCATCAGCATCAGTGATGTCATCGGATTCTGTTTTTGAAACAAAAGCAAGAGTGCCAGCATTAGATGGATCACCAGCTTCATCTAAAACATCATACTCGTGAGATTTAAGTAGATTGTAGAGTTCTTCAAGCGAGTAGGAGTTAATCTTCTCATGAGCTCTCACCATCATGGTGATTTGCTTCCACTCCCTTCGGAGACATTGCATGAATCGAAAGTTAGTTTCATGCGAAGTTTTTGAAACTCCATGTTTCTCCTATTCATAAACCACGTCAGTAAACCTTTCGAATGTCTGATCAATCTTCTCATTGTCCAGTTGTTTGAAATTGCTAAAGTCCGCCAGAATGTTGTTGACTTTGCTCTTCTTCATGACATTAGTGCCTTCGTATCGCATCTTCAGTCTGTCCCAAATTTCTTTAGCAGACTTGGACCCTCGAATGAGATTGAAAGCGACAGGAGGCAGACTGCTCTTCAGTTCTCGCATACACCGTTTATCATTCTCGATCTTCCTCTTGTTCGCAGTAATAGTGGCTTCGGTCTCGACAGGAGGAGTAGCAGGTTTGCCAAATTTAGCAGCAAATCTGGTCTGGACATTAACAGTTAAGTAATGTTCAGGAATCAGCATAGGTGCCTTGTTGTTGGAGCCAAGTAATGTTGCGTAGTTCATCACGGCGTTGTTCGCGTTGTAGGCCATTGAAAAATTAGATCGTTGCTGTAGGAATATCAATATTAAAATCTCTGAAACACGGAAGGGTGGATTCAAGAACAATTTGAAACCACGAATCAAAGAAAGGGTTTAATCTCAAAATCAGATCAGCAAGCAACCTGCTCTGATACCACTTGTAAGAATAAATTATCAATGAATGCAAACAACGAGAACACAAGTATATGAATATTCAACCAGTCGAATGATTATATTTAATGTAGAAAGATAGTGCTCCAAATCTTTATGATGAGCAACTATGAAGAACGTTACAAAGAATATTATGACTGTCAAAAAGTATGTATAAGACGTCTAGGGCTAAGAGTGTTTTTATACTAAGATCTAATTGGATAAACACTTAATCCAATTAGTTACAGATAAGGATTAAGCCCTATACATTATCTATAACAAAAGATAAGTACGATGGCTAATGACAGCTAGCACCGCTTCGTATCATCAGTCTTCAACTTCGGATCAATATCTCGCTTCGCATGACAACCTTCGGACAGGAACATAAGTACTTCGGATATCAAATATCAAACACAATCAGAATCCTAACATATAACATTAATAGAATCCATAATACCAAATACTATTAGAGTGTTTTCAAGATTGAATTCGATTACATTTAAGAACTTCAAATAAAAATAATATAAACCTTATCCATACTGCATCTTACTTGACGTTTTTAATCAGACGTTCAGCTTCATTCATTTTCTTCACCAAGCTTTCGATCAATGATTTCAAGAGTTCCATGATTTTGATGTTTTTGCGTCTTATTCTCTTCAGCACATCTTTCATCTCTTTTCCAGAAGCGGTTGGGGGACTGGAGGCATGTCGTCCAGAAGTTTCTCTTGATCGTCAACTTCTTGTTCAATTAAATCCCTTGTTTGGTTTGCCCAAACATATTCTTTTCCGAAACGTTCTAATTCATCTTCGAGTTCTTCCTTGGAAACCGCTGATTTGAGTTCTGGTGTTGTCGATGATGAAGACGCCATGATTGTTTTTCAGAGAGTTTTTCAAGTTGGTTATGATATCGAGAGATCTCAAAGGGTTTGATATTTATATTTAATAATAATGGTTACGCGTTATTTCTCAAATTAATGTATCCGATATATTTATTTAGGGTTTTCTTAGGGTTACTTAATGGGTTTCTTTTAGGAATTCGTTTCGGTTTTGGCGCCCAATAAAATCTCTATATATCTGTTGTAATAATTAGCCGTATTACTTCTAAACGTAATAATGAGTTTGCATTGAATTGAAATAGTAGTTTTATGGTGGAAACAATACGTCATCTAGAATATGTCATACAATCTTTATAGTGGTTGTTTAATATATTAATTGCACCGCGCGTTTTACATTCCTTTTATCTAATATTAATAGACTCCATAGCGGTTTGTTAGATACGTTTTTTAAAATTCTTTTCGAGTTTGTTTTCTTCTCCATCTATAAATTTTTTTTCCAACTTCTACAAATTCCATGGATCAAGATGATGCTCATATTGATGCTCAAGTTCGTTCGTACGCAAGAAGTTATGAGAGAAACAGAAATGATATGATACATGAGGCAAGACTTCATATGATGTCATTACGATGCCATATGGAAGGTCGTAAAATTGTTCAATCTTATTTGTTGAACACCCAAGAATCTTTGTCTCCACAATGAAGAATGTACATGGAAAGATTGAACATGTAAAGATGTTAATGTCAAACCAAGTTCAAACCTTGAGCGACTTTCTTTTGTTTAGGTCAAGATATGATTAGCTTTTTGTTGTTTTTGTAAGATCCGTTATATGAATACACTAACGATGTAGTTATTAATCTTTTTTTTATTTTTAATTGTATGTTACTCATTGATCAGTTTATTGATCATTCAAACATTGTTTAACTAAGATAGCATGCATCAAACAACACAAAATTTAAATTTTCAATACACAACAAAGAATTTCATATAATATGATACAGAATACACAAATATATTTCTTTTATATTCAATATCTAGTAGTATTACATGATCAAACATCAAAGAACTTTAAAAAAGATTCTGTACAAGATGCTTTTTAATTCTTGTCTTTAATGCGACGTTCTGTTTCCTTCATCTTCTTCACACAAGTGTCTATTAGATCTGTTAAGACTTCCATGATTTGATTATTTCTTCATTTAATCCTGTTCAAGACATATTTTCGTTCTTCTTCAGAAGAGGTTTGGGGGATTACAGGCATCTGGTTTAGAAGATCGTCTTGGTCATCTATTTCTTGTTCAATCAGATCTCTTGTCTCGTTTGCCCATATGTATTCTTTCTCGTAGTAATGTAATTCTTGCTCGAGTTCTTGCTTGGTCACTTCAGATTTGATTTCTTGTGTTTTCGACATATGTTGTTTGACTTCCTCCTTTGTTACTTCTGAAAATCGTTGCTTTTTCGAAGAAGAAGACGCCATTAGGGTTTGTGTCAGAGAGTCTTTCAAGATGGTTATAATATCGAGATGTATCAGAGCGTTTGATTTTCAAAGCTAGTTATCGAATTATATTCCAGAAAGTATGTTGCATTTTGAGTTTTATAGGGTTTTGGCTAGGGTTCATTATACCGTTTCATAAAGATTTGGAGTTTTTTACGCGTTAATTTAATTGTGTTTCTATGATGACTGTTCGCTTTTGGCGCCCAAATCTTTTAATAATAACCTGATGGTACATTTAGCCGCAATAGTTTAGATAATTATTATTAATACGTATTGAATGCTCACAGTTGTTTTTGATTGGAAATATTACTTCATGTAATATATTTCAAAATTTTTATAATTGTATTTTTAAAAAGTTCTATATACCATCCGGTTTTTTTTCATTTCATTTATTATAAGAATTAAAGTTCTTGAAGATACATTGTTCACTTAATGTAATAACATATTCATTATAGTTGTTTAACAATACAATATCCAGTTTAATATTCTAATATGATGCAATATTTAATATCAACATATAATTCCATAACATAAACCATAATTGTTTGCCAAAAAAACATTGTGTATCAATCAAACACAAACCATAATTGTTTTTGCCCAAAATAAATTTCCTCAATTGTTTTAAATTTCACCCAACCTATTGTTTCAAAGTAGTTGCCATTTCTCTTACCTTTGCTTCAACCCTCTCATTTTTTCCTTGTTGCTTAAGTTTCCAAACTCCTCAATTGCTTCATAAACATGATTCCTATATTCATTGATGTCTGATACAAGTATTTTTGTGAGATACTTGTATCTTAGACGGTTGACATATGTTGTTAGCTGCTTTCCTTCTACTTCCAAACCGCATTTGTATTGTTTTTCAGTTTCTCCCATGTAACTTTCCAGAATCCTCATCATTATCATCACAGAATGCCTATTGTAGTTATCAGACTGACATTTTTAAGAGTATCTCTCTGGTTTCTTCCTTCTTAACAAATTGGCCTTTACATGATTAGTATGTTCCATGCAATTGCATATAAACGAATGCTGCATGAGATTTGGATAATATGTATTAATTTATTTTTGTATATATATATATATATATATATATATATATATATATATATATATATATATATATATATATATATATATATATATATATATATATATATATATATATATATATATATATATATATATATATATATATATATATATATATATATATATATATATATATATAGTATCGATGCATATAGTTATTGACACTTACCAATACATATGGCAACGTTCCATACGAGTCTTCAATTGTGCCATTTGGTTTTTTTGTGTCTATGATCACAAAAGATACTCGTTTAAGGTTGAAACATACAATATACCTTCTCAGCCCGTCGTAGATGGGATAAAAAACCTGTAAATTCATATAAGGATAACATCCATTTATTTCATATAAGATTCTCATTCATTTATTAATTCATGTATCCAAAGAGACATACCAGATCAGTTTTTTCCAAGTCATTTGTTTCTGTAATACCAACTACATATGCATCTGTGTTCTCCATGAAGTCCTCTAGATTGAAAGTTCTATTTGTGTGCTCCACCAGTTGCTGATCCTCCTGTACGACCCAAATGATATTATTAAGTATATATCATATTAAAAAAGTATGTGTGAATTCTTATTAGTTAATTTATCTAATACCATCATGTTTGGTGGGAAAAAGATCCTTGCAGGAGATGATTTTGCCTTTTTCTTTTCATCGTAATTTAAGATTGCACACCAAGTATTGACCACATTTTGATGAACATCAATGGATGATGCAAGTGTTCTTGCACAATACAGGTTCAACATTGCATATCCTTCTTCGTCTCCCCATATCATTGAACTGTAGTATATTTATAAACAAAATCAAAGTTAGAATTTTATAATATGTAATGTAAATATAGAAGGGTATAAATGATATTCTTTACTTTTCGTTCATAGATGTGCCCAAAATTGTATGTGTCAACATTTGGTCGTCGGTAGATACTTTCTCATTAATGTCACATGTTCTCCTAACGTAAGGGGAACAAAATTGCCTACCAATCTTAATTGCGTGTTTTGGTAGTATTTCATTCACCATAGGTACAATTAACGCTTGTTTGTTTTGTTCTTCAATGTTTTCACCAAAATCTTTCTTCACATTCCCAAAATCTATTGCTAAGGGAATTGGTGATTCAAACCGTTCGCTCGATCCTTCTTCTCCACCAACAAACATTCTCAATTTTTTTGTCAATGTGGTCTCCACATTGACGCATTTTGATATGAAGTCAGGAGACCAATCTATGTTTTGATTATCTAAAAGCTTTTCCTTCCCTTTGTCTTTATTTTTTACGGGCGTTGTATAATCTTTACCTTCATTGTCGAAATGTTGTTGTTCATTATTTCGACTACACCCACTTTCTTTTCTAACACCACTCATAAAACTTTCTCTTATTCTTGTAAATTTTGTCGTTGTAAAGACATATTCGAACGTTTCTATCCAGTTCATCAACTTCTCCTTACCAGGATACCTTAACAAAGCCTCTATTATTGTATCCTTCATCAATTTTTTTTGGTCTTCTACTATTTGAAAACCATACATTAACACCCTATCAAATTCCTGTTCAAAATTGTAATTTTATTCATATTAGAAATTGTAGAACCAATAAAATATTAAGCGAGTTGTTTTATATTATTATTAGCATAATTTTATAATAAGTTACCTCCACGCTTCCGATTTCATATATCATTGAATATGGATCAAGGTTTTCCTCTCTTAACTCTAGCTTCCCAAACCCTCCATTGCTTCCTTCATATTCCTCCAGAACCCGTAGGTGTTCAGAATCAACTTCTTTGATGAATGGCCTTTTCCTTCTTAACTTTACATCCTCACAAATACATCTATCAGCATATACCATCTGTCAAATCAACAAATGGATGGTTAGTTATCATGATTTTTTGTTTTTTAATTTGTATTCTTACCAAGAGAATTGCTATCGGCCCCATGTAGTAGCAGTTCTTGTCGTTAGGTCTCGATTTTCGCCTTGTTTTCTAAAGGCAATCTAGTATGAAGCCGCACCAATCAATCTTTTTCCAATCCTGTACTGTTATAAGTTTCCTAACTAATGATATATTTGAAGAACCGTTCATATCATGTTCTGCAAACATGTTAATGAACAGGCATATGAAGTTCAGCTTGAAGAATTCATCGGCTTTGTCTGTCCTTCTTATCTTTTTTAGATAAGTTCCAAAGTTGAATTTCTCGCTTGTGTACTGATTCTTCCAAGCAACATATTCATCGTTATCTATGGAACAGTCCTCAATATTTTGTAGTTGTATTCCACCAAAAGGTAGACCTAACATTGTATAGACTGTGCTTCTCGATAGTTCAATGGTTGTGTTTTCTAACTTAATTTGCAAACTTTCTGCTTCTAGGTTATTATCCAAGTAGTAACTCAAATGTGAAGGTAGTGTAGTTAGCTGCATATCTATCAAGTTTCCAAATCCAGATTCTTGAAGCATAACTCTTTGATCCGTTGACAAAGACTTCATTGCTAGGAACAAAGAGTTAGCTGACATTCTGGTACTAATCTTGAAAGGTTCTAATGTGGTTTCTCCTGTATCGATACTTTTGCTATTTGGTTTTGTTTTCTTCTTATCTTTTTCGGCTTCATCCGTTTTTTCCTCTTCCTGTCTTTGTCATCGTTTACTGTTAAATCATCGAGTCCTACTATAATCCTATTTGATGTAGCTGATGTTTTTGATTATCAACCATGTTATTTCTATATAGAATACTAAATTTTCCAAATAAATCTTAATAACATCATCACATAAAGTTATGCTACGTAGAATATAAATGTTCATGCCATGTACGAATTTGTATGTTAAAGAGTAAGATACGTTGATTTCCATCTATATTTAATTCCTAACATGTACGCCAAGATAAAAGTTATAGATAGAAACGTCAAAGAATTTCAAAAGAGATCAAGAACCTTAGGATTTATATGTATTGCTATTACGTTGAATAAGCTATGAAGAATCGATATAATAAAAGTATTAATTGAAATTATTTTCTTTTACATAACATACTTTCATAAGTATATGTACTTTAAAATCAACGATAAACAACATTTATTCAGCTTCCAACAACGTCATAAACCTTTTAACTAAAATATTGATCGAAATAAAAAAACTTACCTGCTTGTAATGGTGGATTCACAAAGTCATCGTCGTCATCCTCTAGGATGATTGGAGCATTTGTATTATTTGAAAACATTGTTTTAAAATTTGATATTGCCTTCCTTGCACTTCATCTTGGTAAACTCATCGTAGTTCTTGAAACTGATTTGTAATGTAGTATATTCGGTCTAATTTGGGTGTATTCGAATTTTGTATTTTCACGATTGAAGATTTTCGTTTGAAGTAGATTGATTTGCTGCCTTGAATTATGGAGTGAAAACCGTTTATGATACGGTTTCCTCTATTAGATCTTACGTGAATTTACCTGGTTACCCTTCTCCGTATCATCTTTTGATATAGTTAGTAATCGGATGAAGATTATTGGATGATTAGATTAGCCAATCGTGATTGTTGATATATTCCATCCAATGGTTATATTTAGTTCTTAAGTTTTCCTAAGATAACTAGTTTTCATTTGAACCAAACCCTATATATATATATATATATATATATATATATATATATATATATATATATATATATATATATATATATATATATATATATATATATATATATATATAGTTAGGTTATTTTAAAATTGTTAATTTTTGTGTGACTGTGTAGACCAATCAGAATTCAGGAAACAACAGATCCAAATTTAAATTTTCTAAAATAAAGATGAGTATCAATCAAGCATTTCACCTAAAATAATCTTTCGTTGAACATATAAGCTGCATACAACCTGAAAGAGCATTCATTTCTTTTCATTCCTCTTCCCACATCTTGCAACTATTCTTGTATTATCAGAATTTTCAAAGTATAACTCATGCCCGCTTGCCACTTTATAATTTTGAACACAAAATTTAAGTTTCGCAACATTCTCAAATATTTCACCAATCTTTGGTTCCATCTTGTTCCATATTGTGTCTGGATAATGAATTTTGATTTGTTTTTCGCACACACACACACACACACATATATATTATATATATATATATATATATATATATATATATATATATATATATATATATATATATATATATATATATATATACTATATATATATATATATATATACATATATATATATATATATATATATATATATATATATATATATATATATACATATATATATATATATATTATATATATATATATATAATATATATATATATATATATATATGTATATAATATATATATATATGTATATATATATATATATATATATATATATATATATATATATAATATATATATATATATATATATATATATATATATATAGGCAAAAGTTCAACAAGGGACTAATATAAACCATGGTACCAAGGGACTAATCACATCCATACGATTATACACTTTACGGTGGACGTGCATCTACCGGATTATAAAAAAACCTACTTCTTTTTTTCGTTTTTTTAATTTTTAGGGCTTATTTTTTATCGAAAAAAAAATATGAATATATTAAAATTTATAACTTTTTATCCTCTACAAATAGAGATGCATATTGATATACAAAAAATGATTTTTTTTTGAAATTTCTGCTAGTTGGGATTCACATGTGAATCTGAACTGTTATTATGTTCACTGTTGACATACACAATGACATATCATATTGTCATGTGAATTTGAATATATTTTTGTGTGAATTTGAATGGAATTAACTTATGAACCATAATATATTTATTATAAATGATTAAAATGTTGAATTGTTAAAAAATTTCTAACTAAATTAATCATATTCATATTTCGGAGTATATTTAAAATACCATATGATATTGATATGTGCATCTGAGTAAATTGTTGTGTGAATGTAAATAATTTATATTGTGAATGATAATAAAATCATTATAAATGGTTAAAATGTTGAAGTAATAAAAAACTGTTAAGTAACTTCTCAATATTATATGATTTTGATATGTGAATATGAATAAGTTTTCGTGTAAATATGAGTAATCCATTTGTGAATCAACTATATTACTTATAAATGGTTATAATATTGAAATAGCAAAAGTTTTAAAAGTAAAATAATTACTCATATTCAAATTTTTACAGTTCGGATTCACATGTGAATCTGAACTGTTATTATGTTATTCTCTGTTGGCAATGCATTCACAATGACATATGATATTGTCAAGTGAATCTGAATATTTTTTTGTGTGAATGTGATTGAAATTAACTTCTGAATCATAGTAAATTCATTATAAATGATTAAAATATTGAAGTGTTAAAAATTTCCTAAGTAAATTAATCATATTCATATTACAAATTATATTTAAAATACCATATGATGTTGATATGTGCGTCTGAGTAAATTGTTGTGTGAGTGTAAGTAAATTCAATTGTGAATCAGAGTAAATTCATTATAAATTATTAAAATGTTGAAATAGTAAAAAACTTATAATTAAATTGTCAATATTATATGATATTGATATGTGAATATAAGTAAATTTTCGTGTAAATATGAGTAAATCCACTTGTGAATCAAGTACATTACTTATAAATGGTTATAATATTGAAGTAGTAAAAATTTTAAAGTAAAATAATTACTCATATTCAAATTTTTACAGTTCAGATTCACATTATGAATCTAGACGAGCTGTACTTATAAAAAAAATTATTTTTTATATATCAATATGGATGTCTATTTGTAGAGCACAAAAAATCATGAATTTTGATATATTCGGTTTTTATTTTTGAAAAAGAATAATGTCGAAAAATAAAAAAAAAACAAAAAAATGAAGTGAGTTTTTTATTATAATCCTCTACATGTGCGTCGACGTAAGAAATTTACAACCTATTTTTTGGTCGTTGATGATTTTTATTCCGACGATCGAGATTAGTCCATTGGTACCATGGATAATTTTAGTCCCTTATTGAACC
Source organism: Cichorium intybus (assembly GCA_023525715.1). Taxonomy (NCBI): domain Eukaryota; kingdom Viridiplantae; phylum Streptophyta; class Magnoliopsida; order Asterales; family Asteraceae; genus Cichorium; species Cichorium intybus. The sequence continues at coordinate 82,408,586 of CM042016.1, read as the reverse complement.
TAACCCTATATATATATATATATATATATATATATATATATATATATATATATATATATATATATAATATATATATATATATATATATATATATATATATATATATATATATATATATATATATATATATATATATATATATATATATATATATTGATAACCGAGGAAGCCACCCGACCCGTCCTTTGGATGACCCGACTGACCC
>CM042016.1:77685881-77788381 GCA_023525715.1 Cichorium intybus | reverse complement strand
TTTCCTGGTATATTTGCAGCTTAGCTGCCATGATGCCTCTCTTGCAATAAAGCCCATGTTTGATAGATTTCAATCGGTAGTGATCACATTTGGAAAGTTAAGCCCAATCGATCTTTACCCTCGGCTTCTCAATTTTAATCCAATGGTTCGTAGGAGATTTTTGGTATTTTCCTGGTCATTTCCGGTGTTATCCGTTCTTCCAAATGGTGTGCGGACTGTTGGGTTTATGTGGACGAAAATGCCCCTGAAACTAAAGACTTTGGGGACTTCACAGTTTGAACTTTAGCTTGACAAAATTACCCGACACTTTATAGTTCACAGGAGAATAACCGATTTAGCTGCTTGGCTTGAATTACATTCGGACGAAAATTCCCCTGGTTACATTATAGCTAGCAGGTGGTAATGGTGACTTGATTTAGTTCTGGTAGTTTTCTGGTCATTTGGGTGTTATCTGGTGCTCCCAAATTGGTGTTCGGACTGGTGGGTTTGTGACGAAAATGCCCCTGCATCTAAAAGCATTGGTGATCTCACAGAGTTGGACATTCTGCTGCTTAACAATCTAATTCGGACAAAAATACCCCTGGTAACATTCTGCTAGCAGGTGGTATAAAGGCTTTGACTGTTGTGGATCTGTTGCAAGTGGTGTGTTGGTGGACAGTTCTATATTTGGAATTTCTGTTCTTCCAATTGTGTTGTTTTTTTTGTTATTGTTAAATTTTTCCTTAAACTGGTATTGTACTTTCCTTTCTCCAGCTTCCCGCTGGAGTTTGGTTAATAAATTTCCTTCTGCCGTTCAAAAAAAAAATGATACCAAACATCAATATGAAACATCAAAATAAGGACCAGAATTGATAATTGTTTTAAAATTTGACTATAGAGACAAAAACCAGAAAGGGCAAGGACCATTAAATGTACTTTTTATTTACTAAGTTGGCTAAGAATAGCAATGTACTTACTAAGTTGGCCCAGTATAGCAGCAATTTTATTCTTTTAACATATAATAGCAATATGTTACTCATAATATCAACATAATCAAATTTAATCTATATAAAAATATATACAAGTGGTTTGTGCAGGTGATGGATTAGCGTAGAGGTGCTATTGACTATGTTGAAACTGAATTACTAATCAATTTAGTGGATTGGTTTATTGAAAATACAAGTCATCATATAACTTTGTATCGGATTAGCGTAGAGGAGCTATTGACTTTGAAATTTATGAAACTAAGCTCCCGCACAAACTTTTCGGATTTTCAAAATTAAAAACTTTTGAAAATTTTGAAACTTAGTTCCCGTCCAAGTTTTTCGTATTTTTAAAATTGGAAAACTTGGAAAATTTTGAAACTTAGCTCCCGTCCAAGTTTTTTCGGATTTTCAAAATTTGAAATTTTTTAAACTTAGCTTCCGCCCAAGTTTTTCGGATTTTCAAAATTTGAAAATTTTGAAAATTTTGAAACTTAGCTTCCTCCCAAATTTTTCGGATTTTCAAAAGTTGAAAACTTTAAAATTTTTGGAACTTGGCTACAAGGCTCAACAGGGGGTTGAGAATAACTTCATTTTAGTTAAATTATCCCATATGTTCCTATTGAATTCAAATGTTTCTATTATACATGTTGTTTGACCGTTGACTTGCTGTTTTTCTTTCAAACAGTTTGAACTTTCATACAACATCTCATGCTCTCATACAAAGAAAGAACTTTCATACTTCCTTAACCCCCCGCGGCAAATCTAAAACCCAAAACCTAACTCGTAGTCGCCGAAACGAAACAATATGCTACCGCCGCATTGCGCGGGTACGCAGCTAGTATATATATATATATATATATATATATATATATATATATATATATATATATATATATATATATATATATATATATATATATATATATATATATATGTGTGTGTATATATATGTATATATATATATATAGTAGCTGCGTACGTACCCGCGCAATGCGGCGGCGGCAAATAGTTTCGTTTCGTCAATTACTTTTTAGGTTTTAGGTTGCAGATGGGAGGGGAAGTTGGCGAATATGAGAGTGATTAATTTCTTTTCGGGCGATTGATTACCTTTTCCACAAATTGTTAGAGGCGAACACCAAGTTCGGTTCGATGTTTGGCTAAAACAGACACAAAGCAGCGGGCGGCGATTAGTTTTTTTTTTAAATTGGTTTCCGAGCGGCTATTTGTTTCCTATTTGCGAGTATCAAAAAGTTGTATTTCGACGAATAGTTTTATTTCTTTAAACCTTGTTGTTTTGGTTTAAAATTAAAAGCAGGTTGCTTTTAAAACTGAAAGTACGTTGTAGTGGGCGACCAATGCGACGAGAGGGAGGGGTGGTTAAAAAAAGACTATGTGACATGCAATTTTGAGGAATATTGAAAGTACGTCAAACAACAATATCGTAAAGATCAAAATAATAATGGTCACTTATAATGTTTGATTAGTTATTTGAAAGATATCATAATTTGTTTTAATGATCCAATATTTTGCAGCAATTTGCTAGGATAAACATAAAAAATATGAAAAAAAAATTGTATACACCTGGTTACAACAGTCAAGATCAATGTAAAAATAATAACATATACACGTATGAACATGAAAAATAGAGAAACTTCTATAAAGTTCAAGAATGAGAATCACAAATTAATCTCCACAGCCATGACATTTCGAAAATATCGGTAACAAAAAAGGAGATGGCTAATTTAATTTGTACTAAGCAGAAGTGTGGAGCTGTAACGCCCGGTTTTTCAGCCTGGAATTTACAAGATAATATCACCAGGGATCGTCCCACGATCCAAGCCAAGCGTTACCTATCCTGCAAAACCACATAAAACAACAGGGTAAGCTATAAAGCTTAGTGAGTAATCTAATCACAGTATGACCTATATGGTCACACATGTCACCATTCCTGCCAGCTTCACAGTCCTATCCGACTCGTACTTCACACTGTGAAACTACCGTATTACCCGACGTAGCTCGCTATACATTATCACCCACTGATACTTACTATTAGACTGTCCCACACAGTCTTATCTTACATAGTCACGACTCACGTCTTTAGCTCCTGTCTCCTCTTTTTATTTATTATTTGGTATTTGGTTTTCACGAATTCTTATACCATTTCACGGTATGCCCACTCACTTAACGGCTTTCTCATACCGGTATGGTCATAGTACATCTATGATTACCTCGTGTTTTATTAGTGTATGGTAAATCATGTCGTCCCCTGACATGTATTATATATAATTACTTATTCACTCTGCTCAGTATCATCTTGTGATACTTTCGGGTGTATAACTCGAACTCATCCTCACGATAACATGGCTGTTTCCCACCCAAGTATTATTGTAATACTTTAATTATACTGCTTTGTATTTCCCTTCAATAATTCCAACATGATGCTCCATGATTTATCAAGTAAAGAACGGCCAGGTAGAAGATTAGTTGGGGTGGCAGAATCCTTTCAGCATTTTAGCCTTTCGGAAAATCCAACAACCAGATCCCAAGTAATCGGCCTAGACACCGTCCTCGTAAGTAAATCAATCTACATTACTTTTGGAATTATTAATTATAGGAAATAGTTTATTACAGATATTTTATAGTTTAACACATATAAACTATTAGGGAGATACGGTAGCGATTACTCACCTGAGGTTGGCGTTTTCTCGGAGTCCTGTCGCGTTTCTCGTTTCCGAACTGCTGACAGTTCCCGAGCACCTTGCTGCTAGCTACCGCTTGTTTCTCACCTTCCATCATCCTCCCTTACCGTATTTTCTTTACCAGAACACTCCTCTATAGCGTATATGTATTTGGTGTGTGTTCTGCCTCAAAATGAGGCTTATGCCTCGTATTTATAGGCCTCGGACAGGCGCATCGCGCCCTAAACCCCAGCGCATCGCGCCCATGCATACGTAAGTGCTTACCTCAACGCGCACTCGGCCGACACCACCGACAGGCGCAAGGCGCGGTGCGCCCAACGAAAATTTTAGAATAAACTAGACTCAATTTGCAAACTTTGTGCACTGGTTTGAGGTCAATCCGATTTTTATAGAATTAATTATGATTTTTCTAAGATCGGCATACAATGCTGATTTTTATATGAGATTGTAACTAATGTTTTTATTTTTGATCTGAAACATTATCCGGAATACGGGTGTTACAAATCTCTCCCCCTTAAAAAGATTTCGTCCCCGAAATCTCCTAGCATCGACATACCCTTATTCTCTCTTCCACTCAACCATCCCTATTCCAACATAATACGGTTGTATTAGTAAGTCCAAAGGGTATTACCACAATACTGGCACATTAACCACCTCTAATCAACTAGGCCAATCTATTGAGACTACAAAGTACTCGTTATGTAATCTCATACACTCATAATACAGACATCATGGATGCAAGGTACTTGTTATGCATCATATAATCACATGTTCACCACATCATATCACAATCCCTACTCTTCACAACTTCAACAGCTCAGCTACTCACCAGACACCCAACTGTATGTGTGTTAGAACTGCCAGCCAATAAAGTCATCACAACACTTGTATGTGGTCCCACCACAATTACTGCTCATAAGATCCACAACACATATGTGGTCTTACCAAATGTGGCCCCACTAAATAAGTGGTCACAACCACAAGTACTATTAACCCCCAGAATAAATGGTCACAACTACAAGTTACCAGTGGCCCCACGGAATAAGTGGTCCCAACCACAAGTACAAGTAGCCCCATAGCATAAGTGGTCCCAACCAAAATACTAGTAGCCCCACCTAATAAGTGGTCCCAACTACAAGTATAAGTGGCCCCACAGAATAAACAGCTTTTCGCTCTAAAGGCTTAACAGCTAACACACATACGACTGCACAGCTCTGCAACCAATCACATGACACCAATAATCCTCATATCAGCTCAGCCTCCACATACAACTACAAAATCTTTACCCACAATATGATACCATATCCATGGTTATCACCACTTAATACTCACATATTCGTCCACACAGCTAATATCAACTAGATATTCAACCAGCTACCGACACAGTTTATCCACGGTTACTTGCTTACAGGTTACCTACTTAAGAGGTATTCACTTAGTCATTTACCCAACACACATATGCTAACAAGATAGTTATCTTGGACAGTTAGCAATATTTTCTCAACTCATTATTTTCATATACTAACAGATTTTAAGTACATGATACACTGATAGGCCACATCTAGCATGTTATGATACATTCGTTCATAGTATTCACTACATATATGAATACCCTTACGCCACACGACTATGTCATCTGCACTCTCACGAGTTGTTATTATATGTCCATCCCGTATACACGTACATCTCTTGTACGAGAATGGATAAAACTCTAATTCTGCAAACATACGACACCACGTATAAAACCTTATGTTTCTAGCATGTACACGTATATCTGTACGTATACTTTTCACATCTATATACTGCTTTAGTTCTCGTATGTCTTCTTCCAAATTATGCCATCCAGTTACTGGATCCCAATTTCTGTTGATACGCTCACATACATCCTCAGCCTTCATTATTATCGTACCACAGTCATCTGACACACTTCGTATATAAAACTTGTTGACCAGCAACTGCAGATGACCTGGAAGCCTCATATATATCTCCATAACTAGGAATGAATTTTTGCGACTTATGCTCTTCTCTAAATAACATCTCGTCTATTTATAGCCGATCAAAATCTAGCTATCAACATCTTCTTTTTATCATCCACTATCTGTGCTTTTCGAAGAGACTTAACGTGTCACTTTTGCACAGCTCATCCACTATAGTCACGTCAACTGTTCATTACTTTAATTATTAATAAATGAAACGTCACTCGATTCTCAATCTCCTGCGTCTTATTTGTTCCCAATAGTCTCTATGATTGCCAATCAATGGACAAATACAGTTTATATACACACCAATTAGCTATACCCTCAGCTTTATTGGATTCCTCATGACCAACTCCCGATTCGAACGCGGATCCTGTGCTTTCAATAGTAGAAGCTCTACTACTATCTTCCATACCTACCCTCGTTCGTTTCAGAACTTGTCCAGAAGTCCCCGATTCACTTTTCACGATAATTTTACCGCCTACTAACTCGTACTTTCAAAATTTTTATTTTAACTCATCCTCTTACAAAACACCTTCCAAATTATTTTGGACCCAGTATCAGCTTAGATAGTCAAAATCTTTCTTTTTTTTTCAGCTATACCATACTTTTATGATATTCAAATTTCCCAAAAATTTGATTTCAAATCAACTTTCAAAATTCTCAAAATTTGCATCTGGATTTACTTTTAATATCTTTCCCGTATTTGGGAAATGCTACACAAACTCACTCACTTTTCCTGGTTCTTTTATCTTTAAAAAATTTACTAACATTTTTTTTATCATGTTAGAATAAACTGCTTTATCTACGTTCGACTTTTATCACAATATGTTTGTGATTTTTATATCTTAGTACACAATTCTCATGTGCCTACTCATTTGAGTCTAGGGATCTTATCCTAGTTCACTCAAATCTTGGCTCTGATACCAACTTGTAACGCCCGGTTTTTCAGCCTGGAATTTACAAGATAATATCACCAGGGATCGTCCCACGATCCAAGCCAAGCGTTACCTATCCTGCAAAACCACATAAAACAACAGGGTAAGCTATAAAGCTTAGTGAGTAATCTAATCACAGTATGACCTATATGGTCACACATGTCACCATTCCTGCCAGCTTCACAGTCCTATCCGACTCGTACTTCACACTGTGAAACTACCGTATTACCCGACGTAGCTCGCTATACATTATCACCCACTGATACTTACTATTAGACTGTCCCACACAGTCTTATCTTACATAGTCACGACTCACGTCTTTAGCTCCTGTCTCCTCTTTTTATTTATTATTTGGTATTTGGTTTTCACGAATTCTTATACCATTTCACGGTATGCCCACTCACTTAACGGCTTTCTCATACCGGTATGGTCATAGTACATCTATGATTACCTCGTGTTTTATTAGTGTATGGTAAATCATGTCGTCCCCTGACATGTATTATATATAATTACTTATTCACTCTGCTCAGTATCATCTTGTGATACTTTCGGGTGTATAACTCGAACTCATCCTCACAATAACATGGCTGTTTCCCACCCAAGTATTATTGTAATACTTTAATTATACTGCTTTGTATTTCCCTTCAATAATTCCAACATGATGCTCCATGATTTATCAAGTAAAGAACGGCCAGGTAGAAGATTAGTTGGGGGTGGCAGAATCCTTTCAGCATTTTAGCCTTTCGGAAAATCCAACAACCAGATCCCAAGTAATCGGCCTAGACACCGTCCTCGTAAGTAAATCAATCTGCATTACTTTTGGAATTATTAATTATAGGAAATAGTTTATTACAGATATTTTATAGTTTAACACATATAAACTATTAGGGAGATACGGTAGCGATTACTCACCTGAGGTTGGCGTTTTCTCGGAGTCCTGTCGCGTTTCTCGTTTCCGAACTGCTGACAGTTCCCGAGCACCTTGCTGCTAGCTACCGCTTGTTTCTCACCTTCCATCATCCTCCCTTACCGTATTTTCTTTACCAGAACACTCCTCTATAGCGTATATGTATTTGGTGTGTGTTCTGCCTCAAAATGAGGCTTATGCCTCGTATTTATAGGCCTCGGACAGGCGCATCGCGCCCTAAACCCCAGCGCATCGCGCCCATGCATACGTAAGTGCTTACCTCAACGCGCACTCGGCCGACACCACCGACAGGCGCAAGGCGCGGTGCGCCCAACGAAAATTTTAGAATAAACTAGACTCAATTTGCAAACTTTGTGCACTGGTTTGAGGTCAATCCGATTTTTATAGAATTAATTATGATTTTTCTAAGATCGGCATACTATGCTGATTTTTATATGAGATTGTAACTAATGTTTTTATTTTTGATCTGAAACATTATCCGGAATACGGGTGTTACAAATCTCTCCCCCTTAAAAAGATTTCGTCCCCGAAATCTCCTAGCATCGACATACCCTTATTCTCTCTTCCACTCAACCATCCCTATTCCAACATAATACGGTTGTATTAGTAAGTCCAAAGGGTATTACCACAATACTGGCACATTAACCACCTCTAATCAACTAGGCCAATCTATTGAGACTACAAAGTACTCGTTATGTAATCTCATACACTCATAATACAGACATCATGGATGCAAGGTACTTGTTATGCATCATATAATCACATGTTCACCACATCATATCACAATCCCTACTCTTCACAACTTCAACAGCTCAGCTACTCACCAGACACCCAACTGTATGTGTGTTAGAACTGCCAGCCAATAAAGCCATCACAACACTTGTATGTGGTCCCACCACAATTACTGCTCATAAGATCCACAACACATATGTGGTCTTACCAAATGTGGCCCCACTAAATAAGTGGTCACAACCACAAGTACTATTAACCCCCAGAATAAATGGTCACAACTACAAGTTACCAGTGGCCCCACGGAATAAGTGGTCCCAACCACAAGTACAAGTAGCCCCATAGCATAAGTGGTCCCAACCACAATACTAGTAGCCCCACCTAATAAGTGGTCCCAACTACAAGTATAAGTGGCCCCACAGAATAAACAGCTTTTCGCTCTAAAGGCTTAACAGCTAACACACATACGACTGCACAGCTCTGCAACCAATCACATGACACCAATAATCCTCATATCAGCTCAGCCTCCACATACAACTACAAAATCTTTACCCACAATATGATACCATATCCATGGTTATCACCACTTAATACTCACATATTCGTCCACACAGCTAATATCAACTAGATATTCAACCAGCTACCGACACAGTTTATCCACGGTTACTTGCTTACGGGTTACCTACTTAAGAGGTATTCACTTAGTCATTTACCCAACACACATATGCTAACAAGATAGTTATCTTGGACAGTTAGCAATATTTTCTCAACTCATTATTTTCATATACTAACAGATTTTAAGTACATGATACACTGATAGGCCACATCTAGCATGTTATGATACATTCGTTCATAGTATTCACTACATATATGAATACCCTTACGCCACACGACTATGTCATCTGCACTCTCACGAGTTGTTATTATATGTCCATCCCGTATACACGTACATCTCTTGTACGAGAATGGATAAAACTCTAATTCTGCAAACATACGACACCACGTATAAAACCTTATGTTTCTAGCATGTACACGTATATCTGTACGTATACTTTTCACATCTATATACTGCTTTAGTTCTCGTATGTCTTCTTCCAAATTATGCCATCCAGTTACTGGATCCCAATTTCTGTTGATACGCTCACATACATCCTCAGCCTTCATTATTATCGTACCACAGTCATCTGACACACTTCGTATATAAAACTTGTTGACCAGCAACTGCAGATGACCTGGAAGCCTCATATATATCTCCATAACTAGGAATGAATTTTTGCGACTTATGCTCTTCTCTAAATAACATCTCGTCTATTTATAGCCGATCAAAATCTAGCTATCAACATCTTCTTTTTATCATCCACTATCTGTGCTTTTCGAAGAGACTTAACGTGTCACTTTTGCACAGCTCATCCACTATAGTCACGTCAACTGTTCATTACTTTAATTATTAATAAATGAAACGTCACTCGATTCTCAATCTCCTGCGTCTTATTTGTTCCCAATAGACTCTATGATTGCCAATCAATGGACAAATACAGTTTATATACACACCAATTAGCTATACCCTCAGCTTTATTGGATTCCTCATGACCAACTCCCGATTCGAACGCGGATCCTGTGCTTTCAATAGTAGAAGCTCTACTACTATCTTCCATACCTACCCTCGTTCGTTTCAGAACTTGTCCAGAAGTCCCCGATTCACTTTTCACGATAATTTTACCGCCTACTAACTCGTACTTTCAAAATTTTTATTTTAACTCATCCTCTTACAAAACACCTTCCAAATTATTTTGGACCCAGTATCAGCTTAGATAGTCAAAATCTTTTTTTTTTCAGCTATACCATACTTTTATGATATTCAAATTTCCCAAAAATTTGATTTCAAATCAACTTTCAAAATTCTCAAAATTTGCATCTGGATTTACTTTTAATATCTTTCCCGTATTTGGGAAATGCTACACAAACTCACTCACTTTTCCTGGTTCTTTTATCTTTAAAAAATTTACTAACATTTTTTTTTATCATGTTAGAATAAACTGCTTTATCTACGTTCGACTTTTATCACAATATGTTTGTGATTTTTATATCTTAGTACACAATTCTCATGTGCCTACTCATTTGAGTCTAGGGATCTTATCCTAGTTCACTCAAATCTTGGCTCTGATACCAACTTGTAACGCCCGGTTTTTCAGCCTGGAATTTACAAGATAATATCACCAGGGATCGTCCCACGATCCAAGCCAAGCGTTACCTATCCTGCAAAACCACATAAAACAACAGGGTAAGCTATAAAGCTTAGTGAGTAATCTAATCACAGTATGACCTATATGGTCACACATGTCACCATTCCTGCCAGCTTCACAGTCCTATCCGACTCGTACTTCACACTGTGAAACTACCGTATTACCCGATGTAGCTCGCTATACATTATCACCCACTGATACTTACTATTAGACTGTCCCACACAGTCTTATCTTACATAGTCACGACTCACGTCTTTAGCTCCTGTCTCCTCTTTTTATTTATTATTTGGTATTTGGTTTTCACGAATTCTTATACCATTTCACGGTATGCCCACTCACTTAACGGCTTTCTCATACAGGTATGGTCATAGTACATCTATGATTACCTCGTGTTTTATTAGTGTATGGTAAATCATGTCGTCCCCTGACATGTATTATATATAATTACTTATTCACTCTGCTCAGTATCATCTTGTGATACTTTCGGGTGTATAACTCGAACTCATCCTCACGATAACATGGCTGTTTCCCACCCAAGTATTATTGTAATACTTTAATTCTACTGCTTTGTATTTCCCTTCAATAATTCCAACATGATGCTCCATGATTTATCAAGTAAAGAACGGCCAGGTAGAAGATTAGTTGGGGTGGCAGAATCCTTTCAGCATTTTAGCCTTTCGGAAAATCCAACAACCAGATCCCAAGTAATCGGCCTAGACACCGTCCTCGTAAGTAAATCAATCTGCATTACTTTTGGAATTATTAATTATAGGAAATAGTTTATTACAGATATTTTATAGTTTAACACATATAAACTATTAGGGAGATACGGTAGCGATTACTCACCTGAGGTTGGCGTTTTCTCGGAGTCCTGTCGCGTTTCTCGTTTCCGAACTGCTGACAGTTCCCGAGCACCTTGCTGCTAGCTACCGCTTGTTTCTCACCTTCCATCATCCTCCCTTACCGTATTTTCTTTACCAGAACACTCCTCTATAGCGTATATGTATTTGGTGTGTGTTCTGCCTCAATGAGGCTTATGCCTCGTATTTATAGGCCTCGGACAGGCGCATCGCGCCCTAAACCCCAGCGCATCGCGCCCATGCATACGTAAGTGCTTACCTCAACGCGCACTCGGCCGACACCACCGACAGGCGCAAGGCGCGGTGCGCCCAACGAAAATTTTAGAATAAACTAGACTCAATTTTCAAACTTTGTGCACTGGTTTGAGGTCAATCCGATTTTTATAGAATTAATTATGATTTTTCTAAGATCGGCATACAATGCTGATTTTTATATGAGATTGTAACTAATGTTTTTATTTTTGATCTGAAACATTATCCGGAATACGGGTGTTACAGGAGCCGAGGGAAAGTGACGGTCCATATTGTCTTTTTCTGAATTCTCGGTTCACAAACAAGAGAAAATATGACAGTGATGCCTTTGTTTTACCGATTGTTGTAACAGTTATTGAAAATTGTTGCTTATTTATAATTTTAAGATGTCAACTCAGTTACTATACTATCTCTAGTCTCTCATAGCACGGTGCAAATACATCACGATCAAACCTCATGTTGACAACCATAATATATCCTTGAATTTAACATCAAAGCTTTTGTACTTGGACAAAAATAACCAAGGACCGGATACTTTTTGTACAAGTTTTCGTTTTTTTTAACAACAAATTTTATTAATAAAATGAACCAGCAGGAAGCTGGCAAGGAAACAAAATATACATAGACATATGACCTGGAACCCAAGCCTAAACACTATGCATATAACCATTGTACTTGGCTAAATGTAGAAAAATAAGAGAATTAACATTGTACTTTGGAGAACATTAAGCAACACTTAAAACAAAAACCAATGACTGCACCAGGGTAAAAATGCCCAACCCCACCTCCTACAGCATCTGCACCAGGGATAAAAAGCACCGAACCTCACCAAAACACTGTGTCAGGGTTAAAAGCGTCCAACCTCACCAAAATCTGCAAATTCCCTTCAAAATTAAAGTTGCTGTCATACTCTTTTCATTTTTATTAATATCATTAATTTTTTGAAATTTAGTAACAACAGTCTCAAAATACAAACACAAAGCACACTCTCACACACAGAAGAGATACACACAAAGCATTAAATTTTGAAGCTAAACTACTATTTAATTACTGGTCCGCTTTCCCCATACCATATCTTGTTCTCATCAATGTTGATTCTTCTTCCCCCATCATTTTCAATCTGTATTTTGCATTCTTGATGGGAACATACAAAATATAATGCTCTATTTAGACTGAAAATATAATATTACAACATTGATCTCCATGAACAAATGAAATTAGTAAGGACGTTGAAAATCCAAATCCACAAAGTAAAGAACAAATTGAGAAAACGAACTAATGAAACTTATAAACATCAACTAATATTATGAGTTACAACTATCAAAATTTCAAACTTAAAAACATCAAAGTATGTTGCTATCACAACACGATTTTTAAAATTTTACTTAAAAGTATAGAAATTTGACTTCAATGAAAAAAATCATATTCAAAGGAAGACGTTATTAGAAACATTTTCCTCGAAAGTACATTGATATTTATTGCATTTACTTCTGAACTTTTTTCCCACAAACTATACAAGATAAGATTCGGTACAGCCTGAGAAAGATAAAAAGATACCTAAGCTGCTTAACAAAAATTATCATCGTCATTTCAATAACACCAAGGTCGGTCAAAACAGATTCACATTCAGGACTGAAACCTGTAAAATAAACAAAAAATTGATTGCTTTATTTTTCTAGGATCGGGATTATCATCCACCCTTAAACATGGAAGTTATTGTCCAAATAAATAATCCAGCAATTTTTAAACCGAAAATCCAACAAACAATGAACAAAATCCCTAAAAAGTCCTCTATCAAAATCTTTTTAACCCAAAAATCATAAATATTTACAAAAAAACACCAATCGCTAAACCAAAAACAGAAAACGAAACCAAAATTAAAGCACAAACCAACACCATTCATGTTCGTTTTCAAAACCCCATTGTTTCAGGAACAACGACTACCCAAAAGAAGATCAAGTTCGATGGCAAAATAAAGACTAAAAAACAAAAAATTAGTTGAAATTAGACAAAAAACATTCACAACTTGAATAGCGAGTTCACCTTTATAATACGGTAAATAAAGTAGAACTTACGAAAATATTAGATGCCTCAGGTCACATCTCTTTCTTTATATCAATTCATGGCTCTAGAGACATGTTACAACCGAGAACAAGCTTGAATGGTTACCTGTATGTTTCTGGATACATGTGTGCTTCTAAATATCAACTAAAATTAGGATTCTATTATAGATAGCTTCTGGTGAAATACATACTTACACACACCTTACAGAGTTACAGACAAAAAACATTTTCAATGAATTGGATCTCAAAACAAAAAATAAACAATAGAATCAAACAAAAACATCCATTTCTCTTTTCTCTTTTCCTGCAGACAAACCAAGGGTAAAAATGTCAATGAGTAAAAACATCCATTTCTCTATTCTCTTTTCCTGCAGACAAACCAAATCATAATGAGCTATACTTTACTTTTAATTTGACTTTAATAATGGGTCAAATATTTACCACTCAATGCTGTAAAATATTGTGGAAATGATATATATGCTGGATAAATGATGTGAAATTTGTTTAAAAATTGTTGTCCAGTTGTTAAAATTGATGTCAAATTGGTTAAAAAGCTGTCAAACAATTAAAAATGATGTGCAAATGGTAGAAAAGTGCTGTCAAGTTGCTTGAATGGGGTGTCAAATTTCTTAAGTATGTTGTAGTATTGCTTACTCATGCTTTACTTACTTGTACTTTTGTTTATATAATATTAAATTTATCAATTTTCGTATGGCTTGAATAAAACTCAAATTATAGGGGTAGACAATTGAATAAAAATTATGTTATTGGCATGAACTTTTTGTCCCAACACCCTTTTTTTAATTCAAAAAACTGGTACTTGTTTATATAAAAAGTAAAATCATAATTAAAAAAATTGTTTTCAGTTCAATCCGTGAATAATACTGTCAAACATTTAGCACTCAATTATGTTTAATATTGTCGAAATGGTTAAAAAGCAGTCAATCAATTAGCCTAAAAAGTAGAACAAGCTCTAGGCTAAAAAGTCTAAATGCTATATTTACTGGAAAAATGATGTCAAATAAAGTGTAAATGCTATATATGCTGGAATAATGATGTCAATCAATCATACTTTATTTTAAAAATTGGTTAAGGATACAGCTCAATGCTGTCAAATACAGTCTAAATGCTATATATGCTGGAAAAATGATATGAAATTTGTTTAAGGAAAGTTGTTAATTGGTTAAAAAGTTGTAAAACGATTAAAAATGATGTCCAAATGGTAGAAAAGAGTCAAATTGCTTAAATTTGTTATAGAATTGGTTACTCATGCTTTACTTACTTGTACATTTTGTTAAATAATATTAAATTTAACCATTTTTGTATGTATTTAATAAAACTCAAATTAATGGGGTCCATCCTTGAATAATAATTTGTATGGTTATGTGACAAAAGTCCCCCATTTATTTAAAAAAAGCGGGTGGTTATGTGACAAAAGTCCCCCATTTAAAAAAAAAAAAAGGGTTATGTGACAAAAGTCCCCCATTTTTTGTATAAATGATATAAATAAATGGTATCAAGTAACCCAAAGGTTAGAATTTACACACCTGAAGGTGTCGTAGGGTGGTGTTGAGAGGTGGTGCTGGTTAGGCATGGAATCTGGTTGTAAGGACCTGAATCGAAAAATAAATTAAACAACTGGTTTCCTATAAACACTAACACATTAAATCAGACATCTGATTTAAAAATAATAGTAATATGACAATAAAACTGGTCCTTGTTTCATATAAAAAGTCAAACTTTAATTATAAAATCAAAATAAAACTGGTCCTTGTTTCATATAAAAAGTCAAATTTTAATTCAAAATAAAAGTTTGTTTTCAATTCAATCTGTGAATAAAGGAAAACTAATATTAATATAACCAAAAATCAGTAGACAGTAATAATTTACATTAATAATGATACATGATTATTTTACTTTACTTTACGGGTGTTGGGACAGAAATATCATGCTAGGAAGATAATAACCATTTATGAAAACACTTTCATAAATGAAAACACACCAGAAGTGCTCAAGGTTAGAATTTACACACCTGAAGGTGTCGTAGGGTGGTGTTGAGAGGTGGTGCTGGTTAGGCATGGAATCCGGTTGCAAGGACCTGAATCGAAAAATAAATTAAACCCCTGGTTTCATATAAACACCAACACATTAAGTAAGACATCTGATTTAAATATAATAATAAAATGACAATAAAACTGGTCCTTGTTTCCTATAAAAAGTCGAATTTTAATTCAATTGTCTATCTTGTTTGCAGTTCAATCCATTGCATGCATAAAAGGACCAAAAACAATAATAAAACTGAAATTAATTTGTGAAGATGCATACATTGAAACAAAAGGAAAAGAAGACCTGAATTGACAAATCAACATAACCAAAATCAGCCCCATGATAATAGACATAAACATCCACAAATCCTTTTAATAAACAAACAAGATAGACAAGTGATGA
Organism: Cichorium intybus; assembly: GCA_023525715.1. Lineage (NCBI taxonomy): Eukaryota > Viridiplantae > Streptophyta > Magnoliopsida > Asterales > Asteraceae > Cichorium > Cichorium intybus. Next base: position 77,772,280 of record CM042016.1, on the reverse strand, counting down.
ATTTTAGACTTTTGTTAGAAAATAAAAAACGAAATAATCATCTACACTGCAACCCACTGCATTCTCATTTGATTACAATCACAAAAAAAAAACCATGTACAAAGGTAATATACACACTGCATTATCGTTTGATTACCAAAGCAAAAAGCCATCTACAAAGGTAAGCTAATCAAGAAGCAGGCAATATCAACAGATTTAAAAAAAAGTCTTGACAAACATTGACAGTATACTTCTATATAGAAACCCGAACATCAATTGGGGAGGTTACAGTATATCAAACTGAAATTATTAACCGGACATACAGAATTATTACAACTCCCTAACCAAGATTCATACCAAATTCGTTGGAGATCCATACCAAATACGATCTGCAATCCGGTGGAGATCCAAACGAAAAACGATCCGGAAACGGTGGCGGATTTAGGGTCGGATTTGAGCTTGATTGTGTTGGAAGCAGACACCGGCTGCAATGGTTGTTGAGGGATCGCGGTTGAAGGCGGAAGAACCATTGGAGACATACATCGGCACCCTAATCGGCACCCTAATCGTTCGAAAATGATCAGGTACCAAATCCGGAAAGTGATCGAGATTATTCAGGTGGCGGAATTAGGGAGTTTTTCGGTAGATTGTGTGGGAAACATACATCGGCACCCTAATCGTTTTGAGGAATCGTGGTTGAAGACTGATCTTCATCGCCTTCACGGACACCGATTACAGTGGTTGAAGGCGTTTGGAGGAGAAAAATTAGGGTTTTTAAGGAGAAACGCTATACTGTTACCAGAGTAGAAGATGGATCAGGCTGAGATTCATAACGATTCCGATCAATTAGCGGATATAAGGTAAGAAAAATTGGTAACGTGGTGGAGGCGGATGAAGGCGATAAAGAGCTATAAAGATGAATGGGTAATTTGATATATCTCCTGCTAGGGTTAGACATATTATATAACCCAGTAATATTTCATCTGCCTAATTAAAGTGGACACGGTGGCAATCCGGACCCGGACTCCTTTCCACGCTGGCAATCCGGATTATTTGTAGATGCATGCATAAAAGGGTTGTATTGTCTTAATTTTAAGACATTTTGGCTTTAAAAGGTTGTAAATGATATATAGTTTATAGTATAGTATATATATATATATATATATATATATATATATATATATATATATATATATATATATATATGTATATATATATATACATATATATATATATATATATATATATATATATATATATATATATACTAGCTGCGTACCCGCGCAATGCGGCGGCGGTAAATTGTTCGCTCCGCTGAATAGTTGTCGGACGACGATTATTTGTCTTTTGGCCAATTGCTGTTGGTTAATATTCCATGTATGTAGTCAATTTGTTATTTGAATAGGTGTATAGGAGGAAATACAAGAAGCTCAACAAAAGCATGAAGAAATGTGAGGGTTACAAGGTTGTGCGGTATACGAAGGACACACAAGGCGTCCTGCTGGGGTGGCCCAAGGACACATCTGGAACGCAGCCTAATAGATGAAGATAACAAGTTTGTGGATCCTTGTTTTGGTGTTGAAACGTGTCAAAATGAAGAATTGGGGGCTATATATATATATATATATATATATATATATATATGTATATATATATATATATATATATATATATATATATATATATATATATATATATATGTATATATATATATATATAGATGTATATATGTATATATATATATATATATATATATATATATATGTATATATATATATATATATATATATATATATATATATATATATATATATATATATATATATATATGTATATACATATATATATATATATATATATATATATATACATATATATATATATATATATATATATATACATATATATATATATATACATATATATATATATATACATATATATATATATATACATATATACATATATATATATACATATATATATATATATATATATATATATATATATATATATATATATATATATATATATATATATATATACCAGTTGTGAGAGCCGTGTATTACACGGGATGATACAAAATAAATTTACATAAGAAAATTTCGACAAGATATGACGAAATTTTGGATATATATTGTCACACCCCGATCCTTGGCGGAATTGATCAAAGCGTGATATATTGTTCAAAGTCTCATGACAACTATGTTATGATATGATTAGATTCAATTAAGTACTAACTATGCAAACAAAATCCACAACATACAAATACAAATCCAAATACAACAACATTTATTACATCAAATTTAAATAGTCTTGTGGGTTTCTAAGGAACACCCTACTTTTCATCAACTTCGTTCTTCAAATCTGCATCATGGGTAAAAACAGGTCAACTACGAGAGTTGGTGAGTAATCTAGTTTTATTAAAGAAAATTGTGAGTTTGAAATATTTATAATTTGAAACTTGTTTTCTTTGGAAGTCGACAAGCAAGTATTATTGAGATAACGGTTTATAAATCAAAAATTGATTAACAAATGATAACAACAACAATAAGTCCTCACCCTATATATACATATATATGTATATATATAGGATGGAGCATCTAATCATCATACACACTCAACCACGTGCAATCAATCACCTTAGCGTCCCAAGGCGGGGTGGTCAAGCCAATAGCGCTATTATTGTCCATAACGTACCTCAAGAATACGGGCATAGTCATGGAGATTAGACTAAAAATGATAATGCACTACAAGTACATGTAGCGTAAACAAACAATAATTATACAAATAATGATTCAAGTATAAATGTTCCAACAATGTCTCAATTGTGATAAAATAATAAAATGAAGTTGAAAACATATTAGAACCACATGATACACCCCAAAAGTATTGAAAATTATAAAATATGGGGTAGATTACTCACATTAGTCCAAACTGAATACGCATGTTGTACGATAGACGGCTCGGGTCAAAACGACGTGGAACCTATTATAATTAATAGTTTTGATTTAGGAACTACTAAACGGGAATATAGTATTAATAAAAATAATTAGACACATATTCTTATATTAGATGAATTAACAATAATCCAAATTTTGTTTTGAATATTAATGTATTCATATGTTAAATGAATTTTAAATTGAATTAATTACTTTGCTTAATTAATTTATATCTTCACTTTAGGCAAGATTTTAATAATTTATTATTACAATAATAACTAGTCAAATTATAAGTATTTACAGATTTTATATATTATAAACAATTATTTATATGAAATAATCATTAAAAATGCATTTTTACATGCTTAGATATTTAGGAAAATGGTTTTAAATACTAAACAGTAATGAAACATTCTGAAATTATCAGAAAATCTTTATTTTATAAAATAGTAATTACTGTAAAATTTTCATATTTTTCTTAACTGCTTTAGTATTTATTTAGTATTTTAATAATTAAAACACAACAAAATTCGGGAAAAATAATAAATGATTCCCAACAATTCTGGAAAATTAACCATAGTTTTATAACATTATATTGAGCCTACTGTAAATAGGTTGGATATTTTGGACTATGAGAAGTATTTCTTATGTTTTTCATTATTAACTAATCAATAAAATCATAAATAATAGGAAAATATTAAGTGAAATTCATTAGACTTTTTATTTATGATTAACATGTTATATATGATATTCTGATAAGGTTTTATAATTTTTGGACATGTGTAGCTATTTATTATCAATTTAAACCATTAAATAATCATTATATCAGGAATAATAAGCAAACATTCTTACAAAAATCTGTAAATTTTGTCATGGAGTCTTTAAAATGTTAATAAGGTGCGAAAAATATAAAATCTAGTTTTTAACATACATAACTATATTTTGCAATTTATTTATCTACAACAAAATAAAATACAAAATAAGCATCAAACAGTTTTATAAATGCATGAAACTCTATAAATCCACTTTACTCAATATTAGGGTTGTTACAAAATTTTCCCATAATTTATTTACTGCAAAAACTATTTTATGTGAATTATTGCCATATTTAATTGCAATAATTATAGTAATTCAATAAAAATAAGTTATTTTCTGAAAATTTCCAGAACTTCTTATTTTATTTATGAAAGTCTGAGAAAAATCAGGTTTATGCATAAAATGAGTTTTAGATATTTTGGTGGATTTAATTTGTTTCATGTATGAATTTGGAACTTTTAACAACATACCTTGATGAATGCTTCAATAGGGATGAAGATTTGAGTATGAGAGCTTGTTCTTGGCTGGAAAATTGATATTTCTTAGATGAATTTCGAGATTGAGAGGGAGAGAAAGGATAGAGAGGGTTTGAGTGGTGATGAGAATAATGTGTGGGGAGAAAAATGAAAGGAAAGATGATGAGAGGTGTGAGTGGGAGACCATGGGAATAACTTTTGACTTTAGGTGGTCTTCATAATTTCCCACTAGTATAAGCATCTCTATGTAATACACTAATTAATATAAGAATTTTATAAAATTTAATGTAGAGTTTATAAAAATAGAGTTTTATAAAAAAATAGGTTATTATTTGATTATAACAATCTACTTTGATTTGAAGTTTAATTATAGCATTCAAGTTTGATTCTTTTAATTTAATTAGAGCATCATACTTTGATTTAATTTTAATATGGTATCATAATTTAATTTGATTATAGTTATAACGTTATATTGCTATTAACGTCAATTTATATCGTAGTGTATGGGTTTTGATCCTATTAGCGTCAAGTAATCTTGAGTAGGGTTTATTAAATTTCCAATTGGTTTGGGTTGACCCGAATCCATTTTAGGCGGATGTCACATATATGTCATTAAATTAAACACTAAAACATAATTGTTGAAATACATAGAATAAATTCAATGTTATAATAGAAACCTTACATCAAAATAGTGAAAAAATAAATTTTATAATAATGACTATTGAAATTGAGCTATGAGTGGCTTACTTTGAAATGAATGGAAGCTAAACCTTGTTTTGTTGTCATAATAAGCAAAGAAAGTAGAAAAAATAAATACAAAATATACATACTAAATCAATGGTTACATTGGAAAAGAGGAAAAGACTTTAATGGTAATATAGTAAAAGAGGCAAATGATCACCAAGGGGATTCGATTTGGTACCAGGGAAATAGAAAAATATTTGGGGAGTTGATTGGAGGTTATAAAAGCATCACATTTTTACCATTTAATATGATATAATTTAAAGCCTTTGATAAATTTACAGACCAAAAGATTTTGCAAAATTATAAATTTCATCTCATTCTAAATTTTACCAACCAATCATACGAAAACATTTCCATTTCATAACCATTTAAAATATTAGAAATCCCCAAAAAAACAATCACAAGAACCAAATGCCCCAAACAAATGGAAAATGTTCATCCATTATGCCAGTAAACAACCACAAATTAATGAACATATAAACAGAAGTAATAAGGTTCAAATTCGAACTTTCAAAACGTCTATAATATTAAAACCAGCTTTTTGATCAAAAAAGTTGCAATTAAACAATGTTTTCGTCGATTTAAACCCCAGAAAAGGACCAACCTTCACTTATGCCGTTAGCCCATTAACATTATGGTTTTGAAAAGGACAGAAAATGCGTAACATCTCTCCATTTCCGAGAATACTTCATGTACACATTAATAAACAAGATTTTCTTTAATTCAAGGGTACTTTTGTCATTTAGCCCTCAGGAAGTTGCCAATTACGAATGAAGAAATAGGAAATCGTTAAAATGAGCACTTGTTATGTCCATCCTTCTCGACCAAATTAAAAAGAAGTTCAACAATATCAACAAGAAAGATCTAATTCTTGATCAGTGAGGCGTTTATTTTTCTCCTCATCATCAACCTCAATAAGAATGGATTTGTCTCTTGGATCACTGAAAGTGGGCAAAAACGACCCTAATGATGGAAAATGACCAGTTATCAAACCACATAATGTCTCCAATCCTCCACACTCGAGAATTTGCCAACACCCCACATAGTTGTTGTAGTTCATCAAAACCTGTAAAAAAACTAATGGTTAAAATGCAAGAAATACCAATGCACTTTCGTTGGTCTGTTTATTATAGAAACCAACTTTCGTCTAAGCAAATTTCACTGCTATAATTTGGAAAAGTTATCAAAGAAGTTTAATGTCCTGATAAGAAAAAGATTGAAAGTACAACACTATTATTGCACGAAACTTTCAAAAGTAGAATGCGTTAATAAGAAAAAACTGAAAGCGTGATGTTGTGATAGAAAGAAATGATAGTAGACGCTATAATACACAAATAAACAAAAGTACATTGCTATTTCTTGAATTTATAATGTTTCTTTTTTTGTTAATACAGAATAAAGGAAAGGTGAACTTTTTAAAAATTGGCCCGTGGTTATTCTTTCATTCCATTCCCTGAGTTTGTTGTCATTTTCTCATTTTTTTTAAAGTAAAAAGAAAAAAAAGGAAATTTACCTTGACCGCGGTGAGAAGACAATAAGATAAAAAGGTTAAAATTTCCTCCTCATCCACCTATGAACAAGAAACTTGAGGTGAATCATCACATTCCACATTATTGGATTCTTGCTGACTCACCACTATTAAATCCTCATCTCCTTCAACAGTCGAATTGCTTTTTTAGGTTTTAGATATGTGTTTTGATGTGTATTCCGAATTCATCAAGAAAAAAAAACTACAAAAGTATTGTAGTAAATTACATTTTTGGTCCTGCAGTATAGTTGATTTTATCAGTTTGGTCCAAAAATGTTCTTTTACAACTTTGGATTGGAGGTTTTTAATGTTTTTTATTCAATGTTTCAAATAAAATGACCATATTAATGTTTTTATTCATTGTTTCAAATAAAATGACTATATTAATTACCACCAAGAATATTTTTCGATTGAGGAGAGATTTGAGCATTTATTAGTTTGGTGACTCTGGTGTGTGAGAAAGCCTAATTTCCTATGATTTTCAAAATATTTAGATAAATCTTTTCAGCAACATTTTTTTTCTTCAGTAAGTTATTGATTTGAGAGGGATAAATCTCTAAGATCAATACTTAGTCACCAGATGCAATTTTCCTTTGTGTCAAGTTCAACAGAAAGAAGTTCAACCTTTTTCTTAAGATCACATTTTTCTTAGTTTGATTTATGAAGGTCGAGACACAAATAATCAAACATTGTAGTTTTCTCATTATCAGAATATTTAACAAACTTATTGACCTGATACACTAAAGATGAATTCGAGTAATGGGAAGTACAATCGTTAGCAGCTTGAGAGAGATCAACGTCTAATGTACTAGAGTTGTTGCTAGAGTCTTCATTGTATTATTCCTCTGTTATGGCAATGAAACATATATCTTTTCCTTGAACATCATCATCAGATGAATCAACTTCATCAACCCAATTCTCTTTTTCAGCAACCAGAACCTTTACCTCTAAATTTTGTTTCTTCAGCAAAGCAGCAAACATTTTATACTTGATTTCATATGATTCTTCCTTAGGATCAGTTCGTTTGGCTTTGCAGACTTTAGCAAAGTGATCAGTACCTCCACATATGAATCATTCTCCATCACTTTTCTTTTCGGTACTAAACATCTTAGAAGCATCGGCGTCAAATTTTATTGATGCTGAGAAGTTTGTCTTGTGTAAGACCCATTTTCTTTTGAGATGCTTATTAAGGTAAGTAGAGTGATTACCTTATAGATGGTATGGTTTTAGCTATGAGTTGCGTAGAGTCGTATGACGATCTTTTGTGATTTCCTTTGAGTTTTGAGATGTGTGATGAGTAAGATGAGATTAAAGCCTTTCTTATGTACTAATCTTGGTGTGATTATGATTAGTTAGAGTGTTGTATGAGTTTGGGTGGTTAGAAACCCATTTGGGAGAAGTTTAAGCCTTAAAAGTGCCAAAGAGAGGCTACACGGGTCGTGTGATTCCACACGGGGTCGTGTAGAATCAACCAGTAAGCCCTCCAGACTTACACGAGGTCGTGTAGATTCTACATAGGGTCGTGTAGAATCCTGCAGTAGCAAACAGTAGAAGCGGTGGATCCACATGGGGCCGTGTAGGCCTGACAGCACTAAGTGATTTGTTCGGCGGGAAATTCGTTTACGTTCGTTTATTTAGTAAATGAACGAATATGAACAACATTGTGTGTCCGTTTAGTTTAACGAACGAACGTGAACATTGGTTTTGTTCGTTCATTGACGTTCGTTTATGTTCGTTTATATATATATATATATATATATATATATATATATATATATATATATATATATATATATATATATATATATATATATTGTAACACCCCAAGTCAGGTTAGAATGCTAATTAAACTTGTAAGCATACTTGTGTGTGTGGAAGTAGGAATTTTGTAAAGTAGTGAACCAAATTTGACGTTTAGGTAAACTCGACGCTCCACATGTCCAGTATACGACATTATTGTGGTAATATTTTTTAGAATATTTTTATGTAATGTTGTGTATAATTTCATTATGAACGCGTAGGCGAAAATCTCATCGAAAACGGAGTTCCGAGCAAAACGTTATGGAGTTTTAAGTGTTTTAAGGTCAAACGGGTACCCGAATAGGTCAAACCTGACCCAACTCGGGTTTAGGACTATAAAACACGGATTTGACCTCCTATTCATGATATTTTCAGCTCTAAAACTCCATAACACTCTCTGCAACTTTCCTTCATCACTTCCAATCGTTTTAGGCAATAAATTTGAGGATTTGATCGAAGATTTCGAGGTAAAGACATTAAATTTTACGATTTCGTAGTGTTAATTCAACACTGTATTGCATAAATCACATAAAATCATAGAAAAATCGTATGAGGGTGATTCTTACGGACCTAGAACCATATGATTTGTAATATCTTTAAGTTTTATTTGTTATAAGCTAATTCTACCTTCAAGATAGGTAGAAATCACGTTATTTATAGTGCTGTCGAACTGGTTCGTGATAGCACACTATTCATGTAATGTAAAATTCGTATAAAATCATAGAAAAATCAGAAAAATATGAGGTCAGAGGCCTTATAAAATTAAGGAAGTGTAGTACAAACTCGTTGTTGAGTCCATAGTGTGATTCTGGGTTTAATCTGGTTAAACAGAGCATAAACAGAGGGCTGCACATTATTTAGCATATAGAAATATCAAGTTGAAAATGGTATAATTCAAGAATTGGTGGTTATATATTAATAGTATTTGGTATGCACATTCCAGGGGTTATAATAAAGTAATTGAATGCTAGTGGATGATATATATTCCTTTAGATTCTAGAATTCGAAGTGGTATTCTGTTTGAGCCAAAGATTGACAATATTTCATCACGGTGAGTAACTCGTTTCCTATACTTCCTTGGTTGAAGTTGTAGCACATATATGCATACAGTTGCGTATTAGTTTGCAGTCTTTTGATATCTGTATGCACTAGTTGATGATATTAAATAGTTTCTCTTACTTGGGATTGGTGTGTTGTCCCGTATGGAGGAACTTGGTGTAAATGGCATTTTAGCCATTCTTGGTGAACATAAGGTTGGTGTTAAACCTTATTTGGTGATCCTTATGGATAAAACGGTGTTGAAAGTGATGGTGATATTTCTTTGGTGTTGCATGATCTGTAAAGACATGCTTATGGTGATATTAAGTAAAAAAATGGTGAAATGAGAAAATAAAAGAAATGTTTTTTTCTAAGTTACTCACTAAGCTTTTGCTTATAATTGTTGTTTTCTTTTGGTGTTCCAGGACCTAGTGGGAATAGAGGCAAGGCTGTCCAGAAGTGAAGTGTTTATCCAGTCCCTGGTGTAATATATCACTTTTGTATGTCATATGTTAATCAAACCAGATACTTTTATGCTTGGGTTATTGTTAGATGCATTTTGTGCATCTTTTCTAAGCCCTTTTTCCCTTTCTTTATTTCCATTTTTAGTTATTTACATGCATTTTTAGTTACTTTCCGGGGACTTTGGTACTTCATAAATTTGTGTTAAATTTCAGGTGGAAATGAGTATTTGGAGCGGATTGGAGAAATGAAGGTAGAAAATGGAGGATTGGAGCATGATTGGATGGCATGGAGCATTTGAAATGAAGATGGAAGCAGCTTAGGAGCATTGGAATTGAAGATGGAAGCGTTTCGAGGCCTAAATAACAAAGAAATGAAGGACACGGGTCGTGTAGCCTTTACACAGGTCTTGTAGAGCAATCAAAATGACAAAAATCCATCCCGAAAGAAACACGGGCCGTGTCCCACTTAACACGGGCCGTGTTGCGCCCAGTTCTGAAATTATTTGAAGAACACGACCCGTGTTACTTTTACACAGGCCGTGTAATATTGAAAAATTGTTCCTGTGACAGTTTTGTACACGGTTTTAAGCCTGCTTTTGGGTGGTTTTCACACACACTTCATTTCTAACAAAGGAGGCACGATTTTGGGAAGACTCTAAACTTTAATTACACTTGGAGAACGTTGAATCTTAGTTTAAATCTTTGTTTGTAAGTACATTTGACACATTCTCTTATCATTTGTGTTGTAGAGTTCTAGTCCAAGCATGTGTGGCTAGAACTCTAGGCTTTCTGATTTTGTTAGACATGTGATTTGGGTTGATTAATCATTAGGCTATGTTTTTGTTCTAATGTTCATCTAGTTACTCAAGTTTGTATTGATTGTTTTAATGGATTCATATGTCGATTTCAATTTGGCCAATTGAATTGTTGTTTGAATCTTGTTTGCAAGTTTAACCATGAAATCCATAATTGTTTCATGGGGAAATTGTTAGTTCTATATGCCCAAGGATGATAATAAAATGATATTGCTAATAACACATGATCCTATAGGGTCACACCAATAACAATCTGACACCAATTATTTCATTTTGATGTTGGATTATGATTCATGATCAAATGATAATATACTTGCAATTGAATTGGAGGAATTATTATTTATGAAATAATAATTGTTTCAAGGTTTAATTCATATGAGATGAATTAATTAGAGAGTTCAATATATTTATATCATTTACTTAGTAAATGACACAAATAATATACATAGTCATGGATTTATATTTATATACATATATTTCGTTTTATTCTAAATGTTAGAATAAAATAGGATGAAATGATAAATACATATATGTATGTGTTTATATAATTATGGAATTATATGTATGTATGTATATATGAATATGATGGTATATGTATATATATTTATATGGGTAATGTGGATAAGTAATTGTTTATAAGATGGAAGTTTATATTTTATAAACTTTAAAGAATAAATCTTATAAAATATGAGTGGGAGACAATCTTTTCTTGTTTTCCTCTACATGTCTCACGCCCAACACACTCCTAGGTGAGTGTGTGGCATGCTTTAACATCTTGGAGACATATTCCATTGGTTTACCAACCTTGACCATGGGAATTGTGATGTGTGTGGGTTAAAATAAAGAGTTAAATGCATTTTTGACTAACCTCTTTCTATGGCCGGTTCTTGCAACTAAAACACACATATTCAAGTTGTTCTTGATGCTAAAAACTCTCTCAAACTTTCTTCCAACACTTGCCAAAATCGGATTTTGCATAAAGGCTTAGAAGAGGTTGTTTTGCAAGCTAGAAGACTAGCATCTTGGGTGTCACTACACTTGTTGGTGGATCAACTTTAGAGGGAACCTTTCTTGATTCCTTACCTCATCAAAATCGTCCAAACTAATAACAAAAGAAAGGGTATGATCTTGAACTCTATCTATGCTTGTTCTTCATCTTATCTCTACATGCATGTAGCATGATCCTCTTGGAATGAAATTCGTGTTCATGATTTTTGCTTCCGTTGCAACTTCAAGTTTTGAAACTAATTACATGAACACATGATTTCCAACAATTGGTATCAGAGCCATGGCTATATTGCATGTTTAGATAATAAGTTTATTTGGATAAACTTGGGTTTTGGAAGCCATGAATGTTGATCTTCTTGAATGAAAGTTTCATGCATGGATTCTTTGGCAACATGCAAGTGTTTAATCTATGATTTTATGTAACCAACTATATTTTATGATTGCATGCATTTGGTTACATAATTGTTGCCTTATAAAAACAAAGTGTTGATTTACTTATGATTTTATGTGATAAAATGGTGCATAAACAAGCCAAGGACCATGTGTTGCATGTTTTGTGTTTAAATTCGATTTGGTTGTAATCTATTCTTTTATTCAAATGGTTTGTAATAATAATTAATTATTTCCTTCTATTATTCATTTTGTAAGTATTAGAATAGTAGTATTTTATATCTTTCACAAAATGTAACAAGAGAAGGAGCAATAGCAAGAACCAAGAGAAGCAACACAAGAATTTTTGCAACAAACTTCCTGTTTTTTCCTGCTGTCCAATTTCGGCCCAAAAAATGATCACAAAAATAAATTCATATCTTGATGTTTTGATGCTATACTTGTTGGTAACTTTAATATCTAGTATATACATTAAGTTTGGACAAGTATAAGCATCAATATGACCAAGAATGAAGTCAAGAAGGTCATCAAAACAACAAAAACCCACTGTTAAGGGCTGTTGCTGTTCGGGCCTGTTTTGGGGCACAAGAAATAATCATAGTTCATGCCATGGTGTCTACAAAGGGTGGTTCAAGTGTCATTTGATGGCATAAGAAGATTGGCAAAGTTGTAGCTCAATTGAAGATCATTTGGTTGAGTTTTTGGTCACCTTTTGTCCCTAGGTTTGGACTTGATATTTCATGTATGGCTCACATGAAATATCAAACTAGTTGGCTTGTGTTTATGCACCCATGCATGCATGTGATGATTGAATGTTTTGTTATTTTATGTTGTGGATGAAAATAAGATTTTGCATGCTAGACAACCTAGATAATTAAACATAATCATCAAGGAGTTTGTAATTTTCAAATTGACATTTAAAAACATAAGATGTAATATAAATGGTTTTATTAAAATGGGTTTTGTTAAAAAACCTATAAAGTCAAGTTTTGAAAATGAATGAAACAAGAAATAAAATGGAGATTTTATGAACTCTTACAAACTCCAACCCTAAATAATAATGGTAATTATTTAGGATTAAAATTGGTTCTCATGTATGTGATCAAACTCAAACTTAATATTGGATATTAATTGTAATCTTGACCACAAACAAAGAATTAATAAAATGGAGATTTTATGATTAAAGAACCAATTAATGTAACACCCAGTTTCTCATACGAAGTACACCCAAAAATTTTCAACAATTATACATCCAATTGGGTATACTTGTACTCAAACTAAGGATCAAGATGTTATCAGCATGAATATTTACATAAAAGGTCCTTACAAATTTACCAGGCATTACAAATAATCTAATTCAACTAAAGGACAGGCTCTAAACTTGTCAATCTCTTTTTATCACATGCCTTCCCCTATCACTGCTACAGATACCTGCAAAACAACATACAACTCAAGTGTAAGCTTATAAAGCTTAGTGAGTAATTTCAATTATATTTCACGAGTCTTTCTCAATAAACATCCTCAACTTCCTCTCTTGCTATTCTCATTAGCAAAATCCCTCTTCTATTAATTAGGAACCTGCAAGCATATTAGCTTTATAAACTCTGGCTAAATGTTAGCAACATCAACTCAATCATAAGTATCATAATCAGTAATACTCGTAAACTCAATTTCCAATTCACATATACTCCTTTTTAACCATTTACTAAACTCAATAGCCCTCATAGCGATACTATTCCACACAAAACTATATAACACAACTATATATGAACTCACTTACAACGTTTATCATTGTTATAATAATCAAATGCAAGATCTCATTACCTCAATCACGCTAGCATATACTCTTCTCTATTAATCAGTGTTTATACTCAACTCATCATTTATAATCCAAAATAACAATATTACTCTACCACTTAGTCTCATAAAATATGACATAACACATAAAAATATATAAACAAAATTATATATACTCTGCATCAAACAAGTGTAACTCTACTCAAGTACTAGAAAGTACTCACTTGATATCGGCTTAATATGTGAGACCCTCAATTTATGCGTACCGGCTCCTGTTCGCTAGACTTGGTCATATCACCATAGTCTAAATAAATTCTCATTTTAATTAAGCTCAACGGACTATCTCAGTCCCAAGTGTAATATACACATTATAACTCTTTGTTCTATATATTCAAATTTGGTTATACTCAACCAATCAAAACATAGCATAATTCTTGTGTATTAAACATCTCAACAAGCATGATTCATCTAACAATTAACTACTCACCTGATGTCTGTTCAGTCCGTGGTCTACCCGTACCTCGTGTATCTCCTTCCCTCCTATGTGTATCTGCTCAAAACGACATCTCATATCATATTTCAACATTCTCAAAACAATTTAACCATATCTAACTCATTAGATCAAGAATTTATAGCTAACAAGATCACAATCTATGAACATCATACACTATTTAGTCATAACTCCCAATTTTTGCGGTTTCTTACCAAATCAACCGATAAAACTTCTCAATAATCACAATAGAGACTCAATACAACAAGTAATAGCAAGCTATTAGCAACAATTTAACTAGTTCAAAGCATAAGCTCGAAATTGAACATCTAGGGTTTGTAACTCTAGAAGTCAAAGTCATATACCTTGGAAATCAAGAGCTCAAGAACACGATTTAGGTGTTAATCTAACTTCTCCAACCTTTTCCTTGGCAAAACCTTCGATCTAGATGACCAGCTCTACGCTTCTAGCTCTCAAAAATAGCCCTTGGGTGTTTGCGGGTCGAGAAATGGTTCAAATGAAGCAAAAATCGAATTTATACCTGCACGAAACCCGACCCGGGCTGTCAAACCCGCCCCGGGTTTTTACCCGCAACCCGACCCGGGCTGCTCAACCCGCCCCGGGCTGTGCTACGCAAATTTTCGCTTAGATCCAGTCGTAACCCGCTCCGGTTTCTGTGACCCGACCCGGGTTCCAGTCGAACACGACCCGGGCTCAATAACACGACCCGGGTTGGCTATTTTCTCATTTTCATTTCGATTTGACTCGACCCGGTTTTCAAAACTCGACCCGGTTTGACTTAACTAATTTTTAAACGTCTAAACTCATATTTTAACTTATCTAAAATCGTTTATATTAAAGTTTCTATTATTCTATCGCAATTAAAATTTACGGTATTACAAATTCTTACCCCCTTCAAAAGATTCCGTCCTCGGAATCTCTTAGACTAGGCATGGCTTGTACAATCATCTCACCACTGCAATTAATCATTACGTATGATAATGATATTATCCTCTCGTCAACTCATATAACATGTACATACTGTCGCATCTTATTTACTCATAATATAGCTATAGAACTCAAGCTCTCTCTCGATTCACTTTACATTTAGAAACTTTCTCATTCGACTTCTCTTTCCATAAAATCTTTACGCCCGCCATTATTCTCGTAATATGATCTCTATAAGCACATTGGTTGTTACCATTTCGTATGGACAACCACTCACTCTTTCAGAGCACTTCCTTGTTATAGCTTTGCCAATACAAAGGTATCTCACCTCACTCTTCAAGTAATACTCCAATCACTATCATCACTTACACACACCTATATCTATGGTCCACATCGAGCCATATTCTCAGCGTACCATCCATTCTTTCTATAACACTAACCTCAATAACTACTTGAGATTCAACTTCCATTTCCAATATCTTTGAAATGGTTTACTCTAATTCAATAAGGAAAACGGTCTCACCGATTCCTGACTCAATTCTCTCTCAATTTACTCTTCCAATAGCAACATGCCATTTATTGATTTCTCATGTTTGCACACTCTCGTCGATTAGGTAGGAGAAACACTCATACAACACAAAGATGCCGACATTCAACTGTCTCAATTACGTTACATAACTCATTAACACTAGGATATAAATCCAGAATAATAAAATATCAGAAACTATCTCGAGTTTCACTCACGTCTCCTCTGGACTTAACATTTAACTCTCGACACTTTGGTCACACAAGACCCTTTTCAGTTATTACATCACCTCAACTGTACAATGATTCTCTAAAATCTCGTCTATCTCTGCTTCTACCTCAACGTATATATCAGGTTTTCACTAAATGTACCACTATAATTCTCTACCAATAATAGCTCCACTTCATCTCAGTTTAACAACATAACTCATGTTGTTTCTCTCGATGTACTCAGTCATTATATCCACTCTTATGTGGACAGTCCACATCACATTTCACTAAATCATTAGCTCTATCAAACTCGATGATTTATTATCAAATAAATTCTTATCACAACCGCATGTATTCTTCCTGACACACCATCAGTAAGGATTTTACTCTCGTCATTTCTTCGTCATTATTATCTCAATCTCTTATTCATTTGAATGACACAAAATAGGTTATATATACAAGTCACCAAAATCTCTACACACGACTAAAAAAAAAAATACTAACATCTAACACAGCAATATCTATGGTGAATCATATCTCATCACTTGACTAGCTCTTTAATCTCAAGAAAATAACTCAACATAATTATAACAAAATTTACTATCCATCGTCTCATACGAATAAGTAGTTTTGTTATGTCGACATTCACAAATTTCTCTCATTGGCTGTAATCGATTTGATTGCTAAGGAACGAATCCTATCAATCACAATTACAATTACTTTCCTCCTCTTTTTAACGCATATATTTTCATCATGCATTTATAGAATTCTGTCTTATTCAACATGAAAGAAATCTCACACACTCTCAACATGACTAAGTGACAAAAGCACTTTCTCACAACAACATTTCTCAACAGTATTACTCACTATACTATCTCATAGTACCCCCGTACTGTTACTCGGCCTCTAATTCGTCTTCTTCTCAATCTATAGGTTTCAAGCCACACAAGCTTACCGTTACGTTCATATCTACCCGCACGCAAGGATAGTACATGTCTCATTACTCTGCATCATCATAAAGTGCATGTCTATCTACACGCAAGCACAACACTATAGAACCACTCTGCCTTAACTCTTGGTACCCCGTATCATCCTTTGGTTTCATCATTCAACACTATCTCACGGTACCTCGAACCGTCCTCTTACCAGATCATGGTACCTCGTACCATTCTCAAATTTCCATCCATCTCCTCTTTGACTCTAGCGAGTCTCCGCTACGGTCTCAAGCCATATAGACTCACCGTTACTCCTCTTTTTTTTTTTTTTTTTTGAGTCACAACAATCTTTATTACTCTAACCACAAGGTACTCATTACGTGGTCTCCACCACGTTTATTCGTTATGCGGCTCCACAATATATGTGGTCTCAACCACCTTTTCTCAATATATGGTCCCACAAAATATGTGGTCTCAACCACCTTTTCTCAATATATGGTCCCACAAAATATGTGGTCTCAACCACATTTACTCAATATATGGTCCCACAATATGTGGTCTCAACCATATTTACTTAGTAACTAACTCAATCTCTAAGCCAATAAGGCCTAGATGAACCACTCTAGGTTCTCTCAATTATAACCACAAGGTACTCTTTATGTGGTTACTCAAATGTCCTCTGATAACGCTGTCACAAATATTTCATTCTGTGACAACTCCAAACCACACAGTTCAATTCTCAGTATGTCAACTCATAATCAGTTATTGTGTGCAATCAACTACACACTCACCGTCTTTCTCAACTCATACTCTTTTGGCTATCTTAGCCATTTATTTTGATCAATCATAAATACTAGTTATGTGGCCCCAGAAAACATGTGGTCTCAACCACAAAGTACTCGTACATAGAAATCTCGTCACATCTGTGAAACAACAAACACTATATATACAATATCAAAAACATTACCTCAAATGGACACGAGATTCTCATCTCGATGCCGATTACTACACTTTATAACCACAATTCTCTAAGACATGTAATCTCAATTGATCTTTTACGTGTCTACATATTTTATACATATTCTATTACATGTATTTTCAACAATTAATTACGTGCGACACGTTACAACTAACATGTTAAGTAAAATTACTTGCATACCTCATAGCAACAAAATTTCGTCTCCTTATTAGTTGAACCTTACGTACTGCAGTTCTCAAATCTTGAGTGTACTCGGCTACACTCACATATCTCAACTCTTAGCTCATGCTCAACATATGCTCAAACTCTTTCTCATCATCAGTTAAAATTTTGCCTCGACCGGGATCTCATCTTAACATCTCATCATCATCTGGAAATTCACCATCGACAGAATCTCATCTCATATTCAGTTAACATCTCATAATTAGCTGAATTTCTTTTCTTCTCGTTGGTTGATATCTCATATCAGCCAAAATCTCGTCTCATCATCCACTATTGGTCCAACCCGCTCTTACCAAATTTCTCAACTCATCCTTCATCTGACTCCATATCTATATTTACACACAGAAAACAACAAATAATAATATAACAGAATAGTTATACTTAACTCATACACTAACATCTGCAGCCGTATCTTTTCCAAGCATGTGATAGGGGCTCTCTCTCTTCTCGGTTCAAGTCTAGGACTCTACACTCAAAGACCTAGTTCGCTTAAACCATGCTCTGATACCAACTTGTAACACCCAGTTTCTCATACGAAGTACACCCAAAAATTTTCAACAATTATACATCCAATTGGGTATACTTGTACTCAAACTAAGGATCAAGATGTTATCAGCATGAATATTTACATAAAAGGTCCTTACAAATTTACCAGGCATTACAAATAATCTAATTCAACTAAAGGACAGGCTCTAAACTTGTCAATCTCTTTTTATCACATGCCTTCCCCTATCACTGCTACAGATACCTGCAAAACAACATACAACTCAAGTGTAAGCTTATAAAGCTTAGTGAGTAATTTCAATTATATTTCACGAGTCTTTCTCAATAAACATCCTCAACTTCCTCTCTTGCTATTCTCATTAGCAAAATCCCTCTTCTATTAATTAGGAACCTGCAAGCATATTAGCTTTATAAACTCTGGCTAAATGTTAGCAACATCAACTCAATCATAAGTATCATAATCAGTAATACTCGTAAACTCAATTTCCAATTCACATATACTCCTTTTTAACCATTTACTAAACTCAATAGCCCTCATAGCGATACTATTCCACACAAAACTATTTAACACAACTATATATGAACTCACTTACAACGTTTATCATTGTTATAATAATCAAATGCAAGATCTCATTACCTCAATCACGCTAGCATATACTCTTCTCTATTAATCAGTGTTTATACTCAACTCATCATTTATAATCCAAAATAACAATATTACTCTACCACTTAGTCTCATAAAATATGACATAACACATAAAAATATATAAACAAAATTATATATACTCTGCATCAAACAAGTGTAACTCTACTCAAGTACTAGAAAGTACTCACTTGATATCGGCTTAATATGGGAGACCCTCAATTTATGCGTACCGGCTCCTGTTTGCTAGACTTGGTCATATCACCATAGTCTAAATAAATTCTCATTTTAATTAAGCTCAACGGACTATCTCAGTCCCAAGTGTAATATACACATTATAACTCTTAGTTCTATATATTCAAATTTGGTTATACTCAACCAATCAAAACATAGCATAATTCTTGTGTATTAAACATCTCAACAAGCATGATTCATCTAACAATTAACTACTCACCTGATGTCTGTTCAGTCCGTGGTCTACCCGTACCTCGTGTATCTCCTTCCCTCCTATGTGTATCTGCTCAAAACGACATCTCATATCATATTTCAACATTCTCAAAACAATTTAACCATATCTAACTCATTAGATCAAGAATTTATAGCTAACAAGATCACAATCTATGAACATCATACACTATTTAGTCATAACTCCCAATTTTTGCGGTTTCTTACCAAATCAACCGATAAAACTTCTCAATAATCACAATAGAGACTCAATACAACAAGTAATAGCAAGCTATTAGCAACAATTTAACTAGTTCAAAGCATAAGCTCGAAATTGAACATCTAGGGTTTGTAACTCTAGAAGTCAAAGTCATATACCTTGGAAATCAAGAGCTCAAGAACACGATTTAGGTGTTAATCTAACTTCTCCAACCTTTTCCTTGGCAAAACCTTCGATCTAGATGACCAGCTCTACGCTTTTAGCTCTCAAAAATCGCCCTTGGGTGTTTGCGGGTCGAGAAATTGTTCAAATGAAGCAAAAATCGAATTTATACCTGCACGAAACCCGACCCGGGCTGTCAAACCCGCCCCGGGTTTTTACCCGCAACCCGACCCGGGCTGCTCAACCCGCCCCGGGCTGTGCTACGCAAATTTTCGCTTAGATCCAGTCGTAACCCGCTCCGGTTTCTGTGACCCGACCCGGGTTCCAGTCGAACACGACCCGGGCTCAATAACACGACCCGGGTTGGCTATTTTCTCATTTTCATTTCGATTTGACTCGACCCGGTTTTCAAAACTCGACCCGGTTTGACTTAACTGATTTTTAAACGTCTAAACTCATATTTTAACTTATCTAAAAGCGTTTATATTAAAGTTTCTATTATTCTATCGCAATTAAAATTTACGGTATTACAATTAACAAAATAAGATTTAATGGTACCATGTTCATTGGATGCATGCAATCTACATGATACCATATGTTTTTCAAAATTAGAATTGTAAAAACAAACAAATCCCTTTCGAAATACGAATCAATGCCGTCCCTCTTAAAGACACTCATGTATCACTTGTATTTCCTTGTGGGATAAAGGATACCTAACCACTTGGAGTCTTCTAGTGATACAAGAAGTAGTTTTGCAATATTTATGGGATAAAGGACACCTAACCATTAATAGTTGTCGAAACTACACGTCCGTTTAAGTGGGATGATTCGTTTGGAAATCTTTTGTGATAAAGGTCACCTAAGCATTAGAAATCCAAGGCATAGATGGGATCAAACATGCCAAACTTATAAATGTTATAATGGGATCCCATAACTCTAGAAATTATATTTGGATATAATTGGTAAACCGTTACCTACCTTGTTGATTCGAATAAGGTGGGATAAAGGATACCTAACCGGTTGTTTGTATTGCAACTTGGATTCTAGACCTTAATCAATTAAAGTTTATGAAACAAGAAAGGGTACTAATTATTAAGGACTTAATATCATAAATTACTAAATTGAACCTTGTTAAAATTTTGTAGATGGCACCAAACACAACAAACCCGGCTCCAAACAAAACTTCACTACGGTCTCTCCTTGAGGGAGAAAAACTCAACCATACCAACTTCTTGGATTGGTACCGTAGTGTGAGAATAGTTCTCAAACAAGAAAAGAAAGAATATGTTCTCAATGAACCACTTCCAGAAGAGCCCCCTGCCATTCCTAAGCCTGCACACGATGCATGGCTTAAAAAGATGGATGATTCCATTGATGCATCATGCCTCATGTTGGCAACCATGATTCCCGACCTTCAGAAGGATTTGGAGAATCATTCAGCCTATGACATGATTAATCAATTAAAAGAAATGTTCCAACAACTTGCAAGAACGGAAAGGTTCGAAACTGTTCGGGCTTTCCATGCTTGCAAGATGGAGGATGGACAGTCGGTTAGCTCTTATGTGCTCAAAATGAAGAGTCACATAGATCATTTGGCACGTCTTGGAGTTGTGATGCCCGAAGAGCTAGCAACGGATATGATCCTTAACTCCTTGACAAAGTCTTTTGATCCCTTCGTCATGAATTATAACATGAATGGTTTGAACAAAACTATCCCGGAATTGCATGGGATGCTAATTACCGCGGAAAAGAATTTGCCTAAGAAAACCACTCAAGTTCTCATGATTAAGGAAGGTGGCACAAATAGAACTAGACCCGAACACCCCACCAACTCCAAGGGCAAGGGGAAGGCAAAGGTTGTCAAAGGAAAGGGCAAGAAAGTTGTCCAAACATCCCGTCCGCCCAAGAAGAAGGCAAAAGTTGCCAAAGAAGACGCGTGCTTCGAATGTGGCAAAGTTGGGCATTGGAAGAGAAATTGCCCTACCTATCTTGCGGAGTTGAGGAAGAAGAAGGCCGGTGAGGGCACTTCAGGTATCTATGTGATAGACCTAGAACTTTATAATTTATCTCCTAACACATGGGTATTTGATACTGGTTGTGGAACTCACATTTGTAATATGTTGCAGGGGTTCAAAAGGAGTAGGCGACTGAAGGCAAACGAGGTAGTACTCCGGGTTGGAAACAGTGCAAGGGTTGCGGTGGATTCAATTGGAAGTTTTGATTTATTACTACCTAGTGGCTTGTATTTGACATTGTTGAATGTTTATTATGTTCCTAGCTTGACTAGGAATATTATTTCGGTTGCTAAGTTAAGACAATGTGGATTTGATCTTTCCTTTATGAATGATGACATTTGTGTTTACAAAAACAATGTGTTCTATTTTGAGGCTAGGCCTTTAAATGGAATTTATGAAGTAAACCTTGATGAAAAGACTAACCATGGCTCTTTATACCACACTTTCACCAAGAGACCCAAATGTGATTTGAGTCAAACCTATCTATGGCATTGTCGCCTTGGGCATATAAACAAGAAACGCATATCCCAACTTCAAAAGAGTGGACTTTTGAAGGCAAATGAGAATGACTCATTTGATATATGTGAATCTTGTTTACATGGCAAGATGACTAAAGCCCCTTTCTTGGGAACCAACGAGAGGGCAAAGGACTTGTTAGGAATCATACATACGGATGTATGTTGCCCTTTCAAGCCAATGACTAGATATGGTGAAAGATATTTCATCACCTTCACTGATGACTTTAGTCGTTTTGGTTATGTTTATTTAATTAAACATAAACATGAGGCGTTTGAAATGTTCAAAACGTTTCAAAGTGAAGTGGAAAATCAACTCAACAAAACAATTAAAGTTCTTCGTTCTGATAGAGGAGGTGAGTACTTAAGTACAAACTTTATGGATCATCTTAAGACTTGTAGAATTGTTTCACAACTTACTACACCTGGAACACCACAACATAATGGTGTATCTGAGAGGCGGAACCGAACACTATTGGATATGGTTCGATCTATGATGAGTAGAAGTACTCTACCTTTATCATTTTGGGGTTATGCTTTACAAACAGCTGCTCGTCTCCTAAACATGGCACCTACTAAGAAGGTAGATAAAACGCCTTATGAGATATGGCATGGGAGGGTTCCATCTTTATCCTATCTCAAGGTATGGGGTTGTGAAGCTTATGTTAGACAAGAAGCTTCAAACAAATTAGAACCCCGTTCAACTAAATGTATCTTTGTAGGGTATCCGAAAGATTGTCTTGGATACTATTTCTACAATCCCATCGAGAATAAGATATTTATTTCTCGAAAAGCTGAATTCCTAGAAAACAAGTTTCTGACGGAAGAGGCTAGTGGGAGGTTTGTGGAACTTGAGGAACTTCAGGAACCACAACCTGATACACAAGAAGTTGGATCTAGCATTCAACAAGAAATTGTTGAACCTGAACAAACGGTTGATCAGGAACAAATTGTAACACAAGGTGTTCGCAGATCTGGTAGGGTTCGATTTGAACCTGAAAGGTATGGTTACCTTATGATGGAAGAGGAATGTTATATGATAGATTCTGATGAACCCGTCAACTACCAGAGTGCAATGTCAGATTCTGAATCTGATAAATGGCTTGAAGCCATGAACACTGAGATGCAATCCATGCACGATAACCAAGTATGGGACTTGGTTAATCTTCCCACCAATTGTAAGACTGTTGGGAACAAATAGGTTTTCAAGAAGAAAACCGACGTGGATGGAAATGTTCACACTTTTAAGGCTAGACTTGTCGCTAAAGGATACTCACAAACTCATGGTATTGACTATGATGAGACCTTTTCACCAGTGGCAATGATCAAGTCGATTAGGATACTCTTTGCCATAGCCGCATACTATGATTATGAGATATGGCAAATGGATGTCAAGACCGCTTTCCTTAATGGACACTTATTGGAAGATGTCTATATGGATCAACCTGAAGGTTTTGTCGATCCTAAGCATCCAAACAAAGTGTGCAAGCTTAAAAGATCCATTTATGGATTGAAGCAAGCGTCTCGAACATGGAACATCCGCTTTGATGAAAAGATTACGAATTTTGGATTCATTAAAAATGAGGATGACTCCTGTGTTTACAAGAAAGCTAGTGGGAGCATAGTCGTATTCCTAGTATTGTATGTAGATGACATACTTTTATTTGGAAATGACATCCCAACCTTAAAAGGTGTCAAAGCATTCCATGAGAATTGTTTCTCAATGAAGGACTTAGGGGAAGCTGCTTATGTATTAGGCATAAAGATCTATAGAGATAGATCTAAGAGACTTATTGGTCTAATCCAAAGTGCATATATTGATAAAATCTTGAAAAGGTTCAAGATGCAAGACTCCAAAAGAGGATTCCTGCCAATACCACATGGCACCATCCTAAGTAAGTCTCAGTGTCCAACCACTAAGGCTGAACTTGAAAGGATGAAACTTATTGGTCTATCATGTATGCCATGTTATGCACTAGGCCTGACGTCTCATGTGCCTTAAGCATGACTAGTAGGTATCAACAGAACCCAGGTGAAGCCCACTGGACTGCTGTAAAGAACATTCTTAAGTACTTGAGAAGGACTAAATACATGTTCTTAGTTTACGGTGGTTTGGAAGAAAGCTTAAAGGTAAGGGGTTACACTGATGCAAGCTTCCAAACAGATAGGGATGATTCGAGATCTCAATCTGGGTATGTCTTTATTTTAAATGGAGGAGCCGTGTCTTGGAAGAGTTCCAAACAAGAAGTGATTGCACAATCCACTACAGAATCAGAATATGTTGCTGCTTCGGAAGCTGCTCAAGAAGCTGTCTGGATGAGAAAGTTCATTGAAGATCTAGGGGTAGTTCCTTCCATTCGGGACCCTATAGAAATCTTCTGTGATAATCTAGGTGCTATAGCTCAAGCAAAGGAACCTAGATCGCATCAAAAGACCAAACACATTCACCGAAGGTATAACTACATAAGACATGAAGTTAAGAATGGTGAAATAAGTATTCACAAGGTTCATACAGATCAGAATTTGGCAGACCCATTCACGAAGCCTTTACCCCAAGCTAAGCATGAAAGTCACGCTAAGGGTATAGGACTTCGTTTTTCTAATGAATGGTTTTGATTTGTGTTTAGTGTTTTATGAATATGAAACTATGTAAACAAGAATTATGTAATATATGTCATTTGATGTTTCATTCATAATTTTGTGTTTTAATATTAGCATGTTTAATCCTTGAATAATTTAGTTATTCTAAACGTCCATAGTCGATCATAGTTGTGGGAGCGATTATGAAGTAAGACTAATATGAATTGGATTGGTTGACTTTTATGGGTAAAAGTAGCAAAAGGTTGCAACCAAATTCATAGATACTTGTTAGTGAACAAGTATTGGACTTGACCCGTTTCAAGATCACTCCATGGATCATGGTCATAAGTGATTCTTGAATAAAGGTATTATCATTGTATCCTTAGACCTGAGATACATATTTGGGACTCAAGTATAGGGAGTGCTATGCTTTGATATGGTTCATCGTTGTTCTTGAAAAATATACAACCATACAGACCATACTCATGTATAGTACTAACTATATGAGGGGCATATGTAGTCAAGATGGGATTTGTTCCTCTTATGTGTTGAGAGTTAGGCATCTAAGGCGCCTGATTGAAAGTTGAACATAAAATGAGAATGACTATTATCCATGTCTCATGTTCAACATGATGTCTGTGACAAAGGGATAATTGATAAATAACCTTGTACATCAATTAGAGCCTCGTGCTTTTGAAGAATTGGATGTTGATGAATGGCATTATGTCATGTATTATTGGGGGCAGTGAAATGTTGCTAGACGTTTATCACTGTCAGTCTCATTCTATGATACAACCTTGTGCAAGTGGGAGATTGTTAGTTCTATATGCCCAAGGATGATAATAAAATGATATTGCTAATAACACATGATCCTATAGGGTCACACCAATAACAATCTGACACCAATTATTTCATTTTGATGTTGGATTATGATTCATGATCAAATGATAATATACTTGCAATTGAATTGGAGGAATTATTATTTATGAAATAATAATTGTTTCAAGGTTTAATTCATATGAGATAAATTAATTAGAGAGTTCAATATATTTATATCATTTACTTAGTAAATGACACAAATAATATACATAGTCATGGATTTATATTTATATACATATATTTCGTTTTATTCTAAATGTTAGAATAAAATAGGATGAAATGATAAATACATATATGTATGTGTTTATATAATTATGGAATTATATGTATGTATGTATATATGAATATGATGGTATATGTATATATATTTATATGGGTAATGTGGATAAGTAATTGTTTATAAGATGGAAGTTTATATTTTATAAACTTTAAAGAATAAATCTTATAAAATATGAGTGGGAGACAATCTTTTCTTGTTTTCCTCTACATGTCTCACGCCCAACACACTCCTAGGTGAGTGTGTGGCATGCTTTAACATCTTGGAGACATATACCATTGGTTTACCAACCTTGACCATGGGAATTGTGATGTGTGTGGGTTAAAATAAAGAGTTAAATGCATTTTTTTGACTAACCTCTTTCTATGGCCGGTTCTTGCAACTAAAACACACATATTCAAGTTGTTCTTGATGCTAAAAACTCTCTCAAACTTTCTTCCAACACTTGCCAAAATCGGATTTTGCATAAAGGCTTAGAAGAGGTTGTTTTGCAAGCTAGAAGACTAGCATCTTGGGTGTCACTACACTTGTTGGTGGATCAACTTTAGAGGGAACCTTTCTTGATTCCTTGCCTCATCAAAATCGTCCAAACTAAGAACAAAAGAAAGGGTATGATCTTGAACTCTATATATGCTTGTTCTTCATCTTATCTCTACATGCATGTAGCATGATCCTCTTGGAATGAAATTCGTGTTCATGATTTTTGCTTCCGTTGCAACTTCAAGTTTTGAAACTAATTACATGAACACATGATTTCCAACAGAAATGTAAGTAGCATCATCATTGTCGTTTGTTTGCATCAAAATTAATGTCAATGTAACTTGAATAACACGTTTTTACGCTTCCGAGCACTTGAGAAGTATTAAATGTTGAATGGTTTGTTCTTTTGGTCCTTTAAGCGTTTTTCTAGTCATATATCGAGAGCTTGTTTGATTTATGTATTAGAAAAATAGTTTTGTCTCAAAGAGCTTATTTTGAGTAAAATAAATAAGTGAACTTAAGGTATTTGAGCTTGTTATTACATTATCAACCATTTTTAGATGAATTTAGTTCAACTTATAATCTAAATTAAGAATCCTATCAAACATGTTAGAACGGGATCAGAACTTTGTTTTATTGAATACTTAGATCTCTTAACTTAATTGTATGTTTAATTTGATTAGTTTTACAACTCTTAATTTCAAATACCCTCTTTTAAATATAATGTATCATTCGTGAGAATTTGGCATATCCTTAGTCCCATGTCCCTGTGGACCGATCCTGCTTACACAATACTATCTTTATAGTAATTTGAGTAGTTAACTAAGACCTAAACTTTATATCTATATCTCAAATCATTTGTTGAGTTTGATGCCTCAATAAATTGGCGCCGTTGCCGGGGACACGGCAGTACTAATTTTTTATGTCGAGATCTTTACGTACAGGTACACCAATTCCAGTTGATTCGGAGATTGAAAAGACAGCAAAGAAGCTACGGAAACAAGCCAAGCTTCAGAAGAGGCAGCCGGGGTCCGGAACTTCTACATCATCAAACCCTCCAATCATTAACATTTGGAAGGACATCTCCCTTTCAAGTGAAACCGATACCGATACACAGTCTTCCCATAAACAATATTCATCAGGAGAACCCTCACCACCATTATCACCAACCCAAAATAACCCACAACCTAATTTTACAATTCCCGTTATACCCGAGGTAGAGATCACCGGATCTCCTACCCGAGACCATCACATGGCTGCAAAGTGAACCTTGCATGATTGGGCGACTCAAGATATCACCCAACAACTGTTATGCATCACCTATCCCGCGATGATGAACTTTGAACTGAAGTCGAGATTGATCCATTTGTTACCGAGTTTTCGTGGCTTGGAAAATGAAGACCCCCACAAATTCTTAAAAGAGTTCCATGTAGTTTGCGTCGGTATGAAGCCGCATGATGTAATCGAATACCAAATCAAGTTAAGGGCATTCCCCTTTTCTCTTCAAGACGCAGCCAAGGAGTGGCTATATGACCTACCACCGGGGTCGGTCACTACGTGGAATGATCTAGTACGGCTCTTTCTTGAAAAGTATTTCCCGGAGACAAGAGCTTCTAGCTTGAGACGAGAGATAATTGGCATAAAACAAGGGAAAAGAGAAGCTCTCCACACCTATTGGGAGCGTTTCAAGAAACTTTGTACCCGATGTCCACAACACGGGATAAATGAATAACAACTTTTTCGTTATTTTTTCTGAAGGCATCACCCCGATGGAGAGGAGACTTATCAATGCATCAAGTGGAGGTTCTTTGATAGACAAAACACCGTCTCAAATCCGAGCTTTGATAGAAAAGATGTCCGAAGATTCAAAGCACACGAAAATGGAAGATGAATGGTACGCAGATCCCCCGAGAGGAGTCAAGGAAGTGTCGACTCCGCATATAGAAAACCAAATTTCTGAGTTGACCAAGGCAGTGATGCAGCTTACAAAGGACAAGGGTGTTGAACCACCATCTGTTAGGGCATGTGGTATTTGTCTCCAATATGGGCATCCAACCGACATGTGCCCTATGCTTCAAGAAGACATGGAGAAAGTACAAGCAGTTGGTGGATACCAAGGCCAAAATCAACGAAACTTTGATCAACCGAGAAATCAAAACTGGGGATTTCAACAAAATCCAAATTACCAACTGAGACCACCATCACAAAGACAACTTTACCAACCTAATCCTCACCAACAAAATTTTCAGCCTCAACCTCACCATAACTATCCTCCTCCCCAAAACCAAAATCAAGGAAGTAGTAGTTCTTCGGGTATGTCCTTGGAGGACATAGTGAAAAGCTTGGCCACGAGTACTCAAGCCTTTCAAAATGAGACAAAGGCAAGCATTAAGAGTTTAGAGCAACAAGTCTCGCAACTTGCAAACTCGATGAGTAAGATGGAGTCACAAGGTAAATTACCCGCACAAACAGAAAAGAACCCGAAACACAACGCGTGCGCTATTACCTTGCGAAATGGAAAGGCATATGATGGACCAAGAATGCCCGAAGATGAAGAAGATGAGTTAGAGGTGAAGAAGGATGAAGCAACATCAAGCAACAACAAGCAAAAGCAAGTTCAAATCGAAGCTCAAGTTACACCACCACTGTTCCCGTCAAGATTGAGGAACATGAAACGTGAAAAAGAAGACAAAGACATTTTGGAGCTATTCCGAAAGGTTGAGGTAAATATTCCTCTTTTAGATGCCATTAAACATGTTCCAAAATACGCAAAGTTCCTTAAGGAACTTTGCTCATCAAAGGAAAAACTAAGAGGCAAAAGAACGGTAAAGGTAGGCGAAAATGTTTCCGCAGTTATACAGAAACGCCTACCGAAAAAATGCAAGGATCCCGGAGTTTTTGCGGTTCCTTGTAAAATGGGAAATCTTACCATTCCACGTGCCATGTTGGATCTCGGTGCCTCAATTAATGTTCTACCATTTTCTGTTTTTAAAACTTCAAATTTGGGAACACTAAAGAGAACCGATATACTTATCCAATTGGCCGACCGTTCGATAGTACACCCAAAGGGTGTATTAGAGGATGTGTTAGTCCAAGTGGGTGAGTTAGTCTTTCCAGCTGATTTCTTTGCTGTGTACATGGACGATGATGATGCCCCGAACTTGAATTCCATTCTACTAGGGAGACCATTTATGAGTACCGCATCTACAAAAATTGATGTTCGCGCGGGTACTATCTCCATGGAATTTGACGGGGAGGTAGTGAACTTTAACATTTTTGATGTCATGCGATATCCCCCCGATGAATCGTCTTTGAATTTTGTGGATATCATCGAACCGTTAACCGAAGAATGTTTCAGTTTATCTAACCCTAATGTGCTAGCATTAGTTCTAGACAGAAATTTTGATGTTAAGACAGTGAAGGAGCTAGCGGAAAAGTTCAAGGTGGATGATGAGATAATCGAAGTTGCTGCATTTTTAGATGAGAAGAAAAAGGAGAGGTACAATGCCCTAAAAATAAAACTACCGACTCCTACTGAAAAGTTGTTGCCATCGATTGTGCAAGCACCCGAGCTTGTGTTGAAGACTCTTCCCGACCATCTCAAGTATGCTTATCTTGGGGACGAGAAGACATTACCGGTGATCGTTTCAAGCAAGTTATCCAAAGATGAGGAGTATGAGTTGGTGCAAACTTTAAAGCGCTACAAAGAAGCCATCGGTTGGACAATAGCCGATATCAAGGGGTTAAGCCCTTCACTTTTCATGCACAAGATCCTTATGGAGGAAGATTTCAAGCCAACTCGAGAGGCTCAATGGAGGTTGAACCCACCGATGATGGAGGTGGTGAAGAAAGAATTTTTGAAGTTGTTAAATGCCGGTATGATTTACCCAATATCTGACAGCAAATGGGTAAGTCCAGTTCAAGTTGTCCCAAAGAAATCAGGTATAACCGTAACTAAAAATGTTCATGGAGAACTAGTCCCTACCCGCATGCAAAACGCGTGGTGCGTTTGTATAGACTACCGAAAACTCAACAACGCGACCCGAAAATACCATTTCCCACTACCGTTTATTGACCAAATGTTAGAACGGATAGCGGGAAAGACTCACTATTGCTGCCTTGACGGGTACTCGGGATTTCACCAAAATTCCCGTAGCACCCGATGTAATACCTTAACTTTAATTTATAGTAAAGTTATGTTAATATATATATATATATGAGATTAAATGAGTTAAAATATGAGTTAAAATGTTTAAAAACTAAGCTAAGAAAAATTGAATGCTTAAAAGGTCAAACCAGATCGAGTTGTGTGACAAGGGTTGAATTGAATTGAAAAGAAAGTAGAAAACAAGCCAACCCGGGTCGTGTTTTTGGGTCGTGTTCGACTGGAACCCGGGTCGGGTCGAGAAAACCGGAGCGGGTTACGATAAAAACCAAAACGGAAGTTTTGTATTAAAACCCGGGGCGGGTTGTGCAGCCCGGGTCGGGTTGCGGGTAAAAACCCGGGGCGTGTTTGACAGCCCGGGTCGGGTTTACGTGCAGGGTATAAATACCCATTTCTCCTCTTTTCTTTCACTTACGAACTCTCAAACCCCATGGACGATTTTCAGACCAAGACGTGCGATTTTTGAGCCTAGTAATCGAGGGTTTAACGTGGGAAAAGCTTAGGGAGTCGGATTTAACACTTGAATTACGTTCTTGAGCACTTGGTTTCAAAGGTTAGTGATTTGTGGTTTTAGGGTTTTAAACCCTATATTCTTGAATCCGGATTTTTACTTTGAAATAGCCTATGTGCTGTTAGCAGGTAGTTAATATGTGTTGTATTGAGATTCTATTACGATTATTGCGAAGTTTTAACGGTTGGTTTGTTAAAAAACAGCAAATCTTGGAATTCTTGAAATCATAGCATATGATGTTCATAGTTTGTAATCCTTATTAGCTATGATTCTTGATCTAATGAGTTAGATGTGGGTAAATTGTTTGAGAATGTTGAAGTATGATATGTGATGTTGTTTTGAGCAGATACACACAGGAGGGAAAGAGATACACAAGGCACGGGTGGACCACAGACTGAACAGACATCAGGTGAGTAGTTATAATTCAATATAAATAGTTTGATTATAATTAAATTGACTTATTGCACATCTTAATTGGTTGAGATAACCAATTAACATGGATTAAACGAGATTAAGAAATTCTTGTTAATCTGATTGCTGAGATTGATTGAGTACACCAAATGACTGAGATAGTCATTGAAATAGAGATCAGTAATTTGAGTTGTGGAAATTATGATAATTATCAGTTTGATTTCTAAACTTTGATAGTTCTTCTCACTGAGCTTAATTAGCTCATGTAAATAGTTATATATTGTGTTATAGGTGACAGAGGTAAGAAGATTGCTGAAGGATGATCCGATTGGACATGGGACTTGACTTTTTGACTAGTTGTAAACCATGATATACTTTTTGTATAGTTTTGTAAAAACAATCTTTTGTAACCCAGTTTTTGGGACACGTTTGTTATGTACTTGTTCTTTTGATAACTACTTGTACTGCTGTTGCTTAATCTTGATTACACCATGAACCATTGTGGTTATTGTGAGTAATTATTGGTGTAATTTAGAGATAAGAAACTGGGTGTTACAAGTTGGTATCAGAGCAAGGGTTTGAGTGAATTAGACTTTAAAGAGTAAACTCTAAACTCAAACTATTAAAGAGAAGTCCCATTTTGTCCCTATGCAATCACCCTTAAAAACACACATTATGAGTATGTGTGTTATTTCGAGAATTTTGATGAGATACGAGATACAAAAAGAGTATTGAGATAAACGAGATTATAACGAGTTAAATTTCTTTTCAGCCTCATTATGAGTTCTGGAAAGGAGAAAGAGGGAGGTGATCACCGAGATGAGCATTCGGGATCACAAGATCAAAGACTGGGGCGCCAGTCTGAAGGCGAGAGACCGCCTGAGTTAACAACATCACTGCAAGAGTTGATTGCTGCAGAGGTAGCAAAAGCAGTTAAAAGTTTATTGCCTACTCTAGTGAGACCTCAGACGGAGGTGACGGATAGAAATGATCGAGACAGACCTCCTATCACACCTGTGGTTGGGAGGGGGCAGAGAGAGCCGGTTACTATACATACTGAAGTTGGAGGATCGGGTGAACCAAAAGGTTGTAGTTATGAGACGTTCCGCAAGTGTAAACCGAATGATTTCTTTGGTACTGATGATCCTGTTGTTGCACGAAATTGGCTGACACATATCGAGAAAGTTTTTCGTATGAGCAAGTGTGCGGAAAAAGATAAAGTTGAGTATGCCACAAATTGTTTACATAAAGATGCTCAATTCTGGTGGGAGAACATAAACCTTGATATAGAGAAAGGATTGGAACCAAAACCGACGTGGGAGGAGTTTAAAATGAAGTTTATGAAGGAGTATTGTTCAAATACTGCGATGAAAAGTTTAGAAGAAGATTTTCTGAGATTGCAGCAAGGAACGCGGTCAGTACAGGAGTATACGACAGAGTTCAACGAAAAAGCCAGATTTGCTGCTCATCAGGTGGATACTGAAGAAAGGAAGATTGATAGGTATCTGTGGGGACTGAGGACCCAGATACGAGAGTTTTTACAGAGTTCCAGTTTTATATCTTATCAGCAGATCGTTGAGGCAGCTAAATCTCGAGAAAAAGAACTGCGGAGACAAGATACTGAAAGGAAGGGGGACCAAGGAAGCGGAGGCCAGAAGAGGAAATGGGAAGGAAAACCTGAGGGTAGTTTCCAAAAGCAGCCAGTTCCGAGTTATCAATATCGAGGTGATCCAAGAAAGACTGAGAACAAGTGGTGTGAAAAATGTCATCGAAAACATGCTGGAAATTGTGATACGAGCACCCCGTTTCTTATGTGTTATCAATGCGGGAAGACAGGGCATATGGCTCGAGATTGTTTGGAGAAAAATCGTGTATGTTTCAATTGTGGGGAAAGTGGTCATATTCGCCCGGATTGCCCAAAGCCGAGAACTGATTTACGTCGCGAGACTCCGAGGACGGGACGAGGAGATAATCGGGGCGATAGACGAGATAGAGGCGGTGGGAATGTTAGAACTCGAGCTTTCCAGATGACAGTGGAGGAGGCTAGAGAGCGACCAGATGTGATTACAGGTATTTTTAGCCTGAACTCTCTTCGAGCTCGTATGGTGTTTGACTCTGGTGCATCAATTTCTTTTATATCTGTACCTTTCGCATCTCGAATTAATGTACCGGTGTCTAAAATGAGTGAGAGCTTAATAGTTGATATTGCTGACGGGAGAGATGTTATAGTAAATACTGAGTATATAAATTGTCGGCTTGAAATCAATGGGATTTCTTTCCTTATTGATTTGAAGCCAATGAGTACTCGTGCATTTGATGTAATAGTTGGAATGGACTGGTTAGATAATAATAGGGCAAATATGGATTGTCACGAAAAGATTATTTCCGTGAGAACTCCGAGCGGGTCGCAGACGTTAATACGAGGTGAACGCCGTTTTCAACATATTCCGGTTGTATCTTTTGCGAGAGCGCGAAGGTATACCGAAAGAGGTGCTCTTTTGTTTATGGCACATGTTGCCCCAATTGAAACCGAACATCCCACTGTGAAGGATGTTGAGATAGTAAGAGATTTTGTTGATGTTTTTCCTGACGATCTTCCGGGCTTACCGCCAAATCGTCAATTGGAGTTTGTTATCGATTTAGTTCCTGGAGCGAAACCAATAGCTCGAGCACCCTATCGATTGGCGCCGTCCGAGATGGAGGAGTTAAAGAAACAATTACAAGAACTTTTGGATCGCGGTTTTATTCGTCCGAGCTCGTCTCCGTGGGGTGCGCCGATACTGTTTGTTCGAAAGAAGGATGGTTCTATGCGTATGTGCATAGACTATCGTGAGTTAAACAAAATTACTGTGAAGAATCGTTATCCCTTACCGAGAATAGACGATTTGTTCGATCAATTGGAGGGAGCAGAGTATTTTTCAAAGATCGATTTGAGGTCGGGATATCATCAGCTAAGAGTAAGAGAATCTGACGTCCCGAAGACAGCATTTCGCACCCGGTACGGTCATTACGAGTTTTTAGTAATGCCGTTCGGTTTGACGAATGCCCCGGCGGCTTTTATGGATCTGATGAATCGAACTTGTCATCCATTTTTAGACAAGTTCGTGATAGTGTTTATTGACGATATCTTAATTTATTCCAAGAGTCGGGAGGGGCATAAACAACATTTACAGTTGATTTTAAATCTTCTTCGTAAAGAAAAATTGTATGCAAAATTTTCGAAGTGCGAGTTTTGGATGCAAGAGATCCAGTTTCTTGGTCATGTGATAAATAGAGAAGGAGTTAAAGTGGACCCTGCCAAGATAGAAGCAGTGATGAGTTGGGCGCCACCCAAAAATCCGACTGAGGTTCGGAGCTTTTTGGGACTAGCTGGCTATTACCGACGATTTATTGAGAAATTTTCGAGTATTGCCTTACCCTTAACAAAGCTGACCAGAAAGACAGAGAAGTTTATCTGGGCTGAAGCACAACAAGAAGCTTTTGAAAAACTGAGACAGACGTTATGCGAAGCTCCGGTGTTAGCTTTACCTCAAGGTGTGGAAGACTTTGTCCTTTTTACCGATGCTTCACTAATCGGTCTTGGATGTGTATTAATGCAAAGGGGACGAGTAATTGCGTATTCGTCTCGACAGCTGAAGCCTCATGAGCAAACTTATCCAGTACACGATTTGGAGTTAGCCGCCATTGTTTTTGCACTAAAAATCTGGCGACATTACCTTTATGGTGTGAAGTTCCAGATATATTCAGATCATAAGAGTTTAAAATATTTGTTTGATCAAAAAGAGCTGAATATGAGACAACAAAGATGGATGAATCTTTTGAAAGATTATGAGTGTGAAATACTTTACCATCCTGGTAAAGCAAATGTAGTGGCAGATGCGTTAAGCCGAAAAGAACCACCTATTCGAGTCGTTTCAGCTCGGATGGGAGTGGTTAGTAAATTACCAGAAATGATTCGACGTGCCCAGAGAGAAGCCAATGACATGAAAAGTGAGAGGATGGTTGGCTATGTAGATAAGCTAGTTGAAAATGCACAAGGAGTGATGACTTTTCAAGGACGAGTATGGGTCCCGAGACACGGAGAAACGAGACAGCTGTTACTTGGAGATGCACATTGTACACGATATTCAATCCATCCAGGTAGTACGAAGATGTATAGAAGTTTAAAGCCGTTTTACTGGTGGCCGGGAATGAAACGTGACGTTGGGAGATATGTGGAGAAGTGTCTGACTTGTTTACAAGTCAAGGCAAATCATCAGAAACCATACGGGTTAGTTCAACCACTACCTGTACCGAAGAAAAAGTGGGATGAGATTTCTATGGACTTTATTACCAAGTTACCCCGAACGCCACGAGGGTTCGATTCAATATGGGTAATAGTTGATAGATTGACTAAATCACCGCAGTTTATTCCTATACGAGAAGATTACCAAGCGTCCAAATTAGCAGAGATCTATGTTAGAGAGGTGATGAAACGACACGGAGTACCAATCTCTATAGTCTCCGATCGCGATGGTCGTTTTACTTCTCATTTTTGGCAAAGTTTTCAAAAACATTTGGGAACTAAAGTCTTAATGAGTACGGCTTATCATCCGCAGACTGATGGTCAGACCGAGAGAACTATTCAGACGCTAGAAGATATGCTTAGAGCTTCGGTGATTGATTTTGGAGGTAGTTGGGACGATCATCTACCTTTGGCCGAATTTACATATAACAACTCATATCATTCTAGTATTCAAATGGCACCCTTTGAAGCGTTATATGGGTCAATGTGTAGAACATCATCATGTTGGTCAGAAGCGGGAGAAAAGCCACTAGCGGGTCCCGAGATTATAACAGAAACTGAGGCAAAGATAAAAAGCATTCGCGAGCATATGAGAGTTGCTCAACAGCATCAAAAACAATATGCAGATAAACGAAGAAAACCATTGGAGTTTCAAATTGGAGATATGGTAATGTTAAAAGTGTCTCCCTGGAAGGGAATTATTCGCTTTGGTAAACGTGGCAAGCTAAGTCCACGGTTTATCGGACCTTTTCGTGTAATTCAACGAGTAGGAGCAGTGGCTTATAAACTCGAGCTTCCTGACGAGCTGCGGGGAATTCATAATGTATTTCATATTTCACATCTTCGTAAAACCTTACATGATGAGTCGACACGAGTTTCTTTGAAAGAAGTTCAGTTAGATCGTAAACTTCAATATCAAGAGCAACCGGAGAAAATTTTAGACAAAAAGATCAAGAAGTTGCGAAATAAAGAGATCGCAGTAGTTAAAGTACAATGGCGACATCATAGAGGCACAGATGTTACTTGGGAAGGCGAAGAAGAGATGCGATCAAAGTATCCATTTCTATTTCAAGAGATTCCGAGGACGGAATCTTCTGAAGGGGGTAAGAACTTGTAATACCTTAACTTTAATTTATAGTAAAGTTATGTTAATATATATATATATATATATATATATATATATATATATATATATATATATATATATATATATATATATATATATATATATATATATATATATATATATATATATATGAGATTAAATGAGTTAAAATATGAGTTAAAATGTTTAAAAACTAAGCTAAGAAAAATTGAATGCTTAAAAGGTCAAACCAGATCGAGTTGTGTGACAAGGGTTGAATTGAATTGAAAAGAAAGTAGAAAACAAGCCAAACCGGGTCGTGTTTTTGAGCCCGGGTCGTGTTCGACTGGAACCCGGGTCGGGTCGAGAAAACCGGAGCGGGTTACGATAAAAACCAAAACGGAAGTTTCGTATTAAAACCCGGGGCGGGTTGTGCAGCCCGGGTCGGGTTGCGGGTAAAAACCCGGGGCGTGTTTGACAGCCCGGGTCGGGTTTACATGCAGGGTATAAATACCCATTTCTCCTCTTTTCTTTCACTTACGAACTCTCAAACCCCATGGACGATTTTCAGACCAAGACGTGCGATTTTTGAGCCTAGTAATCGAGGGTTTAACGTGGGAAAAGCTTAGGGAGTCGGATTTAACACTTGAATTACGTTCTTGAGCACTTGGTTTCAAAGGTTAGTGATTTGTGGTTTTAGGGTTTTAAACCCTATATTCTTGAATCCGGATTTTTACTTTGAAATAGCCTATGTGCTGTTAGCAGGTAGTTAATATGTGTTGTATTGAGATTCTATTACGATTATTGCGAAGTTTTAACGGTTGGTTTGTTAAAAAACAGCAAATCTTGGAATTCTTGAAATCATAGCATATGATGTTCATAGTTTGTAATCCTTATTAGCTATGATTCTTGATCTAATGAGTTAGATGTGGGTAAATTGTTTGAGAATGTTGAAGTATGATATGTGATGTTGTTTTGAGCAGATACACACAGGAGGGAAAGAGATACACGAGGCACGGGTGGACCACAGACTGAACAGACATCAGGTGAGTAGTTATAATTCAATATAAATAGTTTGATTATAATTAAATTGACTTATTGCACATCTTAATTGGTTGAGATAACCAATTAACATGGATTAAACGAGATTAAGAAATTCTTGTTAATCTGATTGCTGAGATTGATTGAGTACACCAAATGACTGAGATAGTCATTGAAATAGAGATCAGTAATTTGAGTTGTGGAAATTATGATAATTATCAGTTTGATTTCTAAACTTTGATAGTTCTTCTCACTGAGCTTAATTTATATATTGTGTTATAGGTGACAGAGGTAAGAAGATTGCTGAAGGATGATCCGATTGGACATGGGACTTGACTTTTTGACTAGTTGTAAACCATGATATACTTTTTGTATAGTTTTGTAAAAACAATCTTTTGTAACCCAGTTTTTGGGACACGTTTGTTATGTACTTGTTCTTTTGATAACTACTTGTACTGCTGTTGCTTAATCTTGATTACACCATGAACCATTGTGGTTATTGTGAGTAATTATTGGTGTAATTTAGAGATAAGAAACTGGGTGTTACACCCGAGGACCAAGAGAAAACTACTTTCACTTGTCCTTTTGGCACGTTTGCATATAGGCGGATGCCGTTTGGGCTTTGCAATGCCCCCCGCCACATTTCAGAGGTGCATGGTGAGCATCTTTTCGGATTACGTTGAGGAGATTATTGAGGTTTTTATCGACGATTTTACGGTGTATGGAAACTCTTTTGGAGAATGTTTGAAAATTTTGACAAAAATTTTGGAACGATGTATTGAGACCAACCTTGTTTTAAACTATGAAAAATGTCATTTTATGGTCGATCAAGGTCTCATACTCGGTCATATTGTTTCTTCAAAAGGGTTGGAGGTGGATAAAGCTAAGATATATGTTATTCAATCGTTACCTTACCCCACTTGTATCCAAGAGGTACCCTATTTTCTTGGTCATGCAGGATTCTATCGCAGATTTATCAATGAATTCTCAAAGATTGCTAGGCCGATGTGTGAGCTATTGCAAAAAGATGTGGAATTTGAGTTTTCTGAGGCATGCAAAAAGGCATTTGACCAATTGGAGGAGATGTTGATCACCGCCCCGATACTTCAATCACCGGATTAGAGTTTGCCATTTGAGATAATGTGTGACGCAAGAAATCACACAGTGGGTGCGGTGTTGGGACAAAGGAAGGAAAGGGTACCACATGTTATCTACTATGCCTCCAAGACACTTGACAACGCGCAAAGAAATTACTCCACCACAGAAAAAGAGCTATTGGCTATCGTTTTTGCCTTGGAAAAATTTCGACAATATATATTGGGATCCAAAGTGATCATCTTCTCCGATCATGCAGCCCTTAGGTATTTTCTTGCAAAGAAGGATTCCAAACCGCGACTCATTCGGTAGATTTTGCTACTTCAAGAGTTCGACCTCGAGATAAAGGACAAGAGTGGAAAGCAAATTTGGTCGCAAATCATATCAGTCGTATCATATCGCCTGAAGATTCCACTCCCATTCCTGACACATTCCCAGATGAACAACTTTTTGCAACAAAAGTGGCGCCCTGGTATGCAGACATTGTCAACTATTTGGTCACCAAGGAATTTCCAGAAGATGTTACCCGATGGCAAAAGGACAAGATCAAGAAAGAAGCGAAGAGATATGTGTGGGACGAGCCGTATCTGTTGAAGTATTGTGCGGATCAGGTAATCCGAAGATGCATTGATCAAATTGAGGTACAATCTATCTTAACTTTTTGCCATTCATATGCATGTGGGGGGACATTTTGGTCCCCAACGAACCGCAAGAAAAGTTCTTGAGAGTGGGTTTTATTGGCCACACATCTTTCATGATTCGTATTTTTTTTGTGCGAGTTGTGATCAATGTCAAAAGTCTGGGTCCATAAGTTCTAGAAACCAAATGCCACATACCCCAATTTTAGTTTGTGAAATTTTTGACGTATGGGGTATAGACTTTATGGGACCTTTTCCGCCATCCTTTGGTTTTTCTTACATTTTGGTGGCGGTGGACTATGTGTCCAAGTGGGTGGAGGCTAAGGCCACCCGTACTAATGATTCAAAAGTGGTTGTAGATTTTGTCAAATCGCAGATCTTTTCAAGATTCGAAACACCACGAGCCCTCAAAAACGATCGAGGGACCCACTTTTGCAATTGTACGTTGGAAGCAGTGTTGAAGAAATATGGAGTCATGCATCGCGTTTCCACTGCTTACCACCCACAGACGAATGGCCAAGCTGAAGTCACTAACCGCCAAATCAAGCAAATCCTTGAGAAGACAGTCAACCCGAACAGAAAAGATTGGTGCGTTGCGTTAGATTGGAGGACGCATTATGGGCTTACCGAACTGCGTTCAAAACGCTTATTGGTATGTCCCCATATCGTCTCGTATTCGGGAAGCCATGCCGATTACCGGTTGAATTGGAACACAAAGCCTTTTGGGCGGTTAAACAATTCAACTTGAGTGAGGATGAAGTCGGAACAAAGAGGAAGCTTGATATTCAAGAACTTGATGAGATTAGAAACGACGCATATGAAAATGAGGTGACTTATAAGGAAAATACAAAAGCGTATCATGACAAAATGATATCGAAAAAGGTATTCGTAAAAGGACAAAAGGTATTTCTTTACCATTCTCGTTTTAAGTTGATTCCCGGTAAATTACGGTCCCGTTGGATGGGACCTTTTGTGGTTACTAACGTTTTTTAGCACGGAGCTATAGAGATCATTAGCCCACAAACCGGAAGGCGTTTAAGGTGAATGGTCATCGTTTAAAACCTTATTACGAAGGTTTTGTCATGAAAAATGAAGAGGAGGAGAAGGTTGAAAGCCCACAATACAAGGATTGACGTTGCAAATATGGGCTAAGTTGAGCCAACGACCATAAACGAAGGCGCTGACCGGGAGGCAACCCGGATTTTTAATTGCTTTGTGTTATTTGTTTTTAGACATTTCACATTTTACTTTTCGAACAATTTTTATTTTTGATTTCGATGTCTCCGATGATTTTATAACGCAAGCGCGGACGAACCGAACAAGTTTAAACTACGTGGGTAGCCAAGGTATGTGAGCACGAATGCGAGAAGCGAATCATACGAAAAATTTCAAAAATTGGAAGCACGTGTCGTGTTTTAAAAGCCCGGGCGTGTTTACTTTGCAAAATTCAATCCGAAGGTTACACGGGTCGTGTTCCAGGTAGCACGGGTCGTGTTCCTCAAAATGAAATTTTTCAAAAACTGAACAAGGGTCGTGCACGGGTCGTGTAAGTGTGCAAAGAGTTTACCATGAGTTACACGGGTCGTGTCCTTTTGACACGGGTCGTGTTCTTCATGAAAGGCATTTTACCGAAGAAAACATGGGTCGTGTCCCGTTAATTTCAAAATGCGCATTTTGGCTAAACAATACAGCACGGGTCGTGTAAAATGGAACACGGGCCATGTTTGCAAGTGCAGATTTTCTTAAAACCGGATTTTTTGACACTTAAACCCTATTTTCTTCAAACCCCCCACACGACTTGTTTCTTTCTCTCCTTCCCCTTCGCGATTCTCGCCCCCACATCGTGCAAATCTGGTGTTTTCTTGTTCGATTTCTCCATTCTTGATTAAGCTTGGGGAGGCTAGAGATTGCAGAGAAGCAAGGATCTCACGGACTCTAACATCACGATTCGCACGGATCTACCCGGTACAATTCTTCCTTACTGTTCATCTCGAAATTTCATTTGAAGATTGAGTTTTGTGCGAAGTTTTGTGTTTATCTCGTGTTATACACCATATTCCTAAACCATAAACTCATTGTCCCGCGTTTTCTCAACGGAAAATTGAATTTTAAAATTGTGGTCCCGTACGCACGTGACTTATTTTGACTTTCCGTTGACTTTATCTCACGTGCCAACTCTTTGTGAATTAAAAAAATGGAAGGAACATCTCGTAAACCCTCGAAAACAGTTGCTCAGAAAAAGAAAACTTCTCGACGCCATAGGTCCCCAACTCCCGATATGTCTCCAATTCTTCCTGATACTTGGGAAGTCCAATTTGTGGACCAAGGTCATCGCAGTCGATTTGAAAATCTCTTACATCGTCAGTTTGTAGCTCAAAAGTTTGCTCACGTTGATTCGCTCCACGAGCTACATATTCTTGATGGGGTTCAAACTCTTTTTCGAAACATAGGTTGGGACAATCTTTTAAATCTCAATGCCCCTACCTATGCTAGACCCCCTAGGGAAATTTTATCTTCCCTGACATTCGAGAATGGTGTAGTTTCTTTTCGTTTGGCGAATCGCTCACTCCGTATCCATGTTGACCAAATTGCCGAGTCAGTGGGTCAGGATTCTAACGATGCTGTTACCCCGTTTGAAAACTGGCTCCGAGTTAATTCTTTTCAAATTAATTTTCATTTTCCATATTTTCGTGCATTTCATTTGAAAAAAAAATAAAAAATAAAAAAAAGTTTAAAATTTGTTTAGTTGACCTTTCAAAGAGTCTGTTGTTTAGTGTCTTATGTCCCGGTATGCTTGTATTTTCATTATATATCAAAATAAATGAAAATTGAGCTTACTCCAAACGTGCTTCGTTAAGACGGAACATGATAGGGACGGAAGCGTTAGCCTCATCTCTCTAGGTGTAAAATTAGTTTTTGCAACCTGAAAGTTATAAGTTTTTGAATAAGCCTTGTTAATGCAAAACGAGAAAGGTTAAGCGTTTTCTTAAACCAAAGTAACAACTAGGGAGGGGCAACACAGTTGTAAACAAGGTTCAAGTCCTTTTACTCCCCCTTGTACGTCTTAGTTTAAAGTCTCGTTGGACCCTATTTGTCATTTCACTCAGTTGTGAAGTTCCAAAATGACAGGCTCTCTCTCAATCTCAAATAAAGTCAAGGAGGATTTCAAGAAATCAAAGTCAAAGTCAAACTTAAAGTCAAATCAAGAAGTCCTCTACAAGTAATCAAAGACGGAGAGTCCAAATCATAATGAAGACAAATTCAATCAAATCAAGCAATCTCAAACGAAGAAATCAAAAGTTCAAAGATTAAAGATTGAAGAAGGTGTACCATAAAAAATT
The DNA here is from genome assembly GCA_023525715.1 of Cichorium intybus. NCBI lineage: Eukaryota > Viridiplantae > Streptophyta > Magnoliopsida > Asterales > Asteraceae > Cichorium > Cichorium intybus. The sequence goes on along the minus strand of CM042016.1, from coordinate 77,728,884 downwards.
ACACCTGCAAGCAAGTACACTCAAGATATCAAATTCAAGTTAAAGTCAAATTCAAGTGAAGTGTGCAAGAAAGAGACTGAGTGGGGTGGTGGATAGGGGGTAATAACAAAAAAGCGAGATTTAGGCTAGAGCGTTATTTGGGGGGTTTGAGTCGAAATGGGCCCTTTACAATATGATGTTTACTTGTTATGAGTTTCCTTGTCTTAAGGAGGTGTTTAAAGTTTCAAAAGTTGGATTGGTAAGGCCTATGCAGAAATTTTATACCTTTCTAACCGTAGGGGCTGATTTTACATTAGGGGTTTTGTAGGAGAATGTCTTTTGTCCGTGATTCCGTTAAAGCTATCTTGGAGTAAGCATTAACCATTTGTTTTTAATGATATATATATATATATATATATATATATATATATATATATATATATATATATATATATATATATATATGGTAAAGCTACATGGGATGTGGGATATTGATAATAAACTTAAAGTTGGGTCAATTAAGCAACCAAAAAGATTTTTATTTGCATTTTATTTTCTTTTTAGTTTAGTAATTGATATTGCCTAATTTATACATATATTTCGGGCAATATCGAGTGTTTAAACACATGTTTTTGGTATAATATAAAGATAAAAGGTACTTATACGTTCAAAATAGCAAAATACAGGTAAAATGACTTTGCAGATAAAGAAAGAGCTAAATATGTGGCTAAAAGTGAACAAAAGAGGTTGAAGGCAGCATCAGCAAATATCGCGACGCGATGACCTTACCGATTGTGACGCGACTAGTAAAGGCACAGTGATGCAGTGCTTGCGACACGTAGAAGAGATCGCGACCCGATCTCCTATGGGATCGCGACGCGAAGAAGAGACAGCGACCTAACGAGATCGCGACCCAACAAGAACGCGACCCAATGAGATCGCAGCCCATTAAGATCGCAACCAACCACAGTCCACTCATCGGGATAGTGGCCAGCACTAAAGGGCACGACAAGCAGATCGCGACGCGACCTTTAGGGGATCGCGACGCGACGAAGTCTGGACAACAACTATAAATTGACACCTTCCACACCCACATCCAGGAAATACCATACACAACACCAAATTCGGCAGTTTACTCACTACATCTTCCAGAAAGAATCAAGGAGGAGACGGTATGGAACGTATGGAATCGAGAGCTTGAAGAATGTTCGGCCGGGACTTCTTTCAGTTTGCTTTATATATGTTTAGCAATCTACTATGATTTCCTAGGCCGTATTCTTCAGATCATGTTATCTACATTATTTATTACTTAGATTTGAATACTATCTGGTTATGATTTGATTGTTATTTATCGGATATTGAACATTTTATATTTTATCTTGCATAATTCATTTGACTATCATATACGTTAAGGGACCTTCTTTTTGGACTTATTGCTGAGTTATTTTAGTCTAGAGGACCAATATGACTATATGACTTTTATCATAACTGTACTATGACCATTAGGCAGATATGACTAGTGATGGACCAAATCCTAGGATTAAGTCACGAAGGTAGAAACTCATATGTGTATGACAAGCTTGTACTAGAGGACCAATCTGTACATACCATTTTGATTTTCATGACCATTGAGATCAAAAACTCGAATGAACCTTGTATGATACGAACCAATACATGATTATTTGGAATATATAATTGCATGACCATTGCCATTAATGACCTTATAATCATGGGATTAGGTAGTTGGACCAAAACATCTAATCACTCTAGAAATCGATATTTAACGCTCAATATCCATTGCACTAATAGCATATCAAACATAACTAGATGGTTGAATCGAATCTAAGGATAAATGTGTACTTTTATGTTTTGTAATTTATATTTATATTTTCCATAGCTTTTGCCTAGGTGATGTTGATTCATTAATATAAATATGTGTTGATCTAGTTCTTGATTCGATTTTAACATCGGTTAGGATATATAACTTGCATGCTATACATATTAAAAGTGATTAAAGTTTGTATTCTTGATAGCCGTCTTCATATGATTAAGTTTATTGGCCATTTAAGCGTATTGATCATATGAACCATTGTGATGTGTAATTGACAACTATATATCATTGGACTAGTTATTGACCATTTAACTAGGGAAGTTATCTGAGTTATAAACTTGATTAGTGAAATAAGACTTATATCACCTTTAGTTGCAACTCATGATCATTGATTGTATGAACATATCACTATGACCATTAGGATATGGGCTATGTTTGCATGTTAGATTGTATTAATAATTCATGATTATAAGTTATTTAGTTACATGACCATTGTGCTATATTAACTTAGAAGTCATAGAATTGGTGACTTGACCATATGATCCTACCACTTAATGCAACCTATTTAAACTCATTGCACATAATCAAAACTAGTCAACATAAGTTTATATGAATCAACAAATCCTAAGCGATAGTTTTCCTTGTTATTTCTATATTGTCGTGTTGTTAATTTATTGTTTCGTCTATTTATTTTACAAACAAAGTTTTACGAGTTTTCATTAAAACTCGCCTCTAAATTGTTTGCTTGAATAATTGTTAATTGATAATTGATTTTCTTAACTTAAAAATATCCGTTTTCCCTTGGGTCCGACAACCCGGATTTACCATTACTGTACTACAATCGACTAGGTACACTTGCCTAATTGTGTTGTTCAATTCATACATGGTATTTCCCTGTTTAAAAATGTAAAACTAATGTGAAAATCATTTTCGAAAATCATATATACGCTCGTAACACATCAAGTTTCTTGGTGCCGTTTCTGGGTATTTTATATGTATGTTTGAAAACACACCAAGTTTTTGGCGCCGTTGCCGGGGAATTCGGTTTATTTTTTTTATAGAAAATCAAATTATTAGTTAATATTAGTGTGATTATAAATTTGTTTTTGTGTGTTATGTATTTTTATTGTTTTGATTGACATATCGCTAATCATAAAATAAATATTTGCACACCTTAAGCATATTTTAAGTGTGGGGTGAATATTTTGAGAAAAATGAAGTAACAGAACTTTGAAGTCTTTTCTTCTCACGCAATGCGACATGTATGCCATCCGGATGCTACGCGTCGACAATCCAGATCGCGTTGAGAAAGAGACAACTTCAAAAATTACGCGATACGAAAACGTGCATGACGAGTAAACACCCGAGGCAGATGCTGGTCGTACATAATGTTACATGGCTAAAAATCAGCCACTACTAAGAAGAGGGACGCTTCTTTACAGTGGGGGCAGCGATACTGACGACGGTCAACTATCGCACAGCCACACCACACCCGCAAACCAGTAGCCACGGATTTGAAACTTCAGGGACCACAAAATGAGTGATATATTTCTTTCATTATCATTACTTTTACTTTTGTGATTTAATTTTTGTGTGTGAATAATTTTTGTCCGAGTGATGCATATGCAGATTTGTTAAGATTCAATGCTGGCAGAATGTTCAACGAAATTCTTCTGTGGAAAAAGTCATATAAGCAACACACCTCATTACCCAAGGGGAGTCCATTCCAATTAAACTCCTTTTTGTTTTAAATTCCAAGTACAATGAGGACATTGTACAATTCAAGTGTAAGGTATTTTAGGGCATCATACTGCAATGATTAACTGAGCCCATTTTTTATCTTAAACATCTATTCTAAAAATTGAAAGCTAAAAAAGGTAATTGTTAAGAAAAATGTTTTGAAAATAAATTCGTAGGTTACATTTAATTTTATGTATATTTTTTTTTAATTTTTCATTGTTTTATCTAAAGTTTAGTTCTATAGAGGACAAGTTTTTAGCTTGGTAGTTACAAAATGTTTTGCATAAATAATGAAATAGACCCGTTAAAAATTTATCAGTTGTTAAAAATTGAGTTTTTGCCAAAACAGATTGAGTCAGTTTCCCTACTTACGAAATGCACGAATTATATGCTGTTACTAAATTGAGGAAAATAAGCCTCAAGAAATCTGATGTGATAAAAAACAGAAGTCAAGTAATGTTACACCATAAGATTGAGATTCAGGAAGGAAAATTCAATCAGTGGCCTTTGACATTCGAGCAAGTAGAAATAAAATGGGGCCTACGGGCATTTATACTCCTTATTGCCTAAAGCCAACTGGTTTGGGTTAATATTGTCGAAAGCTCGCTACACGGGTGTCATCGAAAGTCATGGAATTTCCTTAGTGGCCTTTGGAATTTGAATTAGTAAACTATGTACAGTCGTGAGTTGAAAATTTGTAATCAAGAGTTCCATAGAAAGTCACGAGTTTCAAAGGTGCGAATAATTAAGATAACAATTTAACTTGATAAATTGAGTCCAGCATAAATTTTTTGGGAAACTCGACAAAAAGTTTTGAGGTGAAAGAATCTTTAAAGGGTGTATTCAATGTTATGTAAAAATGAGTATTTTTCAAACTAAAGACTTGTCATTTTTAGAAAGAGAGTTTGTGTAAAATTTTGAAAAATTAGAAATATGTGCATAGAACTAGATATAATCTACTATGTTTATTTTTAGTGCATTATTCTTAACATCGGTAATAAACGCTAGATCAGTGATAGCATATGGAAAGTTGTTTGGACATCAAAATTATTGGCTTGGTTTTGAATTGTAGTTTACTTGAGGACAAGCAAAGTTCAAGTGTGGGGTATTTTGATATTGCCTAATTTATACATATATTTCGGGCAATATCGAGTGTTTAAACACGTGTTTTTGGTATGATATAAAGATAAAAGGTACTTATACGTTCAAAATACCAAAATACAGGTAAAATGACTTTGCAGATAAAGAAAGAGCTAAATATGTGGCTAAAAGTGAACAAAAGAGGTTGAAGGCATCATCAGCAAATATCGCGACGCGATGACCTTACCGATCGCGATGCGACTAGTAAAGCCACAGTGATGCAGTGCTTGCGACACGTAGAAGGGATCGCGACGCGAAGAAGAGACAGCGACCTAATGAGATCGCGACCCAACGAGATCGCGACCCAATGAGATCGCGACCCATTAAGATCGCGACCAACCACAGTCCACTCATCGGGATAGTGGCCAGCACTAAAGGGCACGACAAGCAGATCGCGACGCGACCTTTAGGGGATCGCGACGCGACGAAGTCTGGACAGCAACTATAAATTGACACCTTCCACACCCACATCCAGGGAATACCATACACAACACCAAATTCGGCAGTTTACTCACTACATCTTCCAGAAAGAATCAAGGAGGAGACGGTATGGAACGTATGGAATCGAGAGCTTGAAGAATGTTCGGCCGGGACTTCTTTCGGTTTGCTTTATATATGTTTAGCACTCTACTATGATTTCCTAGGCCGTATTCTTCAGATCATGTTATCTACATTATTTATTACTTAGATTTGAATACTATCTGGTTATGATTTGATTGTTATTTATCGGATATTGAACGTTTTATATTTTATCTTGCATAATTCATTTGACTATCATATACGTTAAGGGACCTTCTTTTTGGACTTATTGCTGAGTTATTTTAGTCTAGAGGACCAATCTGACTATATGACTTTTATCATAACTGTACTATGACCATTAGGCAGATATGACTAGTGATGGACCAAATCCTAGGATTAAGTCACGAAGGTAGAAACTCATATGTGTATGACAAGCTTGTACTAGAGGACCAATCTATACATACCATTTTGATTTTCATGACCATTGAGATCAAAAACTCGAATGAACCTTGTATGATACGAACCAATACATGATTATTTGGAATATATAATTGCATGACCATTGCCATTAATGACCTTATAATCATGGGATTAGGTAGTTGGACCAAAACATCTAATCACTCTAGAAATCGATATTTAACGCTCAATATCCATTGCACTAATAGCATATCAAACATAACTAGATGGTTGAATCGAATCTAAGTATAAATGTTTACTTTTATGTTTTGTAATTTATATTTATATTTTCCATAGCTTTTGCCTAGGTGATGTTGATTCATTAATATAAATATGTGTTGATCTAGTTCTTGATTCGAGTTTAACATCGGTTAGGATATATAACTTGCATGCTATACATATTAAAAGTGATTAAAGTTTGTATTCTTGATAGCCGTCTTCATATGATTAAGTTTATTGGCCATTTAAACGTATTGATCATATGAACCATTGTGATGTGTAATTGACAACTATATATCATTGGACTAGTCATTGACCATTTAACTAGGGAAGTTATCTGAGTTATAAACTTGATTAGTGAAATAAGACTTATATCACCTTTAGTTGCAACTCATGACCATTGATTATATGAACATATCACTATGACCATTAGGATATGGGCTATGTTTGCATGTTAGATTGTATTAATAATTCATGATTATAAGTTATTTAGTTACATGACCATTGTGCTATATTAACTTAGAAGTCATAGAATTGGTGACTTGACCATATGATCCTACCACTTAATGCAACCTATTTAAACTCATTGCACATAATCAAAACTAGTCAACATAAGTTTATATGAATCAACAAATCCTAAGCGATAGTTTTCCTTGTTATTTCTTTATTGTCATGTTGTTAATTTATTGTTTCGTCTATTTATTTTACAAACAAAGTTTTACAAGTTTTCATTAAAACTCGCCTCTAAATTGTTTGCTTGAATAATTGTTAATTGATAATTGATTTTCTTAACTTAAAAATATCCGTTTTCCCTTGGGTCCGACAACCCGGATTTACCATTACTATACTACAATCGACTAGGTACACTTGCCTAATTGTGTTGTTCAATTCATACATTGTATTTCCCTGTTTAAAAATGTAAAACTAATGTGAAAATCATTTTCGAAAATCATATATACGCTCGTAACACATCAAGTTTCTTGGTGCCGTTTCTGGGTATTTTATATGTATGTTTGAAAACACACCAGTAATATTGCATTTCTATCATGGCATTTGCATTTGCATTTCATTTAGATTTCTTTATGTGTTTTGGCTTAGGATCTTAGTCATCAAATCGGTTCCCGACTCGTTCTTATTGTTTATCTTACTTGGGGACAAGTAAGGTCTTAAGCTTGGGGAGATTTGTTAGATGCATTTTGTGCATCTTTTCTAAGCCCTTTTTCCCTTTCTTTATTTCTATTTTTAGTTATTTACATGCATTTTTAGTTACTTTCCGAGGACTTTGGTACTTCATAAATTTGTGTTAAATTTCAGGTGGAAATGAGTATTTGGAGCGGATAGGAGAAATGAAGGTAGAAAATGGAGGATTGGAGCATGATTGGATGGCATGGAGCATTTGAAATGAAGATGGAAGCAGCTTAGGAGCATTGGAATTGAAGATGGAAGCGTTTCGAGGCCTAAATAAGAAAGAAATGAAGGACATGGGTCGTGTAGCCTTTACACGGGTCATGTAGAGCAATCAAAATGACAAAAATCCATCCTGAAAGAAACACGGGCCGTGTCCCACTTAACACGGGGGGTGTTGCGCCTAGTTCTGAAATTATTTGAAGAACACGACCCGTGTTACTTTTACACGGGCCGTGTAATATTGAAAAACTGTTCCTGTGACAGTTATGTGCACGGTTTTAAGCCTTCTTTTGGGTGGTTTTCACACACACTTCATTTCTAACAGAGGAGGCACGATTTTGGGAAGACTTTATCCTTTAATTACACTTGGAGAACATTGAATCTTAGTTTAAATCTTTGTTTGTAAGTACATTTGACACATTCTCTTATCATTTGTGTTGTAGAGTTCTAGTCCAAGCATGTGTGGCTAGAACTCTAGGCTTTCTGATTCCGTTAGACATGTGATTTGGGTTGATTAATCATTAGGCTATGTTTTTGTTCTAATGTTCATCTAGTTACTCAAGTTTGTGTTGATTGTTTTAATGGATTCATATGTCGATTTCAATTTGGCCAATTGAATTGTTGTTTGAATCTTGTTTGCAAGTTTAACCATGAAATCCATAATTGTTTCATGGGGAAATGTTAGTAGCATCATTATTGTCGTTTGTTTGCATCAAAATTAATGTCAATGTAACTTGAATAACACGTATTTACGCTTCCGAGCACTTGAGATCAGAACTTTGTTTTATTGAATACTTACATCTCTTAACTTAATTGTATGTTTAATTTGATTAGTTTTACAGCTCTTAATATCAAATACCCTCTTTTAAATATAATGTATCATTCGTGAGAATTTGGCATATCCTTAGTCCCATGTCCCTGTGGACCGATCCTACTTACCCAATACTATCTTTATAGTAATTTGAGCAGTGAACTAAGACCTGAACTTTATATCTATATCTCAAATCATTTGTTAAGTTTGACGCCTCAACAGTTATCCACTAGTATTTGGGATGCTTATGTTACTACTTGTATGCGTATGTACCCGGTGCTTGTACATCTTCTGTTGAAACTTTTGTTTAATAAAAATAAATCTATGATGTACAAGTTTTGTAAACCTGGGCGATATATATATATATATATATATATATATATATATATATATATATATATATATATATATATATATATATATATATATATATATATAAATATTGGTTACAACGTAATAGTTGGAAAAGAAACACAAATTTTGAGTAAAATAGTTATTTTGGCCCAAATTGGTTATAAAGCAAATATGATACAAATGTTTTATAATGAGGGTTGTATGATGTAGCTAAAGGGTTAACAAGTTTACTTTTGCATTTTGGAGAAGATACTAGATGTGATGAAGCTAAAGGTCAAAGTCATGCATGTTTTTGTATTACAGAAGATATATGGAAAAAAAGACTATATTTTAAGAACTTTTTGATGTTTCTATATCGTAGGATTTGCTACAATACATGTATTTACATATGGTTTAGTGCTTGGATGCTAATGGTCGTTTATCAATATTTATCCTCATTTAGGTTGCTTTGTGTTCGTTTGTTTATGTTCAATTATGTTTGTTTACTGTTGAAAATATAAAATATGATCACCACAAATAAAGGTTTGCACCGTTTATTGTGTGACAAATATATATATATATTAAAGATAAATGCGGAATAAATAATAAGAGTTGCAGAATAAAAATATATAATCTGATCGCCACAAATAAAGGTTTGCACCGTTTACTGTGTGAAAGATATATAAATAATATAAATTGCAGTAATTAAATGACTTAAAGCGATAAATAATGTAAATGACTATAATTATATAAATATATATAAATCAAGTAGGTTCGTCAATAGATTGACTGAACTGGTTTATAACAGGACTGTGGAACGACTGGTCTATCAAGTAGGTTCGTCAAATAAATTGACTGAACTGGCTTAGGGTTGGACTGGATTTCTAATAGACTGTGTCTCTATTTGTTCTTGTTTGATGATCTTGGTGATCTTGGTGTTCTTGGTGTTGATCTTGGTGTTCTTGGTGTTTTTCTTGGTGTTTTTCTTGGTGTTCTTGGTGTTTTTCTTGGTGTTCTTGGTGTTTTTGGTGTGTGTTCTTGGTGTTGTTGGTGTTTTGGAGAGTGTTTGGAAGTTGGAAATAAGATGGTGGAAGTTGGAGAGGATTTGGTGAATTTTTGGTGGTTAATTATGTGTTGTTATGAAAAAATGGTGTAAAATGGTTTATATATGGAGTTGTAAGGGTTTTGGGTGAGTTTTGATAAGTTTTCGGAAGTTTAGGGACCAAAACTGTAAATACTTCATCAGAAACACGCGGACTTTGGGTCGGGTCGGTAATGGGTCGGGAACCGGGTTATAGCGCGGGTTTTATGTGAGGTAAAGTGGATCGGATATGGGTGAGAGTTCGGTTCGGATCTGGTCGCTGGGTCGCGAGAGTTTGTGAGGTGACCGGGTTGCAGGAGCGGGTCACTGGGTCGGACTGTGGGTCGTGTTCCGGGTTTATGCGCGGACCCTATGTGAGGAGAAATGGATCTGCAGGCGGGGCGGATCCGGGTTCCGGAGCAGGCGCTGGGTATCCGGACGCGAACGTGGGCTGGATGCGGACGTGGGCTGGACCGGAGCTGGGCCGAGCAGGCTTGGGCTGCTGCTATTTCCTTTAAATTGATTTTAAATGGTTTTAAAAATCCGAAATAAATTACAAAATTACAAAAATTGATTTTAGAAATAAATTAAAATAAATTACAAAAATTCATTTTTAATTTATAAAATTAATTAATTCTAATAAAATAAATTATTTAGAAAATAAATTTTCCAAAAATTCATTTTAAATAGATTTAATTTAATTTTCTTTTATATTTTCCTTTGATTTAATTTTAAAACTCATTCTCTTTTATTTTCTCGTTTTCTCGTTCAATCTCGAATCCACGCAACCTGAAATAGACTGATAATATTTGTCAGATAATATAAAAATAGTTTGTCTTATTTCAATGATTGTCACATACAAAAACATTTTTCAACAATTTCCCCCTATGTGATCATTGATGAAATAAGGACATATATAATCACTTTAACAATTTTAACATTGAAGATTTGGGATAAACGTTTTGTCAATGATAAGATATATATAAAACCATTGTAATCATTTTGAAAGTTTGTGACTTGGTTTTACATATCTTATGTTTTGAAAAAGATTTTGAAGAATGTTTGTTTCCAAATCAAAGTCTCGGGTTCGATTATCAAATGGTAGCCATATATGTATCTAAATAAATTTCTTAAGATTTTATAGCATTATTTATGACGACAAGTGGTCTAACAGGTCGATTCAGATGAACGCTCATAGATATAGCTCACACTTCACTTGGGTGTTTGGTTGTTCTGGCAGCAGAACAAGTTAATGATCACTAAAAATGAGTGATATCTCTCTCTGACGACTCACACTCATATTAGAGGTATTCATCTATGCTTTTCCTGTAAAGTCACTTAGTCTCATTATTAGATAATCAATCACATAAGACTGGTTTCGGCATTACTCAGCGGGTTTCTTCATTCATGCCATTGATGTTCACTCTCTCTCCGTCGGGAAATACATGTAGAGGGGTTTAGCAATTTTCATAGTGCAGTTTGCAACTAAGAATCTTCAATGATGAAGGTTACAGTATCCCGGGAAATCCATTATTGTTGCAGCTTCTTCTTTGATGGTATCCTGTTTGTTGATCAATATCGATTTATTGTAAAAAGATATTTTGTTTTATCATTAAGAATTTGCTACAATTGAGAATTTTGTGTTTTTGTTTTTGTAAGAGTATCTGTCTTGAGTGATTGAGATGTTTGCTTTTCTGAAAAATGGTTAAAAACAAATTGCGGGATTTGATGATGTTTGTTTTGAAATAACCATTTGGTTGAGAGTTTGTTTAACTTGGTATTTCTTAGGTGAGTGATTTCACTTTCTTGTTGACTCGTCTTTGAGGATTGGATGTTGATAGATCTTTGTTTCTCCTTTGATTTTCTTGTAAGGATATGTCGCTGTTTGGAGTCTTTCCATTTTGATGTCGTCTTCATTTGGTTGGCTTTTATCTAGGTAGGGATAGGTGGCATAAAAGACAATTTGTCTAGTATGTAAGAAATGAAAGTATCGTCCCTGGTCATTTTGATATCTAAGCAAAAATGAGACTGTGACAAGATATAATCGGGTATACCTTAAAAGCAATAGAGACATACCTAAGCTCACAAGAAATGAATTCCACAGTGATTTAGATCGACGAGGCACAAATTCTCACATGGGTTTTTGTTTTCATCTGAACCTCCTAACCTTATGTCCCTTGATTGTTTAAAATCGTCAATAATGAAATAAAATCGAAGGAAATAAAGTTATATACATTATGAAAAGTATGAGATTTGAACCTTCACTCCAACTGAGAATCAATATGACTTAAAATCTTCATCGAGCATAAGCATCTGAAAAATTAAGTCAAAAGACGATTAATCACAAGGTTCTATAAAAGCTTATTATGGCAAGTCTTTTATTGTATTTTTGAACATTTGTTTTTTTTTGAATGTTTTTGGAAATTTTAGTTATTTGAATGTTTTTGGAAATTTTGGTTATTTGAATGTTTTGGTATAATTTTTTTTGATTGTATGGTGAGAATGAGGTAATGAAAGTTCCCCCATAGATGATGCACTGGGATCATTTTGGACAGGTGGATTGGGAGTGTTCAAAGAGGGATTTAGTGTCAGTGGTTCCCCCTCGAATTGATTTGCATTTTCTTGGTTTGATTGTGAGGTTTCTGCATCGGAGGTACTGTAGGTTTGAAGTCTCGTAAAAAGCTCTGTTTTCCTGTCATATGCTTGGAGCAGCCATTATCGATATAGCATGTATCATCATTGGGTTCTCCAGCATTAAGTACCTGCAATCAGACAGAAAGTTTAGGTACCCAAACCATGGTGGGTCCTGATTTGTTAATGGTTTTTGATAATTTGGAATCATTGTGGTATTTGTTGATTGGACGGAATGGTTGAGGTTTTATTTGATTTATCAAGTTTTCCCAAAATGATATTTGTTTTTGAAAACCAGTGGGTTGATAAAATCTATGATTTGGTGATGAATATCCTAGATGTGAAGATGTGTTTGAAAAGTGTTCTTCATATCTGGTGTATGATGGGCGGTTTTGAAAAGATATTTGATGAGGTTTTTGTTTTTGTTTGGAAACCTGTTTTTGAGGTATGACATAAGGTTGAATTGGTTTCTTTGGTTGGTTTTCAAAAATGTTTTGTTTGACAGGTGGGGTTTTGGTTACTTGAATGGATTTTTTGCTTGTTTCAATTTCGAAGGATTCTCTTCCAATTCCTGGTCTGTAATTCGTATCAATTTTGCCAATTCCTAAGGTGTTTGCCTTAGTGAAAATATCATCACTCAATTTTCTAGCAATATTGATAGAATCCAGTTTTCCTTGAAATCTTTGATTTTCGGATTCAAGAAGTTTGATTTGTTTTGAAGAATCATCTAGTTTTAGAATCAAACTAGTGTTTCTGTCAGTTAAATCTTGAATTTTTAGTTTTAACTGAAGGACTTCTATTTCTAAGGTATCTTTTATTTCAGATGGAAAAACAGATTGATTTTTTATTTCCAAGTCCTTTTTTTGTTTTAGAGCTTCATTTAATTATTCTAAGACGTGATTGTAATCTTCTGATTTTCTTTCAACGTCTCTTTCCAATTTGGTCTTTGTTCTTATTGATTCTCCAAATTTGAGTTGCAAAGTTTGTAACTCAGATTTGCAAATATCAGAACTGACAATTGTGTCATGGTATTTCTTGAGATCAGCTTCTAAACTTTTCTCAATTTTGGATATATGGGACTCAAAAATTGTTTTAGAAAAACCGAGTTCAGAGATCATAGACCATACCTGTTCTATGACGTTAGGAGCTCTTGAGTTGTTTGCGGAAGGCATTTTGTTTTAATTTTTTTTAAACATTTTTAATAAATTTTTTGAAAGGATTTTAAACAAGTGATATTAAAATGAAATATTCAAAGAAAAGCTTATGGAAGGTTTATATAAACGCTAACCAAAAGTTTTCAACGAAAATTTCAATATAAATCACACAAGCTCTGATACCAATTGTTGAAAATATAAAATATGATCACCACAAATAAAGGTTTGCACCGTTTATTGTGTGACAAATATATATATATATATTAAAGATAAATGCGGAATAAATAATAAGAGTTGCAGAATAAAAATATATAATCTGATCGCCACAAATAAAGGTTTGCACCGTTTACTGTGTGAAAGATATATAAATAATATAAATTGCAGTAATTAAATGACTTAAAGCGATAAATAATGTAAATGACTATAATTATATAAATATATATAAATCAAGTAGGTTCGTCAATAGATTGACTGAACTGGTTTATAACAGGACTGTGGAACGACTGGTCTATCAAGTAGGTTCGTCAAATAAATTGACTGAACTGGCTTAGGGTTGGACTGGATTTCTAATAGACTGTGTCTCTATTTGTTCTTGTTTGATGATCTTGGTGATCTTGGTGTTCTTGGTGTTGATCTTGGTGTTCTTGGTGTTTTTCTTGGTGTTCTTGGTGTTTTTCTTGGTGTTCTTGGTGTTTTTGGTGTGTGTTCTTGGTGTTGTTGGTGTTTTGGAGAGTGTTTGGAAGTTGGAAATAAGATGGTGGAAGTTGGAGAGGATTTGGTGAATTTTTGGTGGTTAATTATGTGTTGTTATGAAAAAATGGTGTAAAATGGTTTATATATGGAGTTGTAAGGGTTTTGGGTGAGTTTTGATAAGTTTTCGGAAGTTTAGGGACCAAAACTGTAAATACTTCATCAGAAACACGCGGACTTTGGGTCGGGTCGGTAATGGGTCGGGAACCGGGTTATAGCGCGGGTTTTATGTGAGGTAAAGTGGATCGGATATGGGTGAGAGTTCGGTTCGGATCTGGTCGCTGGGTCGCGAGAGTTTGTGAGGTGACCGGGTTGCAGGAGCGGGTCACTGGGTCGGACTGTGGGTCGTGTTCCGGGTTTATGCGCGGACCCTATGTGAGGAGAAATGGATCTGCAGGCGGGGCGGATCCGGGTTCCGGAGCAGGCGCTGGGTATCCGGACGCGAACGTGGGCTGGATGCGGACGTGGGCTGGACCGGAGCTTGGCCGAGCAGGCTTGGGCTGCTGCTATTTCCTTTAAATTGATTTTAAATGGTTTTAAAAATCCGAAATAAATTAAAATAAATTACAAAAATTCATTTTTAATTTATAAAATTAATTAATTCTAATAAAATAAATTATTTAGAAAATAAATTTTCCAAAAATTCATTTTAAATAGATTTAATTTAATTTTCTTTTATATTTTCCTTTGATTTAATTTTAAAACTCATTCTCTTTTATTTTCTCGTTTTCTCGTTCAATCTCGAATCCACGCAACCTGAAATAGACTGATAATATTTGTCAGATAATATAAAAATAGTTTGTCTTATTTCAATGATGGTCACATACAAAAACATTTTTCAACAACGTCCATTCATTTTCGTTTGTTATGTTCGTTTATTTATGTTCGTTTAGAACCTTAATGAACAAACAAAAACGAACATGAACAAAGGAATATTTTCACGAATGAACATGAATACGGAAATTTGTTCATTTATGCGTTCGTGTTCGTTCATTTGTTCGGTTAAACTTAAACGAACGAACATGATCATGCCTCCGTTCGTGTTCGTTCGGTTCGTATACAGCCCTAGTCAAGATAGAGAGAGAGGATGACTCAGCGGCAGAGGGGAGCAGGAGGTGGCCGCCAAGGTGGCTGGTGAAGCAGGCAGGCAAACACCAACAATGGGAAAACGGAGGCAGATCTTATTGGACAATGTTGAGGCAAAACAAAGTGTAAAACCCTGGGTTCTAAGCCCATATCATTTACTTACAGGTAAATGATATATATATATATATATATATATATATATATATATATATATATATATACTAGCTGCGTACCCGCGCAATGCAGCGGTAGCATATTGTTTCGTTTTGGCGACTACGAGTTAGGTTTTAGGTTTCAGATTTGCCGCACGGGGGTGGGGGGTTTAAGTAAGTATGAAAGTTCTTTCTTTGTATGAGAGCATGATGTGTTGTATGAAATTTCAAACTGTTTGAAGGGAAAACAGCAAGTCTACGGTCAAACAACATGAACAATAGAAACATTTGAATTCAAGAGGGACATATGTGATAATTTAACTGAAATGAAGTTATTTTCAACCCCCTGTTGAGACAATAACAACTTGAACGAAGAGATAACTATTGAATGCATTAGAAATATCGCAAAACTAACCCATGACATCGTAATACTCAATAAAAAGCTCATATACGTGCTTCTGTTGAATGGAACCGGCCAAATCGGTAAAATTCAAAAAACAAAGATGAACACTAAGAATTCTTGAAAGGATATACAAAAATGAAAGATTTATGCAACTAACTACCTTTAATCCCATTATAATCCAAACTCATTGACATCATATTACTCAATTTGAAGTTTCAACACACAAATCCGAAGATGTAATCAAGTAGGATGCTGAGAAATGAGGTTAGATTCACATTATATCCTCTTTGACCCAATTAAGTATAATTTCTTTCGGCGAGTATATTCGAATGTCGATTAGTTTCTTGTAGTAGGCAAATAGTTTCTAGTGATATGCTCGAGCAAAGCGGTGGTGACGATAATTTGTTTTAAAGTATAGTTTTCCGATGGTGATTTGTCTATTTAGTGATTTGTATTTTTTTTCGGGTACATATCATATTCAAATAACATGTATACAGAAATATCATTTCCAATAAATATGATAATGACAAAAAAATAGATGAAAAAAATTCATGGCTAAATTGATAGCACACATAATAGTCTAACGTCTTAATCAATATAATACTAAATGAAACATTCAGGTTATGATAATAACAATATTAATAGTCTTACCATTTTGATAAAACAAAGCATTGTTCTTATTTTATTTATTTTTATATTTCTCGTTAAATACATATTTTGAAATATTTATAATTAGTTATTAGGCAAATTTAAAAAATCAAAATCATTAAGTGATTAAGATAAAATGATGAAAGCAATATTGTTAAATTTTAAAATCACCCTAAATGTTTTGCCGTTATACCTGTTTTAAAACAAATAAAAGACTTTTTATTATGTATTAGTGGCTTAGTGCGTGGTTTACGGGCTGTTGTTAGGGGGTGCTATGGTTTTGGCCTGTTGTTTTTTTTTTTGACATGTTATGTACGTGTTTGTTTTTCCTTCAAAGATTTTTGTTTGTTTTAGACCCTGTTTGTTTACCTATTAATTAGATTATTAAGAAGCAAACTCTTAATTTGATAAATTCATGCTGTTAGTTTACCACTTGATTTTTACCATTTAAATTAAAAAATGCCTCTTAATTTCTCAAAGATACCTGTTTAAAAAAAAGACACGTGTGTTCCATATTTGCCCTAACATTTACGCATCCCTCGTATCTAGGGGTACGAGAAAAAACCGAAACCGAATAACCCGCCCGAACCGAATAAGAAATGAGTTAAACGGTTCGGGTTATTCGAGTATCGGGTGGCTTAATCGGGTATAACCAAACCAAATAAGACTATGCAGTTCGGTTATCGGGTAAGGGTGCATATTTTCGGGTTACCCGAATAACCCGATTAAGGGTATAATTTAAAATTGAAAAAACATATATTGTAATTAATTTGAAATCAGGTTCACGTTTGACGTTTGAGACTTTCAGCAGGGACTCAGGGGTATTATGTACATTTTCACTCAAAAAGGGTTAACGGTTATACCACGCTTTCAGCTTTCTTTATCGTTTCCAAGTCGCACACTCGCAAAGACACAGTCGCACTCGACTCTTGAACCTCGCCTCCGGCTCCAGGCTCCACCGTCCACCGGACGACTGCTCCAGGCGGCCAGACCTCCTATCCACGAGTCGTATCTGATTTCACGCCTCCTTCACACCTCCAAAAATCGATCGGGAGAACCGATCTCCTCCTACCCTTCTCTCCCCTCGTCTCGCTGGTCCGGTTGCCTCTCCGCCGGCGACGACCCTTCCGATCTCCTTCTGCACAGCGACGGGGAGCACACACCTTCCGATCTCCAGCTGCAGAGCCTTCGATTGTGTGTGCGTGATTGTGTATGTGCGTGATTCTTTATCACGATCGTAAATCATCTCCCCCTCTCGATCAGAAAAGTGAAGAGGTTCGATTTTATGATTGTTGTATCTGCGTGATTGTTCGATTTTATCTTTATGTGCGTGATTGTTGGATTTTATGATTGTTGCTGAATTTGCGTATTTGCGTGATTGTTCGATTTTATGATTGTATAATTATAGCTATTATGTACGCAATTTCATTGTTTTTAGATGTGTTCTGATTTAAGTTAGGGTTTGTAATTCTGTGAACTTTAGGAATTCCTTGTGCTGATAATCGATGGCTTCGAAGCGGATCTTGAAAGAACTCAAGGATCTTCAGAAAGATCCTCCTACCTCTTGCAGCGCTGGTACAACATCGATGTCTATCTGAGTAAATACCTGTGTGATGTTGCCATTGAAGTTCCAATCCCTATAAGACATCCCATGTTGGATTTCCCAGGTACAAGAATTCGGTTTCATGCTTTATAGTTGTTTTGTGCATTGTGGGATATATTGGAATTATTGAAAAATGTTTGTTAGTGTTTTGGATCCAAAAAGTATATTTCTATTACTACTTATGGTTCTGTCATAGAACCATAGCTACCCGCGCAAACCTTCTGCTTTTGTTGAGGGCATTTCAGTCATAAGTCATTAGTATACACATGCATAGCCACTCATAGACACATACACACACACACTATGTGTATGACTGTATGTTGCTGTTGTTATTTGTGCGTGGTTATACGTGCAACATACTTTCATTTTTTAGCATCCTACTTTGCTTTCTTTAAGTGCCAATTTTTTAAAACACAAGAAACTTTGTTTGGTTTGTTTGAAATAAAAATAATTTTCAAGGGTATGAATCAGAATCAATTATGCATATACACATGCTTTTAAGGTGTAGTAAGGTATGAAATATTCCGGTTCACTTTCTATCTTATATTGCTTATCTGATATAACCGGAATAATGTGAAACTTTGCTGAATAAAACTTGTAAAACGTTTAATAGTCTTGATTTTCTTGAATCAATTTTTTTTCAGCTTCCAAAATTACACCAAAAGTAGAAGTGCTGATGATGCTTCAAAAGCAACCTGAACACCAACATCTCACCCTACAGTAAATCACCAAATGGTAAACAATGACAACCAACTTTATGCTAATTTCTAAGTTGGTCATAGGAGTTTGAAAATCACCAAGAATAGCCATGAACTTTGCAAAAAATTTCATTTAGGGTAAGACCAAGTTTGTTGGCACAGACTTAAGACCAAAAATGGTAACCAACTTTGTCTGTATTACTCTAAATGAAACCTCTCGCAAAATTCAAGTCTCTTCTTGGTGATTCTCAAATTTTCGTGACCAGATTAACCTTTATTTATGTAATTTGAAACTTAATTTTTTTTTCTTTTCTTGGTTTAACCAGCTTAATCATTATTCTTCAATATTTCCATAAATAGGTATAATAATAGTATAATTATTAAGTAATCATCATTTTAAAATTTATATATATTTTTTCTTATCATAAGTGATTTGAACTTATGTATCAAACAATTATATAATCACAAGTATAATGAACTAAAAAAAATATGTAAACTCACATTAGAATTAGAAACTGATTCCTTGCCGTAGTTGTTATAATCAACATTTTAAAGAATTTAAATTCAAGTAACGGGAACTTAATTAAATAGAAAAGGAAGTGGTTAGTCTAAAGGAAACACCCGCTACCCACCAAAAGAAATGGGGCCCAATTTAAGTGATGGCTTTCTGCCATCCAACTGCCCACAATTGTGGACCCTCAACAGCAATTGCAAATGGAAAAGCAAAGATAAACAAGCGTAATAATTCATGCCCACAATTGTGGACCCTCAACAGCAATTGCAAATGGAAAAGCAAAGATAAACAAGCGTAATAATTCATCCCACTAACAGATGTCCCCTTTATGCCTCTGTTGAAAATATATTCCTAAACACAAACGCCAAATTCGCACACACGCACACGTTCCAACTGTGTGTGCGTGATTTCTAGAATCAGGAAGGAACGCCAATGAGCAGATCGACGGGAGACAAAGGAATGCGAAGAGGAATGAATTGACACTCGATCTCGGAAACGAAATCACACATACGCATGTGGATCAGAACCGAGAGAAAGAAGGATACGTTGTGGAGAGAGGAAGAGTTCGAACATATGATTTGGGAAAGGAATATATTTTCATCCGAAGGCGTCTTGATAAACGCCTTTTGATCCTGAGTGTTTTTCGTAACCAAATCTTTTTTTTTCAATTTTAATCTTCTCAAGTCAATTCATCACCGAAAATGAGAGAGTGCATCTCAATTCACATCGGTCAGGCAGTTCCCGATCTGAAAATGGATTGAAGTTGGGGGGTTGAATTCTTCTCTTTTCGGGCTGTAGATCCGTTCCCGATCTGAAAATGGATTGAAGTTGTCGAATCAGATCCCGACTACAGGTTTCTGATTTATTTTTTCTGTTTTTTTCTGTTTTGATGTTGGATGTTTAGATTTTGTTATGTGTTTTAGATTTTGTTATGTGTATTCTGATTTTTGTTTCCTGAATTATGATCCGTTTTCCTACTCATGAGTATTCTGATTTTTGTTACCTGATTTATGAAGAATGTGAAAAATGTGTGGTTCAGTTTTTATATAATTCTTACCAAATTGAAAATATTTGAAGGGGAAATAGCTTTGTTAGATCTGGAACTGTTTTTGTTTTTCAGATCTGCAATATGTTTACAAAAATTAAAACGTTTATTGATGTCAGTTGTATATTCACTATACTGAAAACAAATATTTGTGAACAGCAATATATTTCTTTTAAATCTGGAAATATTAATCATAACAGGAAAATATCGATTATGATGCTCAGATGCGGATTTTGAAAAACTTTTTGCAAAACTCCAACAGTAAATTCAAGTTTCAGTATCTGGTTCTTCGATTTAGCACCACCACTAACACCACATTTGCTGCAGGTGGCTGATGTTTGCTACTTTTATAGATTTTCTGCTAAGAATAATAACAGGTTTGATTTCAGTCACATGTATAATAACTTGCTTCTTAGTTAAAAGTTTTAAAAAAGGGGTAACTACTATGTTCATATGTGGTATTAAACTGAAAATGTATTCTTTAGTTGTTGATAGAAATGCATACCTTTAAATGAAATAAGCAACAATATCTAGTACCTGCAAAAAGACCAACAATTACAGCATCATGTAAGCAAAAAGACATCAATTATAATTTGTTGTTATTTATGCAGAAATTAGATTAACATTCTCTTTTCGTTTTCCTTGTTTTTTTTCTTGAAGGTACTTATTTTCTTCCTGAAAATGAGAAAAAATATCAGTAATCACATAAATGAAATTTGAAATGCAAATTCAGTTGGTTTAGTTAAATTTGGTGTAACATAAAACTTCTATTCTTGTTCTTTTGCAGAAACAGACTAAAACCTTGAAAAATTAAAGAGAAATCAGCGAAACATAAACTTCTGTTTGTAATCAAAAACAGGTTAGACCTGCAAAATCTGAAAATATAAACACCAATACCTTGGTGTTGTGTTGAAACTTGTTATAGACCTTCAATATTACCATTATTATAATATTTGTGTTTTTGTGCAGAACTTCATAAGAAAAGCATACAAAGCAATGAAGTATTACATTTGTGTTGTGCAGAGATATAAACAAAAGTTATTTGAGAGAAAGAGAGAAATAATAGATGGAGTGTAAATTGTGTAGAAGGCTTCTTAGTTTTTATAATGTAATTAGTTTTTATAATGTAATTTGTGGGGGGATAAGTTTTTTGAATTTGTTGCATTCTGATTGGTCCAAATCAGTTGATATGGATAACAAATACTGAAGGGTTTGGATTGTTTCTAATTGAATCAAGGGCTCCTATCTCTTCCTGATGTAAGATAGGATATTCATGCATCAATGGGTTGTACATTTTTAAGACTTTAAGACTTTTGTGTTTTAAAATGTTGTAATTTATATATGGTTTATAGTATACTAGCTGCGTACCCGCGCAATGCGGCGGTGGCAGATGGGAGGGGGGAGTTGACGAATATGAGAGTGATTAATTTCTTTTCGGGGGATTGATTACATTTCCAACGATATAGGGGACGGTAAATACCTGAGAGTGTGGGACCAAAAATGGAAAAAACTTTTAGAAATCGGTTTGGAACTATACGGATATTTTGCAATGAAATGATAAATAGAAGTAGAATGCTAAAATATGAACAAAAGACAAAGTAAACAAAGGGGCAAGGGTCAAAACAATTTTTCGGACCAAAACTGTAAAAATTCTTAAATCTAGCGGCATACCCGCGCATTGCGGCGGCGGTGAATCGGTTTTTGCGGTAGTTAGATGAGTTTCAGCGATTAATATTTTTCGGTGGACGACGAATAGTTAAATTCGATAAATAAATTTCTTTCGTTGATTTATTTCGTTTTGAAAAAAAAAATCAAACTCCAAATAATACATTCGTGCGATGTTGCGGCGACTGATAGTTTCGTTCGGGTAATGGTTTCTGATGTTGTACCCACGTGAGATGGCGTCAAATAATTTAATTCGTCAAATAGTGTTTGTAGACTATTTATTTTATGTTAGAAACATGTAATATTTTATGTTCACGTGACTTCCATAAGTATACATATTTAGTTAGGAGAAAAAATATGTTGTACAACAAATACGATTTTGTAGTTACTAATAACTATAACCATTCATAATTTTTTCTTTGCATAATAGATAAAAAGTTACGTCAGCATAAACGTTTTAAAGGATGTACTAATATTAATTTTTACTTAAAGATTTATAAATTTAGATTATATCTAGAACACATTATTTATTTTTCGTGTAACATCATTTGACCATGATATTTGGAAATCAGTATATGCAATTTCATGTAATATCTCTAGTATATAATTTAAAAACTAAGTTTTAAATCATCAATTTTAAAAGGTTTTATAAATCATCAATATCTCAGAGTAATTTCCTTTCGGCTATCATTAGCCATTAAAAACATATTTATATTGTACAATGATGATTTTCAAACGATTATAAATAAAATACACTACAATTTTGTATCAAAACATCAATACGTTGTTGTTAAGATTGAATACGCTACGGTTTTGGTTATAAGTAAAAATTTGTTACAGTTTTGGTTATAAATATACGTTGTTATAAGTAAAAATACGCTAGAGTTTTGGTTATAAGTAAAAAATTTGCGTTGCACACAAGGGGTTTTAGGTATTTTCATTCTCTATCTTGAAACCATATTTGGGGTAATATGGTTAACTTTGAACAAATTAATAGTTGGATAGTTAAATTTAAGGACCAAACATCTTGAAACCATTGCAAGGGGAAATGGTAAAGATGATCACATATTCACATTAATAGTTACGGTCCGTAAAAACACTCATTTTATTGCCATCTCGGGATATAACTGCAAGGGTAAAATGGTCAAATTTAACAAAGTATATTAGCTTTTTGTCATCATTTACTGAATATTCTGGTTACCACATCTACATCTTGTAACCCATCAAAATAAATTAAAAATAAAATTTAATATTATGTTCTTTGGGGTTAGACATCGAAATATATGTTCTATCAAATACAATTAACGAAAACTTTTTTTTTCTTTTAAATGATGTTGATGTTTATACTTTCAACATTATATTTGAATAATGTTATTTTAATTAACACTTAGCATCATCAGTTCAATCAAATACAATTAACGAAAACTTTTTTTTTTCTTTTAAATGATGTTGATGTTTATACTTTCAACTTTATATTTGAATAATGTTATTTTAATTAACACTTAGCATCATCAGTTCAACTTAACAAGTTATCATTTTTAGTTTACTTAAGTAAATTTTATATTTTTATGATTAACAAATATTATCTGGTTAATTACTTGTAAATTGGAACGACTGCTATTATAACTATTATTAAAACTATTATACATTGTATTGGATGAAAAAAAAAATCTTGTCGAACATTATCAAAAGAATCAAATCCATGAGGTGGGGCTTTTTTAGTGCAACCTGACAACATTAATCTGTTGGTGTTTTGATATAATTTCGAACCGAAGTCCTCATACTATAAAAGCTAACTTGCACTGTATGTTGTCAGTATTCCAGGTTTGTCTTTATAATTATTATTTTGGCAATTAACCCCACGTGCAACTCATTAAGTACAACTGCATATGCAAGGTATTTTAAAAAAATGGCGATATGGATTCAATTACAGAAAAATAATTCTGTAAATAAGACATCATGCACCACTTACGTTTGAAGGCAATGTAAACTAAAAAACATAAATGTACAATTTTCAACAACCAAGACTTACACACAGAACATATTCATACTATCAAGCACTGTTATAGACAACAAAATTTCTGAAGCACATTGCTATAATTGACAAATATGGTAAAGTACATTGCTATTATATGCAACTAACTCTTAATTTAAAAAAAAAGAATACATACATGGAAAGGAAGCATATTCAACAAAGAAAGTAAAATGTTATACTGATAAATTTGTTAAAGTACATTGCTATTTCTTGTGGTTTTTACCGGTTATATAAGGAATTTGCGTTTCCAACCTATTAAAAATGATTTTAATCACAATATGAACATATCTTAATCTTAACAATTATGACCATTCAACAATTACATAAGATTTATTATAGCAAATACATACATACACATACCTGATCCAAGTTGGCTTGTACTCCAAATAAGTGGGATTCTGCAATGGTCTCCAACCAGAAAGTTCAGCAGCAACAAAGACATTATATGGTTGCTTTGCCCTCCACGGGTACTCAAAAATCCTTATAAAGGAAATGTTCCAAACCAAACTGAAACAAAAAACAAATGTGACTAAATGCAGGATTTAATGTCTAAGTTGGAATGTGTGTGTGTATGTATGTAATGTATGTATTTTAGTAAATTACATATTTTAAAAAATAAAACCTGCACACACGTATTGGTTGCTTTGCTCTCCACAGGTCCTAAAAATGCTCAAAAGAAATGGTCCATACCAGACTCATCCTGCTAGCCCTGTT
Organism: Cichorium intybus; assembly: GCA_023525715.1. Lineage (NCBI taxonomy): Eukaryota > Viridiplantae > Streptophyta > Magnoliopsida > Asterales > Asteraceae > Cichorium > Cichorium intybus. The sequence goes on along the minus strand of CM042016.1, from coordinate 77,704,270 downwards.
TCCAACTGCATTACAAATTTACAAGCTATCTATCTATCAATCTCATACACATATAATACATGTAGACATCCACTTGCTTTGTACACGTAAATATAGCATATTATAGCCAAATAACAATACTTTATTGATGTAATGATTACGATTGGAAACCCATCTCTACAAATATGAACTCATGTAATAGTTAAGAGTAGATTTGAAGTTCAGATTTCCAAAAAGTCAACCTCTGTACATTGCTACACAAGAAAACTTCCTTTAACGTAAGCTGAAAATAAAAAAAGACTAAGCTTACCTAAGAGAATCCTTAAGATCATGGCATTTCCCCATGAACTGCTCCAATCCAAACCTTAGTAGGCTCAAATCAGACACTAAAAATGCAAATATCAGATTTAGAAAAATAAAAAAACACCGGGTTCTTATAAAGCCCTAAAATAGAGAAAACTCACTGTTTAGAAACCCTGTATATTCTCTTTGGTGGGTTTAAATCCTGTAGTCCCTTCACAATGGACCTTCAACCTGTAGCTTTTGTTTTTGCTTCACCTTTTACAAATCTAGAAGTTTTTTTATCATAGTTTTATCACAAATCTTATGCACCCTAATAGGATACATACAAAAAAAATAGAATTTATAATCATGAAGGGATTAAAACACACAGAAGCATGAAGAATAATAGAAATAAAAAGGCACAAAAGCATGAATAATAATAGAAGTTATAATCATGAAGGGGTTAAAACGCACATAAGCATGAAGGGGTTAAATAAAACAATCAGAAGTCAAGAAGAGTTAGGGCACCAGATACGGGTTTGTCGATAACCTACAAAAATACAAAGAAATTCGAAATCCATTAATATATTTGTTCAACTTCATAATTGAAAATGAATGAGAAGCAATTAAGTAAATTTTATATTTTTATGATTAACAAATATTATCTGGTTAATTACTTGTAAATTGGAACGACTGCTATTATAACTATTATTAAAACTATTATACCTTGTATTGGATGAAAAAAAAAATCTTGTCGAACATTATCAAAAGAATCAAATCCATGAGGTGGGGCTTTTTTAGTGCAACCTGACAACATTAATCTGTTGGTATTTTGATATAATTTCGAACCGAAGTCCTCATACTATAAAAGAAGGCCTTCATTTGTTTTATTGCTTGAAAGCTGGCACTAATTCTTCTAAATTATTGGTTAGATGTTAGAGCTGGAATTGCAAATCAATAGGTTTGAAGCTGAGATGGTGGGGCTATCTATAAAGAAAGGAAAAGGAAGACATCCGAGACTGGTAATATGACGAATTCTAGATTCTATTTCTTTAAATTTCACCTCATAGTAGACGCAATTTCTTTGAAGTTTACCTTAATTGGATATGTTTTGTTTTATAGATACATTTAAAGTTATCGGTTGCTAGGCTCAAGGCTCACATAATGAAGCTAGAGTTGATATGGAGGCTGATGGATAATGATGAATTGAGTCCTTGGCAAGTTGATGACGTTATGGACTTCATCGATGACTATGTGGGAAAAAATCAGGTTACAGTTTATTTATCCCTTTTTGCAAATTCTCAATAGTTTTTTTGAGATTGTTGATGCTTTGTCACCTTTTCAAATTTAAGAAATAGGAGTTTTCAATTTTGTGGTTTTGACCAAACATCATAGAATCTAAAACTACCACAATTCATTTTACCTGAGGAGGATTTTGATGAGTTTGATGATGTTGATATGTTATATGAAACGTTATCGCTTGACAATGAAGAGGCACTGGCTTCGTTAAGGTACATAATGTCTGTTTTTGGAAACTCTACTTGCTGAATTTTATTTCATTTCATTGTTTTGGGAATTTTTTGCCCACATATATCAATTACAATACAACTATCTTGCCACAACTTCGGAGGAATGGTCAATTGTTATCACCTCTTTTTTCATTGTATTTAGTTAAATAACAATGTACTTTCATGAAATTTTGAAAATTTGAAAGTTTTCAAAGTTTGAAACTTTCAAATTTTCAAGTTTTCAAAATTTGAAAATTTGAAAGTTTTCAAAATTTGAAAATTTGAAAGTTTTCAAAGTTTGAAAATTTGAAAACTTTCAAATTTTCAAAATTTGAAACTTTGAAAACTTTCAAATTTTTCAAAATTTGAAAACTTTCAAATTTTCAAAATTTCAAATTTTGAAAACTTTCAAATTTTCAAATTTTGAAAACTTGAAAACTTGAAAGTTTTCAAATTTTGAAAAATAGAAATTTTGAAAGTTTTCAAATTTTGAAAACATGAAAATTTGAAAGTTTTCAAAATTTGACTTTTAAATTTTCAAATTTTGAAAACTTTGAATATTTTGAATTTTTTTTGAAAAGTTTCAATAATCCATTGTATATTCTTATCATTATGTTTTTACTTTGTAACTTTACTTGAAACTTGACTTTAAATGATCTTCCTTTTCCTGTGTTAGTTCCAAGTCAGGAAAATTGACAACGGAAGTTGCATTTTTGTTGAAGTTCAAGCCTATAACAATATTCTACCCCGTGTTTGAAACTTGCAAAGATTTCAGGTCGTTTGGTTGTCTTTATGTGATTTCCTGACAATCAAGCATTAATTGTCACAAAAGATTATTTGCTTCTCATTCATTTTCAATTATGAAGTTGAACAAATATATTAATGGATTTCGAATTTCTTTGTATTTTTGTAGGTTATCGACAAACCCGTATCTGGTGCCCTAACTCTTCTTGACTTCTGATTGTTTTATTTAACCCCTTCATGCTTATGTGCGTTTTAACCCCTTCATGATTATAACTTCTATTATTATTCATGCTTTTGTGCCTTTTTATTTCTATTATTCTTCATGCTTCTGTGTGTTTTAATCCCTTCATGATTATAAATTCTATTTTTTTTGTATGTATCCTATTAGGGTGCATAAGATTTGTGATAAAACTATGATAAAAAAACTTCTAGATTTGTAAAAGGTGAAGCAAAAACAAAAGCTACAGGTTGAAGGTCCATTGTGAAGGGACTACAGGATTTAAACCCACCAAAGAGAATATACAGGGTTTCTAAACAGTGAGTTTTCTCTATTTTAGGGCTTTATAAGAACCCGGTGTTTTTTTATTTTTCTAAATCTGATATTTGCATTTTTAGTGTCTGATTTGAGCCTACTAAGGTTTGGATTGGAGCAGTTCATGGGGAAATGCCATGATCTTAAGGATTCTCTTAGGTAAGCTTAGTCTTTTTTTTATTTTTAGCTTACGTTAAAGGAAGTTTTCTTGTGTAGCAATGTACAGAGATTGACTTTTTGGAAATCTGAACTTCAAATCTACTCTTAACTATTACATGAGTTCATATTTGTAGAGATGGGTTTCCAATCGTAATCATTACATCAATAAAGTATTGTTATTTGGCTATAATATGCTATATTTACGTGTACAAAGCAAGTGGATGTCTACATGTATTATATGTGTATGAGATTGATAGATAGATAGCTTGTAAATTTGTAATGCAGTTGGAAACAGGGCTAGCAGGATGAGTCTGGTATGGACCATTTCTTTTGAGCATTTTTAGGACCTGTGGAGAGCAAAGCAACCAATACGTGTGTGCAGGTTTTATTTTTTAAAATATGTAATTTACTAAAATACATACATTACATACATACACACACACATTCCAACTTAGACATTAAATCCTGCATTTAGTCACATTTGTTTTTTGTTTGAGTTTGGTTTGGAACATTTCCTTTATAAGGATTTTTGAGTACCCGTGGAGGGCAAAGCAACCATATAATGTCTTTGTTGCTGCTGAACTTTCTGGTTGGAGACCATTGCAGAATCCCACTTATTTGGAGTACAAGCCAACTTGGATCAGGTATGTGTATGTATGTATTTGCTATAATAAATCTTATGTAATTGTTGAATGGTCATAATTGTTAAGATTAAGATATGTTCATATTGTGATTAAAATCATTTTTAATAGGTTGGAAACGCAAATTCCTTATATAACCGGTAAAAACCACAAGAAATAGCAATGTACTTTAACAAATTTATCAGTATAACATTTTACTTTCTTTGTTGAATATGCTTCCTTTCCATGTATGTATTCTTTTTTTTTAAATTAAGAGTTAGTTGCATATAATAGCAATGTACTTTACCATATTTGTCAATTATAGCAATGTGCTTCAGAAATTTTGTTGTCTATAACAGTGCTTGATAGTATGAATATGTTCTGTGTGTAAGTATGGTTTGTAAACAATTATTTTGGGATTATTTATTTCTATGAATTTTATACGGTAAGTTAAACCAATTAAAAATATTACCATTTCACACATAATAATTACTTAGTAAAAACACATCACAACCTATAATTTATCAATAATATTAGGGGCCTTGTCGCAATCAAAAAAAACTGACCAATCTATATTTTAATTATTCGGCTCTAAATTATCTAATTTAATTTATCTAAAACTAATTTAATTCTAATAGCCAAATAACTAAATTACAAATTAAGGGCCTTGTCGCTAATTTGAAAACTGACCAATATTATCGATAAACCAAGTTGTGTCCCCGCGTGCCTAAGAATTACTATGCATAAAAAATGATCTTATTAAACACTAGCTAGTATTGGGAAATACTGGGAGCCTTGTCGTGTTTAACAGTTTTGACAAATCGTTGGTTTTGTTTTTTATAAAAAAAATGAATTTTAGAAAATAAGCACAATGTTTAATGAAATCTCCAAAAGTTGTTTCGGTTAAGACATCCAATTGGTAAATTAATTATCATATCAATATTTAACAATAATAACATTTTAATCCACAGGTTGTCAATTATATGGTAGTAATAAATATTATTACAGTAAACATTAACTTGACATTATAAAACTCATTAAACATTTTTTACCTTGAAATGCAAAATATCAAGTTTACTAATTTTATAAATAATATCATATTAGGTAATTTAAAAATCATGAGTGATTAATTTTAATTTCCCTTTAAGATATTAAATTTACAAATTATAGTAAACTTATTTCGGTTTATAAATTAATTAATATCAACCTATTATTGAAAATCAAAATTGATCAGATTTTAAATACATTAACAGATTAATATTTCAATTTCATGACGCTCGTATAAATTTACATTTCAGTTTATAAAAATCATATTTACAATAAATAAATCCCAATAAAATCATTAGACTATCATTTAATTGTTCACAACCAAAACCTTATATTAAACTACTCACACATGATTATTGTAACTAACAAAATTATAACAATAACTATCATATAATTCATGACTAATAGATTAATTAAAATTACAGAAATTAAAAAGAATAAAAAGAAATATACCTTTGAAGACTTTGATTTTTCCAAGCTTCTAATCTCCAATAATCAACTCATCACACACAATAATTATTACAAACATAAAATCATAAAATTACAAATTATTACAAACCATACTTCAAACTTGATAAATACTGGGAGCCTTGTCGTGTTTAACAGTTTTGACAAATCGTTGGTTTTGTTTTTTATAAAAAAAATGAATTTTAGAAAATAAGCACAATGTTTAATGAAATCTCCAAAAGTTGTTTCGGTTAAGACATCCAATTGGTAAATTAATTATCATATCAATATTTAACAATAATAACATTTTAATCCACATGTTGTCAATTCTATGGTAGTAATAAATATTATTACAGTAAACATTAACTTGACATTATAAAACTCATTAAACATTTTTTACCTTGAAATGCAAAATATCAAGTTTACTAATTTTATAAATAATATCATATTAGGTAATTTAAAAATCATGAGTGATTAATTTTAATTTCCCTTTAAGATATTAAATTTACAAATTATAGTAAACTTATTTCGGTTTATAAATTAATTAATATCAACCTATTATTGAAAATCAAAATTGATCAGATTTTAAATACATTAACAGATTAATATTTCAATTTCATGACGCTCGTATAAATTTACATTTCAGTTTATAAAAATCATATTTACAATAAATAAATCCCAATAAAATCATTAGACTATCATTTAATTGTTCACAACCAAAACCTTATATTAAACTACTCACACATGATTATTGTAACTAACAAAATTATAACAATAACTATCATATAATTATTGTGTGTGATGAGTTGATTATTGGAGATTAGAAGCTTGGAAAAATCAAAGTCTTCAAAGGTATATTTCTTTTTATTCTTTTTAATTTCTGTAATTTTAATTAATCTATTAGTCATGAATTATATGATAGTTATTGTTATAATTTTGTTAGTTACAATAATCATGTGTGAGTAGTTTAATATAAGGTTTTGGTTGTGAACAATTAAATGATAGTCTAATGATTTTATTGGGATTTATTTATTGTAAATATGATTTTTATAAACTGAAATGTAAATTTATACGAGCGTCATGAAATTGAAATATTAATCTGTTAATGTATTTAAAATCTGATCAATTTTGATTTTCAATAATAGGTTGATATTAATTAATTTATAAACCGAAATAAGTTTACTATAATTTGTAAATTTAATATCTTAAAGGGAAATTAAAATTAATCACTCATGATTTTTAAATTACCTAATATGATATTATTTATAAAATTAGTAAACTTGATATTTTGCATTTCAAGGTAAAAAATGTTTAATGAGTTTTATAATGTCAAGTTAATGTTTACTGTAATAATATTTATTACTACCATAGAATTGACAACCTGTGGATTAAAATGTTATTATTGTTAAATATTGATATGATAATTAATTTACCAATTGGATGTCTTAACCCAAACAACTTTTGGAGATTTCATTAAACATTGTGCTTATTTTCTAAAATTCATTTTTTTTATAAAAAACAAAACCAACGATTTGTCAAAACTGTTAAACACGACAAGGCTCCCAGTATTTCCCAATACTAGCTAGTGTTTAATAAGATCATTTTTTATGCATAGTAATTCTTAGGCACGCGGGGACACAACTTGGTTTATCGATAATATTGGTCAGTTTTCAAATTAGCGACAAGGCCCTTAATTTGTAATTTAGTTATTTGGCTATTAGAATTAAATTAGTTTTAGATAAATTAAATTAGATAATATTAGGGGCCTTGTCGCAATCAAAAAAAACTGACCAATCTATATTTTAATTATTCGGCTCTAAATTATCTAATTTAATTTATCTAAAACTAATTTAATTCTAATAGCCAAATAACTAAATTACAAATTAAGGGCCTTGTCGCTAATTTGAAAACTGACCAATATTATCGATAAACCAAGTTGTGTCCCCGCGTGCCTAAGAATTACTATGCATAAAAAATGATCTTATTAAACACTAGCTAGTATTGGGAAATACTGGGAGCCTTGTCGTGTTTAACAGTTTTGACAAATCGTTGGTTTTGTTTTTTATAAAAAAAATGAATTTTAGAAAATAAGCACAATGTTTAATGAAATCTCCAAAAGTTGTTTCGGTTAAGACATCCAATTGGTAAATTAATTATCATATCAATATTTAACAATAATAACATTTTAATCCACAGGTTGTCAATTCTATGGTAGTAATAAATATTATTACAGTAAACATTAACTTGACATTATAAAACTCATTAAACATTTTTTACCTTGAAATGCAAAATATCAAGTTTACTAATTTTATAAATAATATCATATTAGGTAATTTAAAAATCATGAGTGATTAATTTTAATTTCCCTTTAAGATATTAAATTTACAAATTATAGTAAACTTATTTCGGTTTATAAATTAATTAATATCAACCTATTATTGAAAATCAAAATTGATCAGATTTTAAATACATTAACAGATTAATATTTCAATTTCATGACGCTCGTATAAATTTACATTTCAGTTTATAAAAATCATATTTACAATAAATAAATCCCAATAAAATCATTAGACTATCATTTAATTGTTCACAACCAAAACCTTATATTAAACTACTCACACATGATTATTGTAACTAACAAAATTATAACAATAACTATCATATAATTCATGACTAATAGATTAATTAAAATTACAGAAATTAAAAAGAATAAAAAGAAATATACCTTTGAAGACTTTGATTTTTCCAAGCTTCTAATCTCCAATAATCAACTCATCACACACAATAATCTTTTGATTTTTTTCATTCGTTGTAACAGTCATAAATACTATTTTTATATTTTGCCAATTACTTTTACATTTTCTTATTTTATTTAAAACCAATTATTTTTTATTTTAGAATTTTAGTCTTTATTATTTTCAACATTAGTTTTTTATATATTTAAAAAAAAAAACATTTTTATCATTTTATTTTTATTAAAACCAATTTATTTTTGTTTTGGCGTTTTATTTTATTAGTTTTAGTTTTTATTTTATTTATTTTGATAATTGTTTGTAGCTTTTATATTTTTATGAAATTTATTTTTATTTTTTAGCTTTCTTAGTTTATATTAATTAAAAACTTTACTTTTATTTTAATTATAGTTTTATTTTTTTTTTTTTTAAATTTCGTATTTTAGCTTTATATTTTATTTTAGCCTATTTAAACTTTTTATTTTCAACTTTTAATCTTATATCTCATAAATTTATTTTATACAAATATTTATTTTCTATAAATTCCGAAAATTAATTTTTAATTCATAAAAATTCGGAATCTAAAAAAAAAAAAAAACTTTTAAATTAAAAAAATCAAAAGATTTCCAAGCATGGGGACATGAGGCACGTGGGTTTCCTCTTTTGTCCAACTCAAAACCAAGAAAAGCAAAAGAAAAAATATATATAAAAATATATGTTAGTGTGTGTATGTCGAACAAGACCAAAGAAAAAGAAGACAAAAGTAAGTTATGTTCATTTGTGAGTTCGGCCGAGCAGAAAGAAGAAGAAAGAAAGGAGAAAAAGAGAAAGAAGGTGATGATCAAGTGTGCTAAGTCATACTCCATCAAAACATTAACTAAGCAAAAGAAATATATGGTGGAGTTGGTCAAGCTAAACAATTCAAAGATGATGGATGCATGCACTATCAAGAAGGTGGGTATACAAATATATGAAGTTTTCAGTTCTGAAAAGGGGGAGGTTACACACATTCTTCTAGTTTTTAAAAAATCCGTATCTAAATTCTCTCTAGTTTTATTTTCGAGTTCATAAAATTTTCAGTGAGGTTTCTTGAGTGTTCTTGATAGTTTGAAGTTATTAAGTCATCCATTAAGTCATTACGTTGTAATTTTCGTTTTTTTATGTATTTATCAAGTTTGAAGTATGGTTTGTAATAATTTGTAATTTTATGATTTTATGTTTGTAATAATTATTGTGTGTGATGAGTTGATTATTGGAGATTAGAAGCTTGGAAAAATCAAAGTCTTCAAAGGTATATTTCTTTTTATTCTTTTTAATTTCTGTAATTTTAATTAATCTATTAGTCATGAATTATATGATAGTTATTGTTATAATTTTGTTAGTTACAATAATCATGTGTGAGTAGTTTAATATAAGGTTTTGGTTGTGAACAATTAAATGATAGTCTAATGATTTTATTGGGATTTATTTATTGTAAATATGATTTTTATAAACTGAAATGTAAATTTATACGAGCGTCATGAAATTGAAATATTAATCTGTTAATGTATTTAAAATCTGATCAATTTTGATTTTCAATAATAGGTTGATATTAATTAATTTATAAACCGAAATAAGTTTACTATAATTTGTAAATTTAATATCTTAAAGGGAAATTAAAATTAATCACTCATGATTTTTAATTTTTTTTTTTTTTAAATTTCGTATTTTAGCTTTATATTTTATTTTAGCCTATTTAAACTTTTTATTTTCAACTTTTAATCTTATATCTCATAAATTTATTTTATACAAATATTTATTTTCTATAAATTCCGAAAATTAATTTTTAATTCATAAAAATTCGGAATCTAAAAAAAAAAAAAAAAAAAAAAAAACTTTTAAATTAAAAAAATCAAAAGATTTCCAAGCATGGGGACATGAGGCAAGTGGGAGACAAGAGGAATATCACATATTTTTTTGTCACGTGGGTTTCCTCTTTTGTCCAACTCAAAACCAAGAAAAGCAAAAGAAAAAATATATATAAAAATATATGTTAGTGTGTGTATGTCGAACAAGACCAAAGAAAAAGAAGACAAAAGTAAGTTATGTTCATTTGTGAGTTCGGCCGAGCAGAAAGAAGAAGAAAGAAAGGAGAAAAAGAGAAAGAAGGTGATGATCAAGTGTGGTAAGTCATACTCCATCAAAACATTAACTAAGCAAAAGAAATATATGGTGGAGTTGGTCAAGCTAAACAATTCAAAGATGATGGATGCATGCACTATCAAGAAGGTGGGTACACAAATATATGAAGTTTTCAGTTCTGAAAAGGGGGAGGTTACACACATTCTTCTAGTTTTTTAAAAATCCGTATCTAAATTCTCTCTAGTTTTATTTTCGAGTTCATAAAATTTTCAGTGAGGTTTCTTGAGTGTTCTTGATAGTTTGAAGTTATTAAGTCATCCATTAAGTCATTACGTTGTAATTTTCGTTTTTTATGTATTTATCAAGTTTGAAGTATGGTTTGTAATAATTTGTAATTTTATGATTTTATGTTTGTAATAATTATTGTGTGTGATGAGTTGATTATTGGAGATTAGAAGCTTGGAAAAATCAAAGTCTTCAAAGGTATATTTCTTTTTATTCTTTTTAATTTCTGTAATTTTAATTAATCTATTAGTCATGAATTATATGATAGTTATTGTTATAATTTTGTTAGTTACAATAATCATGTGTGAGTAGTTTAATATAAGGTTTTGGTTGTGAACAATTAAATGATAGTCTAATGATTTTATTGGGATTTATTTATTGTAAATATGATTTTTATAAACTGAAATGTAAATTTATACGAGCGTCATGAAATTGAAATATTAATCTGTTAATGTATTTAAAATCTGATCAATTTTGATTTTCAATAATAGGTTGATATTAATTAATTTATAAACCAAAATAAGTTTACTATAATTTGTAAATTTAATATCTTAAAGGGAAATTAAAATTAATCACTCATGATTTTTAAATTACCTAATATGATATTATTTATAAAATTAGTAAACTTGATATTTTGCATTTCAAGGTAAAAAATGTTTAATGAGTTTTATAATGTCAAGTTAATGTTTACTGTAATAATATTTATTACTACCATAGAATTGACAACCTGTGGATTAAAATGTTATTATTGTTAAATATTGATATGATAATTAATTTACCAATTGGATGTCTTAACCGAAACAACTTTTGGAGATTTCATTAAACATTGTGCTTATTTTCTAAAATTCATTTTTTTTATAAAAAACAAAACCAACGATTTGTCAAAACTGTTAAACACGACAAGGCTCCCAGTATTTCCCAATACTAGCTAGTGTTTAATAAGATCATTTTTTTATGCATAGTAATTCTTAGGCACGCGGGGACACAACTTGGTTTATCGATAATATTGGTCAGTTTTCAAATTAGCGACAAGGCCCTTAATTTGTAATTTAGTTATTTGGCTATTAGAATTAAATTAGTTTTAGATAAATTAAATTAGATAATTTAGAGCCGAATAATTAAAATATAGATTGGTCAGTTTTTTTTGATTGCGACAAGGCCCCTAATATTATTGATAAATTATAGGTTGTGATGTGTTTTTACTAAGTAATTATTATGTGTGAAATGGTAATATTTTTAATTGGTTTAACTTACCGTATAAAATTCATAGCAATAAATAATCCCAAAATAATTGTTTAGATTATTATTTAATCAGTTTCCAACCAAAGCCTTATTCGTATTGATATTTGTTAAAACTTGTGATTGTTTGTTGAATTATTGCGTGGTTGATTTTTAATTATCATTTGATAAATTATTTTAATACATGTTGATGTTCAAAATACCAAAACAAAACAAAATTAATTTTTAAAATCAAAAGCAATATATTAAGATTACGACTAAAATTAATCCTTTCTCTGTGGGTACGATATCTGGTCTTCACCGACTATTATTACTTGTACGATCCTGTGCACTTGCAGGTCGTGTTAAACCGAACAGGTTTAAAACCCAAACAAGTTTTTGGCGCCGTTGCCGGGGATCGAACCCGGGTCACCCGCGTGACAGGCGAGATTGATAAGATGGGTGTTATTACTCCAAGAATTTGACTGTGAAATTCGTGATAAGAAAGGAGTAGAGAACGTGCTAGCTGACCATCTTTCTAGACTAGAGATTGAAGGAAAAAGAGAAGAGGTAGAAGTTGATATGGATAACTTTCCGGACGAGTATTTGTTAAGAGTTACTGACAATTACCCTTGGTATTCTAACATTGTCAATTACTTAGTGAGCAGGATAACCCCAGAGGAAAGTTCATGGAGAGAAAAGAAGAAGTTGATCTCTGAATCAAAATTCTACTTTTGGGATGAGCCTTATTTGTTCAAAATCGGAGTTGATAAAATTTGGAGGCGCTGTGTCCCTGAGGTAGAACAAGAATCAATTCTGCAAAAGTGTCATAGTTCTGAGTATGGAGGTCATCTTCGTGGAGAGAAGACGGCATTTAGAATTTTACAGAGTGGATTCTATTGGCCATCATTGTTTAATGATGCTCGTGATTTTGTGAAAAACTGTGATCGATGTCAAAGGACAGGAGGAATTAGTAGAAGAGATGAAATGCCATTGTCTATTTTTCAAAATTTGAAAACTTTCAAGTTTTCAAAATTTGAAAATTTGAAAGTTTTCAAAATTTGAAATTTTGAAAATTTGAAAGTTTTCAAATTTTGAAAAATTTGAAAGTTTTCAAAGTTTCAAATTTTGAAAATTTGAAAGTTTTCAAATTTTCAAACTTTGAAAACTTTCAAATTTTCAAATTTTGAAAACTTTCAAATTTTCAAATTTTGAAAACTTGAAAATTTGAAAGTTTCAAACTTTGAAAACTTTCAAATTTTCAAAATTTCATGAAAGTACATTGTTATTTAACTAAATACAATGAAAAAAGAGGTGATAACAATTGACCATTCCTCCGAAGTTGTGGCAAGATAGTTGTATTGTAATTGATATATGTGGGCAAAAAATTCCCAAAACAATGAAATGAAATAAAATTCAGCAAGTAGAGTTTCCAAAAACAGACATTATGTACCTTAACGAAGCCAGTGCCTCTTCATTGTCAAGCGATAACGTTTCATATAACATATCAACATTATCAAACTCATCAAAATCCTCCTCAGGTAAAATGAATTGTGGTAGTTTTAGATTCTATGATGTTTGGTCAAAACCACAAAATTGAAAACTCCTATTTCTTAAATTTGAAAAGGTGACAAAGCATCAACAATCTCAAAAAAACTATTGAGAATTTGCAAAAAGGGATAAATAAACTGTAACCTGATTTTTTCCCACATAGTCATCGATGAAGTCCATAACGTCATCAACTTGCCAAGGACTCAATTCATCATTATCCATCAGCCTCCATATCAACTCTAGCTTCATTATGTGAGCCTTGAGCCTAGCAACCGATAACTTTAAATGTATCTATAAAACAAAACATATCCAATTAAGGTAAACTTCAAAGAAATTGCGTCTACTATGAGGTGAAATTTAAAGAAATAGAATCTAGAATTCGTCATATTACCAGTCTCGGATGTCTTCCTTTTCCTTTCTTTATAGATAGCCCCACCATCTCAGCTTCAAACCTATTGATTTGCAATTCCAGCTCTAACATCTAACCAATAATTTAGAAGAATTAGTGCCAGCTTTCAAGCAATAAAACAAATGAAGGCCTTCAAACAAGTAGCATATTTTCATACCACATTGTTCAACCAATATTTAGTCTCTAACTTGGCTCTCTCTTTTGGATCCTACAAAAGATCATGTTTATAATGACAAAAGGTGATTTTCATGTATTCGCAGTTTCAGTATCAAATACATACCCTTCTAAGCTACTGTTCCGGGCCTTCCATGGAAAAAGCTTTTCTCTTTGCCTCCAGTTCACAAATATTGAATCATTTCATTTCTCGCTCAATTAGTTTGCAAGCATCGATCAGAGCTAGCTGATAAGGCTATATAAGAAGCATTAACCATGTCAATATGGAAGGAAGTAGATGAAACAAGAAATTGATATCTGATTTTTATCATAGAATCTAAAACTATATTAAACTTGAGACTGTGGCAGCAAATAAAGGAAATACCAAGGGAACTTAAATGACCTCATTATACTTGATCTCGCTGGACTGCATCCATGTCTTTATCTGGTCTCTGTACCTTTGAAGTTTCTTAATCTCCTTTTTCAAGTCCGCCTCCATCTTCTCCCTCTGATTGGCATCGTCGGTATAGAAAACCTAAAATACCATGAAGTAAATGAACGGATACAGGGAAGAAAATGGCAGTGCTGAAAAACAAACCAATATAATGAGCTTTTTTCATACAGTCAGCATGTCGAATTTGAATTCTTAAATGAAAAATTCCCCAAAAACATGTTAATTACATCAGATTGAGATAGATGGAAGTTTACGGATCATTCATTACTTTGACAGCATATCATTTATGCCCAAACAACTGAAATTGAAATCAATGAAGCGAGTGAACTTGGTGTAACTAAAATCATGAAGTGATAATCTGTTGAAGAGGAAATAGCTAACCGTTGCAGAGGGAGACGAGCTAGATATAAGAAAGGTGTGCATAGGGCAACCCGGTTCGCTCCTGTTTAAGGCGGTCGATTTTGCAGCCGGGGCAATTGTGGAGCCTTAATACGGAATCATCGTTCTTCTTCGGCAACAATTGAGTGGTGCTGTGCTAGTGGCGGACTCTTCCATTGCAAAAGCTTCTGAGTGGCTGAAACTGTTTTTGGGATGCAAAATTGGAGGCGCGTTTCAGAGGTGTCTGTCGTAGTCAAAGAAGCTCATAACCAGAATATCAATGTTTCACTCGAAAAATATGAATCAAAAGCTTACCATTGAAGTGGTGGTCTGATCTTGCAGCAGTGGTGGTGAAATGTTGCGATTAAGAGATAAATCGAGATTCATCTCGAGATTCAACATTGAACTTGTGATGTGATGTTGTTGCGAGGGTGGGAGACGGCGGCATCGAAGGCAAATCAGGGAGGCAGAAGCGGCTGGGAAAGGAGAAGAAGCACAGATGCAGAATTGGCGATGAGGGTGGAGCAAATGGGCGATGACGGCTGGTTAAATCTAGGGTTTTTTACGGTTTTATAGTGTCACATTAGGTCATTAGGTCATTTAGCACACGCGTATTCAGCAAACATGAAATGTGCATTAGATTGTTGTACATAGTCTTAAAATTAAGACTCTTGTGTATAAGGGGATTGTAATTTATATATGGTTTATAGTATAGTATATATATATATATATATATATATATATATATATATATATATATATATATATATATATATATATATATATATATATATATATATATATATATATGATCACGTAAGAACTAAGTATTTTGTAAAAACATGAGAACTAAACTTTGATCAAGATAAATTTATGGTTATGATTAAAAAAGGTTTTTCAATTATTTTTAAATTATAAATTCGTATTTAATTAATCTGAAGGGTATATTGGTAAAAGTTTATTCAATTGATTTAGGAAAGTAAACTAAATCCGGGATATATGCTCTCTGTCCTCCATTATCACTCTCAAAACCATAATTATCCCCTCTCTCCCACCGATGGTTACTGCAAGCACGATCTCTCACCCTCTCTCTCTCTCTATACGTTCAATGAAATCTCGACGTTTTTCGATTAAGGTACCGATCTCCTACTGATGGCTCCTGCAATCGATCTCCCACCCTTTCACTACGTATCGTTGTTTTCTCCCACACTCTTCACTTCCGATGGACTGGTTCAAATTGGAGGATTAATGGTTCCTAAAACTGTACGAGGATTAATGATATCTCTCCTCTAATCCCACCCCCAAAACCGTACTCACCAGATCTCGAACTCTTCTTATCCTGCACTCCCATCCCCAAAACCGTACGAGAAACGCCAGAGAAGAGAGCAACACCGTCAAAGCGTCGTCGTTTACACCGGAGAAGAGAGCAACTAAATCGACCAGGGTACTACAATTAACAGAAGGTGAAACTAGGTATTTGGAGAAAGTAGTTCTCTTTGGAACCCATCCTCAACCGATGAAATCGTGGGATAATGGCAGTTTTGAACCTGAAGATGCTGTTACGGCTGCTCAAATTCAAGGCATTAGTAGAAGGTAGAAACCCTAATTTTTTTCTCTCGGTTTTGAGGGTTTTTGTTGATTGATTTGTGAACTTATTGGCAGGATGATGGGGCTAAATCATGGGACATCGAAGCTACTGACTTACAGAAGAAAGTATCGACAGGTCATGTAAGCCGCATGAAATCGTGCTATTCGTAATGTTGAAGGGATACAATGTATTGAAGAGTTCATCAATCAGAAGCTCATTTTGATTTATTCGATTGGCTCCAAAATTCATTCGGATTTAATACCAGACGGTTAATTATGAAATCGTTTTTTCAAAGCTAAAGAAGAACAAACCATTATTCATATTCATTTCCACTCCTCTCTTTCTCTCTCTCTCTCTCACACAACTTTTTTCTGATCTCAATTCTCTCATCTTTAGGGACCTAATTCAAAATACCCACATGAAGGTACGATTCTTTTGTTTTTTTGTTTTTGTTTAGATTTTCATTTCTTTCTATTTCTATGATTCTTTAGATAGTTTAATGATTCCTCTTTTTGTTCTCAAGGTAAATTCTTGATGGGTTTTTGATTTCTAGTTCCAAAGTGGAATCCCGAATCTGCTTTCACGGCTTTGAAAACAACTTTCTGTTTACCTGTTTTCCAATTTATTTGTGTTATTATTATTTCAAGCTCATATTCTTCATGTTTTTTTTTTCGTTTTAAAAGAGGAACCCAGAATTATTTTCATAAAACTTTGAAAGCAACTTTCTGCTTCCAAGATCATGCAGACAGATTTATTACTCTAATTTTGTTTTCTTAATCGGTTTTTAAATTCAAGATACATATTGAATCCAAAATCAATTTTCAGAAAATTATGAATACACCTTTCTGTTCACTTTGTTATTATACTTTTGGTGTTTTAATTAGGAGCATTTTCTTGATTTCTGAAACAGTGTTGAACTATGCAAACAACAGATGAAATCGTTTACATTACCTTTTGATAATATTTCTATTATAGAAATTGGTTACTGCTTGATACCTTTTGAAGTTGGTTTCAAGAAACGTGCGACCGAACAATCAATAAACACCAAGAAATTTATCGCTTGGATGTGCAGGAAGAAGGATGGGTGGTTGATTTTTTAACTAGCAGGTTTATACATTCAACATGGTATCAAAGAATGCAACAATTATACAGCAAATGTGGATGTGAGGCCAAACTCCATGATTTAGAATAGAGTGTGTTCATTTTAGAATTACTGTATTTTTTTGAATTTTTGTATTTAACTTAGAATAGAGTGTGTTCATATGAGAATAAATGTATTTATTTTTGAATTTTTATATTCAACTTATAATTTTCGTGTTCATTTATGAATATAAGATGTTTCGTTTTAGAATATATATTTATTATTTTAAAAAACTAGTTCGCAGTAGAATATATATTGTTCTAATTATTTTGTTCATTTTAGAATAAATGTATATATATTTTAAGAATTGAAAATGATCAGTAATAGTGAAAAAAATTGAAATTTTTTAGAATTTTAGAAAAATATTATTATAATAAAATGTAAATTCGGATTAATAAAAATTGATTCAAAATTCAGATTAGAAGAAAACTTAATTAAATTAATTCAAATTTTGAAATCCATAAAATTAGGAAGGTAGTAATTACCATAATTATAGAGATTTTATTTTAATTACGAAATTAATTATTATGTTAAAATTCCGGAAATACCCTTTTGATTTTTTATTAGTGATTTATGGTGACCACAGGATTAATCTTGATAAATTCCATCCTATGACCATATTTAGTTCTCAAGTTCTCACAAAATAACTAGTTCTCATTTGAACCAACACTATATATATATATATATATATATATATATATATATATATATATATATATATATATATATATATATATATATATATATATATATATATATATATATATATATATATATATATATATATATATATATATATATAATCATGATCAATTGATGCCAAAAAAAGGTTGAGACCGCGATACCAGATCTCAACCGTCTAAAATATCAGATCTAAGGTTGAGATTAATGTGTAATTTATGTAAAATATAAAAGTAATGTGACCAATTGAAATATTTTAAAAAGCTGTCAATGGTAGTAAGGGTATTTCAATTTTTTGGGTTCCATGATTTTAGCCTTTTAATATGGAATTCTTCTCTCTCTTTCTCTATCTCTCTAGTT